>CM035785.1:55825103-56102603 GCA_020466265.1 Siphamia tubifer | reverse complement strand
GTAGCTGGATTAGACCCTCTGTGACCCTCATGACCCTAGTGAGGATAAAGCGGGTTCAGATGATGAGATGAGTACTTTATTTGTCATACATTGTACAACAAAATGTGTCCTCTGCATTTAACCCATCCTTCATGCCATTGGGGCACCCATGGGTGGTGCCCATGGGTGGTGCCCGGGGACCCCTCTACTGTTGGAGAACCAGGCTAAAGGTCAGAATCACCTGGCTGGAGGACACTAACAAACATGTTTTTGGGTGATGGGGGAAACTGGAGCAACCAGAGGAAACTGATCCAGACACAAGGAGAGAAACATGCAAACTCCACACAGAAAGGCCAGGGATTGAACCTGGGTCTTCCTGCTGTGAGGTAAGTACACTAACCGCTCAGCCACCGTGCCGGCTAAAATTTAAATAAATAAATTATGAATTAAAAATTACATGTAATAAATAAATGTAAAAAAGAAATAAAAATATATACAAATAAATAAAAAATTTAATAAAAAAATAATTGCAGGACCTGTGATGTGATTATTGCACACATGTACATTGCGATGTTTGGACAATAAATTGTGCAGCTCTAACATAGCGCTATGAAAAAATAATCAGGAAGATGTGCGGTGCAGGTAAAAATAGTCAAATAAATTATTATTATGATGAATTAATTTACCAGTAAAAGAGATTTACAAATATCCACCTGCTGAGAAAAAAAAATACAGAAATAAAAAGCAATAATTGTGGCAGATTAGAAAACTGAAACTACAGCATCAGTTAAAGCAGGTGGTCAGAGGTGAATGACGTTCATCATCACTCTACTGTTATGTTTTACCAATGTTTATCTGTTTTTGTTTGTCTGTTTGTCTGTCTACTTGTCTGTTAGCAAGATAACTCAAAAAGGTATCGACCGATTTGGGTGATATTTTCAGAAAATGTTGATACTGCCACAAGGAACAAATACTAAACATTTCATTTGGAGGTGATCAGTGGGGAGGGGGGGGCACAGCCAAAATGAAAGTGAATCCTCATGCTCATTTCAGTCACTTAGAAGGTGGGGGGGGTGATCTGCCTTGGTGGAGTAGTGTGAAGTATGGGAACATTAACTAAATGAACTAGCAGGACCTGTGATGTCATTATTGCATACACGTAAATCATGATGAGGATTCTCAAAAGATATATTGTGAAATAATGGAGTTGATGGTAAATGGAATATTTAATTAACAATCGACAATGTTGTAGTAACAAACCTCTGATATAGCATGATTAGGGCAGTGTTGGATGTATTTTTAAAGTCTAACAACAAAGTTTTTTTTTAATTAACAGTAACATGTACAAATAACAACAATAGCCAAAATGCTGTTTCTAGGTGAAAATGGTTGATACATTTCCATCCATTCCCACTGCAATGATGATAAGGAGGATGTTTGTTATCTATTTTAGATTAAATACCCCTTAAAGCTTAATAACAACATTTCATTTAAGTAAAAAGTTGTCCCATATTTTACAAGGTTTCATTCTGAATGGAGAATAAAGAAAGTGTATTGATTGTATGATTTGTATCAGATAGCATTATTTTTGGTGAATGAGTGTCAATGTATAAGTGTGTATCTTGTCCCGTGTGTGTGTGTGTGTGTGTGTGTGTGGGAGGGGGCATGCTAAAATTAATGCAAATGATAAAAATCTATCATGTAATGCCGAGGAGAACCCAGGAAGAATAGCAACTGATCATCAGTTGATCTAAAGGGGACCTTAATCAATGAAATTAAATGAAATTTAATTAATGGGGGGGGGGTTAATGGAAAAGGAACTTTTCTCATAAGCATACAGTCAGTGAATTCATGTTGTTTGTAACTACAGTTGCAGGATTATTGTAATGTGGTGTGTAGAATTTGACCAAATACTGATGTTGTTTAACAGATATAGCTATAGGAGTGAGCTAAAAAAAAAAAAAAAAAAAAAAAAAAAAAAATGTGGAAATTCATGCTAACTGAAGCAACAATTCAGCTCTGATAACTAGTATGTTGGCAGATTTATACAAGAGATTTTATCCTCTGGTGTCTATGACATGACAAAGGCAGAATAGTTGTCCTGCTGAGCCCTGATCTGAGCATAATGTTCTCACAACAGATATGAGAAGATAAATGCCTCCATGTCAGCAGCATAAAGTCAGCAACTGCATAGGTGTAAAAACTTCATAGTATTCTGTCTGGCTCAGGATCAGTTGAAATTACACCACATCACTGGTGACATGATTGTTAAGTGCAGATAGATGTCCAATTTTAACTGTCAAGGTGGGAATAAAAAGGACTTCAGGGTACACAGATGGCCAAACTAAAATGACCTCTTGAACATAATGTTGTCTTCAATGGGAATTAACGTAAACTGCATTGACTGAAGGCACATATTACAGGTAAAATCAAATGCTTTGAAAGTCTGAGCCTTGTCTGACTGTAGCTCATACTGGGTGGTCAACCTATGCTCACAGCAGAGCCATTATTTTACTGCATTAACCAAACCAAGACTATGTCCATACACTATGCGTTTTCAACTTTTAACAAATCACCACATGGACTATTTAACTTGGGTCCGCCAGAAATAACGAGTGGTTTCATGCGTGAGCCCAAGTTTAACCGACATGCACCAAAAGTCAACATCACAACTCCTGATGAGGAGACACAGAAGGACACGACAGAAAAGTCCCACAGGTTAACACACGTAAACACAAAATTCAACCTTTAAGACACGATGAAAGCAGTTGTTGTGAGAGGTGGTAAGTTTATTTGGCGTCTTTTTGTTTTTGGTTTTTTTTTTACCTGGTTTTCTTTCACCGCAGCAGCAACAATTAACCTTTCTTTACGCAGAGGAGCGACACCTCGCGCTGACGCTGTATCTTATTACTGTGTTAAAATTAAAATTAATTGTAAGGGTCTTACCTGGTAGGTTATAGGTGGTGTATAAAAAGGTCAATGTAGTTATGAAGACGGACTCGGAAGATGTAAGTTTACGGAGCGCGTGTCAGGAGCCCGGTGCTCCTCACCAACTGTCCCTGCGCGCGCTGCCTTCGTTCAGAACGCCCCTCCTCCGTGTCTGCAGCTCACGCGCCTCCCGATGGTTTTCACGCGCGCAGCTTTTAATGTTAGCGATACTTTCCGTGTGTGTTGTAAAGAAGAGTGATGACAGTTCTAATGGCCCGTGACTGACGAGGAGACGAGGAAACAGGAGATGGGTCCTTTTTTTTGTAAAGGAATTTATTACCCTATCATCGTAAATGAATAAATAAATAAAAAGTTAGTTTCGCAAAGCAGTGTACATGTTTGTTCTGTACATTAATTGTTTTTCGCATAAAGAGAATTAAATCAACTCAATTTCTGCCACCCCCCCCCTTTTTTAAGATATGGTTTGGTCCAGGTGAACGCACTTCCTTCCAAAAAGCAAATCTTTTACTTGTATAGAAATGCAAATACAAAAATATAATACTGCAATCATTAGAAATATTATTAAAATGTAAAATATGGTTGGCACCTTAACAGTTTATATCAGTTTCACCCTTGGAGTCTACCTGAAATGTCTAGAAATTGATATAATAATAATAATAATAATAATAATAATAATAATAATAATAATAATAATAATAATAATAATAATAATGATAATAATGATAATAATAATAATATAAAATATATGGTGAGCTGTCAGGAACAATCACAATCCATTAAAGATAGTGTTTACAGTGACAATAAAGAGACAGATTCTAATATGACTAGCTGTATCTTGTTTCATTTTGTTATCTTTACACGGGGTTGCACTGAAAATTTCACTGACATGCAAATGCTCAGTGACAATAAAGACATCTTGAATCTTGAAACTGAAGCACTGTGGTATTGTTTATGTGTCAAATGTCCATTGTGGTCAGTTTCAGATGTTGGAGCTCTTTCATAATTCATTGTTTTTTTTAATACAAATGTTCATCCTTTTAAATACAAGCTGGACTGACTACATATCCTGACCAAGGAAAATAAAATTTTGTGCAGTAATGACCTACATCTCCACCTGGCTTTTCTTCCTCAGTTCCTAATAGTTCACATTATATTGACTAAATACCATATAAAATGTACATGTACTTGTCACATAGCAAACTGTTACACAATCAAATCAAATTAGCTATAGCAAAAAAATGGGGGATTGTGAGAAAGATGTGATTTTAAAATGAGAAAACGGGTCAAAAAAGGTTTGGAACTTCTAGTTGATGTGATCTTTTGAGTACAATGATGTAGATGGGCCCAAAGTGACATATTTTTAATCCTCCCCAAAACCCTTGGAAGCATCTGTGGCAGGTACATCCCAGTCTAGAAATCCACACAGAAGAAAACATCTCCACACAGGCTTTAGTTGTATTGTTTTATTGCATGAATTGTAATAGCTGCAGAGAAACAATGTTTCAGATGAGTACAGTTGGGTTTCAACTAAAGCCTTCCTGCATTGGAGAGAGGGTCAGAGGACATTCAGATGGCACGGCTAACTTATTCACCTTCCTCATTGTCCGTCTACCACAAGACAAGCGCTTATATACTGCATTACAACCATAGCCATGAATATGGAATGGGCCAAAATAAACTGTCAACAACACATTAGGCTCTTAAATTAGTGCTCAGTATTATCAAATGTGCTTCTGTCTTAACCTGCTCAGATATTTCTGGTTGTTGGAGTTGATGGAGTGGATGTGGACTTAAAGGTGTTATTGCTGGCTATGTGTTATGTTGACCTGTACGTGTATGTGTGTAGGAAACGTGTTATATTTTAGAGACAGAATAAGGGAGTTGCAATGTGCTTTTGGTGTGTTATCCAGACAAGCACCTAGCTGAACAGATTGTATAAGTACAGCTGCTCACTTTTAAAGTACAGAGTTACTACATCATTTAACCACAAAAAATAAGACAAACCATTCTCTAAATGCAGTATACAAGCTCAGACTGTGTGGATTTAGACTGGAGCAATGACTCCATCTATAGGTTAGTTGTTGTACTGCAACATAAGGAGAGCTTGACATATTGAAGTGTTTGTTTCTATGACAATTAAAAAAAAAAAAAAAAGAAAGAAAGAAAAAGCTCCCTTTTAAAGTAAGTAGACCAGCCACATATTAAAACAATATTCTCATCGTATGACTTGTAAAATGGTCTCTCAAACTTCTCAAAGTAACTTGGTCACTCAACAATCACAAAAAAAAAATCCTAATGAAATAATGGTGGCATTTGACTGTACCTGAAGATACCTGTACCCACCTCCCAGCAACTTATCCTATGTCAAATATAGGACCTCAAAGATATGGGCTCTACTGTTAATACATATATCCTTACTATGTTCATATAATTAATAAAAAAATAAATACATTTAACAAATACAAATGATTTGTAGTAGGTAAATTACCAACAGATTATCACCCACAGTTGTTTTGTTAACACATTTGTTTTTTTCAAGTGTATGATTTTTTATATTTTTTCAATAAAACCATTAGCAACCCCTTCCTAAATTTAAACCTTTTGGGCCCTATTTTAATTCTGCCAGCGCTACGACCTGTGCAAAATGGTAGATCATGTGTACACAACTGCGTGGGTGCCAAGCACACCTGCTATTTTGGTCTGCTGCACAAAGTGCAAAGTGGCTGGGTGAAGTGGAATATTAATAAATTCACTCATAGCCGGTCCCGGCCGATCACTACGGCTTCTGAAAACCGCATCTCCAGATCACACCGTTTTCCGTCAGGTGCTGAAGACTGTGCTATGAGAAAACACAACACCACAAATCTACAACCAGAGGCAGTTGGTGCATCATTTACAGTAATTATGACCACCAAAATACAAATATTAGACATTTCTTTAGCCTTCGAGCTAATAAATTCAACTCGATTCAATAGTCAAATACAACACAGCAGCTTTTGCACCGTCACTTTAGGAGAAAATCTGAAATGCCACACTTGATAAAAAGAAAGTTCAGGACAATCATGATGCAAGTGAGGCACCCTGTTATCACGGACTGATGTGATGTACAGATGTTTTGAGAGTTTTCAAAATGGTAGCCTGGTGTCATTTACATGCGATTCTCCAAGGTAACACCATGGCACTTGTCAAAAAAAAAATAAAAAAATCAGAGACTGCTGCATTTGGACGACTGACATTAATAAATTGAAGGACAAGGTTCTGAGGGCCGCTACCGTTACAATCTATGATTCACTTATAAATAAAAGCTGACCGTTTATGTCTGCTGTGCACAGTGTCCTGCCCATTCACCAAAATACTTCACAGATGCACTAAAGGGGGAATATTCAAGTTCCAGAAAATACAGAGGGGGTCTGTGCGCTGCTTGCTCTGGTCGTTGCGCAGCCACAAAAATAGGGCCCATCATTTTCAAGCCTCTTAACTGGTGTGGCTGTGCTACTGACACTGGATAGGAAATGTGGTTCCATCCAGTCATCTAGTATAGGGCTGTATGTGAGCACTGGCTCACTGAAGGCTAAATGTTAACACTGTAACACACTTACAGAGAGCAACCAGGAGTAAAAGTAGATGCTGATGATTTATGTTGGCAATGGGACCCAAACCAGCTCTCGGTTCTTTGCCAAAAAAGCTGGGGGCACAAGATGTACACGTTTACATGTCTTCGATCGGTATATCTTGTAAAAAGGTAATATGAAACAATTTCTTCTGTGTATTTTTTTTTTCCAAGGGTTTTTTTTTTTTGCGTCTGCATTTTTGTACAAATCTTTCTATAACCTGTTTAGACATACCAAAACAGATTGAACCAACAGAAAAAAATCAATCAACAGAAAGAAATATCATGCATAAGTTGTCCCACTCTTACTGATTGCATCTGTAGATTACCTTCTTTAAAAAAAAAAAAAAAATCTGTGTACATGTTTGTTCAACATAACATTTTTGTTTTTGTACATTTTAAGCCGTTTTTTTGCCTTTTCTTCTTTTTTTTGTTTTTTTGATAAAACTTGCATTTTTCCCCTTTGAAAAGTAGAGCCAACAGTTCCGGGTATTGCTCCAGAGTAGATTCCAGTCACCTGACCTGTCTATTCCTGTACAGCAGGAGGCGCAAAGAGGCGTGCTGCGTTCGGTGCTGGCTGTGGGAAAACTGCTTCCTAAAAGACGCTGTTCGGAAGCAAATGAGCATCTATCCTTTGTGACTTCATTTCAGGTCCAAAAAAAATAATAATTAAACCCCATTTCTAAAACAATTCTTTTTTTTTTGTTCCTTTTTTTTTCCTGCTAGAAATTCTTGCTCGTCATCCCACAAAGCTTGTCAGAGATAGATACTGTAGGTGTTTTAATACTACTAACAACCTCCGAAGGCTGAAGTCTGGCAGCAGAAGTGGGACAGTCAGTTGCAGATGAGGACAGGGGAAGGGGGGATGAGAGGGGGGGGGTCCACCCCTATCTGCAAAGGTCTTCTTGTGTAGAGTCTCGCACATTTTTCCTTTTCTTGCTGTTGCCCTGGTGGTGTGGCTTGTTGCTCTGATGACCTTTGGTGCTGGATGAGCCCTGCTGTCCGTGGTGGCCGCTCTTGTGGTGGGCTCGGGACATCCTGGCCTGGAAATAGAAACAGATACATAACTTTTGAGTTCATGTTCACATTGACATTGAAATGCATTTTGCACCTACGTAAGTTTAATGCGGAGGACTTAAAGTGCCAAAATTAAATAAACAAATACATCATTAAATAATTAAAAATGTCATCAATTAATTAAAACCGGATTAAATACATTAATGTGTTATTAATTCATTAAAATACCAGATCATTTCAGGTAAATAAATAAAAACACATTATTATTTCACTAATTAATTAATTATTTCATGGTCCTTGTGTTGTACTGGATCATGAATTTATTTTATCTGTCAACCTCATCCATCAAAGTCGGTGGGCGGGTATTAACGCCTGATTGGTTCTCCTGCACATCGAGTCAAAGCAGATGGATGCAGAGCTTGTGAACAAATTCACATATATTGGGTGACCTTTAACCTCTACATTTGTTTGGATACTTTAGGAAAGTAAACTTTATTGTCAACTGTTAAAAATCCAGACTCTTGTTCCGCCACACCCAATGGACTAGATATGGCTAGATTTGCGTTGTTAACCCCGCCCACCGACTTTGATGGGTGAGTTTGACAGATACAATTCATTCATGACCTACTGTAATAAAAATAGTAAATTCCAATTTTACTAAATTAATGACATATTTAATTAATAACTTAATTATGTATTTAAAAGGGTGGCACGGTGGTGCAGTGGTTAACACACGTGCCTCACAGACAGAAGGTCCCTGGTTCTATTCCCACACCAGACCTTTCTGTGTGGAGTTTGCATGTTCTCCTCGTGTCTGTGTGGGTTTTCTCCAGGTACTCCAGTTAGGTTAATTGGTTAATCTAAATTGTCCATAGGTGTGAATGTGAGAGTGATTGTCTATATATGTTCAGCCCTAAGATG
This sequence comes from Siphamia tubifer, assembly GCA_020466265.1. Lineage (NCBI taxonomy): Eukaryota > Metazoa > Chordata > Actinopteri > Kurtiformes > Apogonidae > Siphamia > Siphamia tubifer. The sequence continues at coordinate 56,094,127 of CM035785.1, read as the reverse complement.
AACTGGAGACTCATACAGGGTGTACCCCGCCTTCACCCATTGTAGCTGGATTAGGCCCCCAGTGACCCCTGTGACCCAAGTGAAGATAAAGCGGGTTCAGGTGACGAGACGAATTATGTATTTATTTAATTTTGGCACTTTTAGTCATCCATAGTTTACAGATCATCTCTTCTGCACACTGATATAATGTATCACTGGACTTACTTTCCCCCCTTTGTTGCTTCCAGGTGGAGTGCTGGTAGTGTGGCTTTGTGTTCGGTGATTGCCAACAGCAGCAGACTTTTCTCTGTGGGCGCTGGATCCTCTGGCAGACTGCTGCTTGGCTGTCTTACATGGTGTGCCATCCGAGTCCTGTGGAAATAGAAAAAAAAAAAAAAAACATCCTATGAGTCAACCATCCAACTTTGTGACAAATGGCTCCCTAAGGACACACTTCTGCCTGGGTATCTGTAGGACTGACCGCGTCACTGGAACTGGAGGTGGAAGAAGAAGAGGAAGGCGACAGCGGGGAAGAGGAGGGTGAAGAGCGCAGAGACGGGGATGGAGAAGAAGAGTTGGAGGACGTTTTACTGTGAGGAGCCGACGGTAGAACCACCACGTCATCGTCATCTGGGACGTTGTTGTTGCACTCATCGAGCTGCTGGGACAGCGTGACGTCATTTCCTATGAAAATATGAGAGGGATAAATCACCACAACTGATCCAAAGGAATAGTTTGACCGGCTCTAAAAAGCTACAGACTTCAGATGTCAGACTGGAATTAGTTTTAACGTACGGTTGAGTGGCAGCTCATTCTGTGACGGGTTCCCCCAGTTACTTCTGATCCATTCCCTGTATTCGTCAACTTCCTGAGTCACCCGGATTATTCGGCCCAGTATACTGTGAGGGAATTAGGAAAGCACCTGTTCACACATCAGTCTGTAAACAAACATTATCGCCACGCAACCTCTGCAGCGCCGAGCTTAGCGTGGGACGTTCAAGTCTGTATGAATCATTACAAACAGAAAACGGTCAGAGCCCATCAGTGACGGTGCAGATGGGAGACCGTCTCCTACTAAAAGCACATTCTCTGAGAACAGAAAAATATGTAGCAAGGGAAGATGATATTCATGGCACCACACCACTCTCCTCGAGCTCTTACCTCTCAGTCTCATTATTGGGATAGTATTTGGCGATAGGTGACACAGCGTGACTGAGCACCACGTAAGCGTAGTCAAATGCCTGCTTCACCTGCATGGCACCGTATGAACTTCGGCCAACGTCGTTGTCTGTGAAACAACGGGAAACGTGATCAATTTGTGTTGCTTTCCGATATGACTTTGAATGCACTTAAACCTACGAAAAATTATCTTGTCATCAGTAACAAGTGGTGCTGGGTACGACAAACTCCACCCCTTACAAACATTTTACCTGATTTTACCCATTTCTTATCATTGCGAAAACACCAAATGTAACGCCATACTTCAAAAATAGTGAAATATAATGCTTTTTAAGACCTTAAAAACCACATATTATAACATACTGTTATAAGAAGTAGTGCAAATGAGGTAAAATGTGTGCAAGGGGGTGGGATTTGTTGTGCCAAGCATCACTTGTCTGACCTACATTCACCAACATTTAATGGGTAATTATCTAAACATTCACTAAGGCCATCTTGATTGGCTACGGGGAAAGCCTGGTCACTACTTTTTAAACTTTTTTTGTTGTTGTTTTTGTTGTTGTCGTACCTGGCTGCAGTGGATCCTCAATGTAGAGCATGGAAGGCCTGTATCCATCCATCATGTTCTTCTGAACCTCATCTTTGGCAACATAACAGCCTCCATCTTTTATCCTAATTCCTGTCTTCAGGTAGTTAAAGTGGCGACCGTAGAGCTCAAAGAACTCAATGAGCAGAACACCAATGTTGATGTTAGGACTGCACACGTCCTCCCTGTAGTGAAGCTAGAAAACCACATGATACAAGTGGGGGGGGGGTCAGTGAAATTTCTACCGTTCTCGGTTTGCGGTATTTCTGGGATATGCAATTTGTTGCCAAGTTTGGAATCTATTTAAATACAAAAGTGTACTTTTACAAACTTTTTGCATGACAGATCAGTTTCCCCATGTTCAGCTGACACCAACATTTGCTAGCATACTATTATGTTAGCTAGCATACCACATCTAAAAGCAAATAAAACTGACACAACCACATAGTTTCTTCATTAGAACTCAATTCGACCTTCTGCTTATGTTTTTTTTAGTCACTTTCACTTGATCACCTTAATAATATCCTGCAGTGTGTGATACACAGTTATTTCAAATCTTGTAGTTTGCTCTTGTTATAGATAAAACTATCTATGAAGAATCCCTTCATGCGTGTAATCCACCTTTGCTTCAAAAATGGGCAGGATTTCAAAACCCTTCTAATGTGAGCCAGGCCTCAGGTGTAAACGGTTCATAGATATTTATTACTGGTAGGTGTGGAAATGCAATTATAGCCGAGTCAATAGGAAGGCTAAGTAAGTAACAGAGCCATGAACTAATAGGTTGATTCTGACCTGCAAGAAGCTAACAGCCATGAGGAAGAGACTGTATGATCCAATTCCCCCGGTGAAGACCTCATTAAGGTCTCTCTGCAGCAGGAATTGCTTCAGCACCAGGACCAGGTAAGGCAGCACAGGGTATTTCTGCAGGACAAAAAACACACATTAAGAATATACTACATGTTTATTTGCACCTACAGCACCCTCTAGAGGTTGTAATAATCATCTAATTCCAAACAGGTCTAACGGCAGGCATCAAAAGTGCCAGGCTTTGGAAACCCAGAGGACAGAAGTTTAAAAAAAACATTGTTAGCAGCACAAACTGTTTGTGTGTTGTGAAATAAGCTGCACGAGACAATACATTAATACAAAGTAAGATTTTTAAATGGAATTAGTATTTTTAATGAGTGCTGCCAAAATGAATGCATTAACGTAGATTAATACATCTTCATGATTAATCTGATTAAACATTTTAATGCAATTAAATGGAACATTTGTTTTATTGAAACTGTCAAACATGTTAAATATATATATATATATATATATATATATATATATATATATATTCATATTTTTGCACGTGTGTATTTGCAAATGTTTTGTTGTATTTTAGAAAAGCTTTTGAATATATTTAGATTTTTTTCATTGCTTTCTTGTTGTATTTTTGTGCATTTTGTGGGAAATTTTAGTCACCACTACCCCCACCCGCCAAAAAAAAAACCCCTGTGAGACATAACAGTCGACTGACAAAGTGTTTTGGTGATGATTAATTGAAGTTAATCCAAAGAAGCCCTTCAATTAATCCCATTAAAATGTTCAATCACTTGACAGGCCTAATTTTAAATGACAAAAAGCATAGATTTGGAAACATTGCAAAAACAACACCCAACATGAGCTGTTAGGTAGCATTGCCTCGAGCACCTCTTTGAACTCCTTGATGAGCCGAGCGGCTTTAACTCCACTCTTCACATTGAAGCTGATGTCCACTTTGACCTCAGTGAAAGAGTCTGTCAGTTTGATAATAGGAACCTAGAGAAACACAGACAGTGATGGTGAGACACAACAAATCCCAGACTTGGCCCAAGGGCCTCCTGACATGTTAGACACACAGACAAACCCCAGCGTGGAACAAGGGTCTAATCCTTAACTGTAATCCTATATATAAACCCCTAATCAGCTATTCTTTATAAAAGGGAAACCGGAAAAAACAGAAAGAAAAAAAGAAGTAGTAAACCTTTTAACTCTTAAAATGAATTCAAGTCAAATGCAAACAGAAATTCTATTGAAATGCAGGGTTTGAACACATAACAAATCTTCGCTAATCATAGGTTGGGATAGCTTTAGGCAGAAATTTGGAACAAAATATTGTTTGTTGCAAAACCTAGATCCCTTTTCTTAAAGTGTTAAATAATAATAGTAATAATAAAAAAATCTCTAATTATACATTTACATAGGATTCAAACATAATTACATACTTTTCTTTCGCCAAATTAGAGCAAATATTTAAGGCAGACTACAATGTAAATGCACATACCAGAGCAGAGTAGTCAACATTTTGGAACTGCCACAGTGACTTGTACTATATGATTTATTGATACTAAAATTGACTTGATGAACTTTAAAGATACAAACATGTCTGTCAGCAATTCATGATAACTGTAATCACACCTGTCACAAGTTATTATAATCACATCATAATCCAACAGAAACTTGGATGATTTCTAATGTCAGTTTATGCTAATTAAACGGCATTAAAAGATAGAAGCAGCAAATCCTGTGTAGTGCATTTCACACAGTTATTAGGGCAAAACTATTTTTTTTTCCTTCTTAATCATTACTGAAAATTACATTTATTGCCGTCTGAAGTAAATCCTTATCAAATGCAGAATGTACTGTAATATAATAACATGATGCATGTTTGCGCAATCTTACAGTGGCTTTGTCCAAGACTTTAATAGAGTTCTCATCTGCAACATTTCTCTTCCGAAGAGCTTCTTCCAGCGTCCAGAGTGGAAGTGTCTCCCATTTCCCAAAGACAACAAGGTCAATGTCACTGGTGGGAAAAGTGAAGGAAAGAAACAAAAAATCAATATACACACACACAGAGGAACAAACAAAAGATTTATCTCCATATCACAATCTTCACAGTGTTTATTTGGATGCTAAATTTAAAAAAAAAAAAACTATTTCCAAACACATGCTGTATGCACAGCAAATTAGTAACACATAAGCATTAATCCTCAGACAAAGCCCAGTGTCATTCATCGTCTATAATCCAGGTGACGTGGACTTGGTCTTCATCGGAGCATGTGTGTTTGTGTGTTCATGTAAGACCTGTGTATGGTGACCATTACTCAACATTGTAGGATGTTTCTGCTAGAACTTCCATGATATTTATAAAAAAATAATAATAATAAAATAAAAAAAAAACACGCTGCAATTTTTAAAAAAATCCTGCACTATATATTGCGATACGAAAAAAACTATTCAGGAGTAAATAACAGCTGTGTGTCGCCGACACAAACGGTCAAACAGATTAGTGGTCGACACACAACATATGTTTCAGTGTCAACCCTCATTGCTGCTGAAATAATTAAGTAAATTAATAATAAATAAGTAAATAAAGAGAGAGAGAGAGAGAAAGAGAGAGAGAGAGAGAGAGAGAGAGAGAGAGAGAGAGATAAATAAAATAAACATAATTGCAGGACCTGTGATGCGACTATTGCACACATTTACATTGTGATGTCGATGCTCTACTAAAAACCACAATCCCCAAAACAAGTCAATTATCATGACCATCATGTGTATTATGTTGGTAAGATGCCAGTTCACAGTCCCAGCTTGACAAAAACACATCAAGTATCACACTAAAATATCTGGGTTGTTTTAGGAAGCCAAAGGGCTCACCTTGTTGGCAGGTAAAGACCGGTGCTGAAGCTCCCAAACACTTGAACCTAAAGTGATTAAAGAAAAAAAAAAAACAAAACAAAAAAAAAAACAGTCATACACACAATATCTGTGAATGTTTTTTTTCCCTGTTAAGAAATAATATTCATGATCAAAGTAGGTTACACATTCAACATTTTACACACATTACACATGTGATTGTGTAACAGCCACTTTGTTCTTAGTTCAATTTACACTAATATTGGGAGAATAGATCAAAGAATGCCTTTTATTTTCTCACACTGAGCTTTGTTACTATATAAACCTGTTCTCCAAAGTGCACATTTAGTACTTTACTACTTGACATCGTAATGTTTATTTAATAACAAGCCCAGACAACCTGCGGAGGTGTGTTACAATTAAAAATAAAAACAACGCTTTATTTGAATTCCATGAGGAGTTGGTTTGTTTACGTGTAAAATAGTCCTGATTGAAGAAAGCCACCGGCCGGCCTTTAAACCTACCGCTGAGCAGGGTACAAACAGCCGTAGAACAGAAATAGACATAAGCCTTGACCCTCCCTTTACTGCTTTAAACCTCTTCATCACGTCCACAGGTACTATACAGCGTTTACAGCCCAGTCACATGTCTGAGCCTAAGCTGATTGCAGAGCTGTTTATGAATGACTGTGTAGGGTTTACTCGTGTCTGCTGCGTGTAGTGAGGTAAGCACACACCACCGCGATGTGTTTAATGTCACTCTTGAATTAAACTTTTCCAACTCAACAGGAGCTAGACTGCCTCCTGTACATTATCAAGCACATTCCTTACTTGTGAGTCTGCAGAAACGCTCCTAAACGCCCAGTGGATGCCTCCCCGTGTAAGCTCATCAGCTAAAACTACCAACACACTGAGTGGATAACCATGTTGTGCTTGCTCCCTCCCCTGGCTCCAGTGGAAAAGACGTAAATCTGGGCAGGATTGCGCCTTAATTTAGGTGCCGTTAAGCTTGAAGTCAACCCGCATTTTGCCCCACTGCTCTATCAGCAGGATCAAAGTCAGTAGGTACCAGAAGGCCCGAGGTGCAGCTGATAATGTGGGTCTTACACACTTGACTGTGTGACACAGAGATAATGGGGAAACAAGAGGATGTTTTATGAAAGGCTAGCGCTTACAGTCATTAGCCAGATACCGCGTAAGGATTTGAATTTACTACGATGGTGGCGAGTTAGTGTTGTAAATTACTGAGCCACTGTACACAACCAGTACGCCAAGTGCATTGTGCAGGGTGACCCATTTACAGATTACCACTATCGTCTATGCCAACACCGAACCCAACACCCAGTGATGCATGACATACGTTTAAAACCACATTTAAAATCACAGCCAAGATTTTCTAATAAATGCTCCAAGCAATTCCCACATTGAGGTGACTGTGAAAATCAGGTTTGTCACATACTTGTACGGAGAATACCAAACAAGACGAAGGCAGGGCTTGTTTGGGTTGGGTTTTTTTATTTGTTTGTTTTTTTAAACAGGTCGACACGTACCTCAGCGCTGGGCCACAGGTCGTAGATGACTCCCTTGATTCTGTCCACCACCTCCAGCCTCATCTTCTCCTCCTCTGGACGTGGAGAAATGTATTCATAGAAGTCACTGATCTCCTCATGCAACCTGCACAGAACACAGCACCCGTAAGACATGAGCACCCAGCAGGACAAACTAGTGGAGTGGAGCAACAAGTAAGAGAGCAATCTGTGGATAATATGAGTCAAAACAATATAACAGTGGGTTTTTTTTGTTGGTTTTTTTTATGTTTTAACCAATTCGATTCCGTTTAGAACAGGGGTGGGCAATTCAGTTTCCTATGGGGTCACTTTGAGAAACTTTGGCAGTTATTAAGGGCCGGATCAATATGTATCTGTAGAAAAACAGTAAACCAAATAATACAATAAAAATGCAGAGCACAGAACACAATTACTTAATGAATATTTAGAATAAAAAAAAACATTTTCAAAAATGTGCAAAACTGGCTCCATGTAATCTTTTCACTTTCCCTCTGTGTTAACTTCACATGAAAAACCATAAATGCAGATTTATTTGTTTGCATACCTCAGTTCCTTCTCTGACTTCAGTAAAAAATAAGTAGAAATCTCTATCTTGTTAAAACATTCTTAATCTATCTTTCTTTTTTTCCCCTGTGTGTGTTAGCTGACATCTTATGTATGGAAAGAAAATGTGAAAAAAACCCTAAATATAAAATAAAAGCTGTATAATATATATTTGCATGTGGTGTTACTTTGTGTGTAGAATCAGTATGTCACAGCTTTCGTCCCAATCATCAAAAGTCAATTAAAGTTTGTAGTGAGGATGTGATATCTTTAAAAAAAAAAAAGTTCATTCTAAAAGTACTGATGCATCCTAATTATACTCTGGTAGCACAAGCCAATATTCTGACTGAAAAGAGCACACCAGGTTTAATTTCCTGTCCTGCGTGACTTTCTGAGTGAATCAAACAAAGATTGTTTAATAATCTATTCTTATACAACAATTTTGAAAGTTGATTCTTATCATTTTGTAGCATAACAGCGACACATACACTAACAATCTGTCTATGGAAGGACACATACAATATTAATAGTTATTCTTTTACAAAACTAAATCTGAAATGTCTATAGTAGGACTGTTTTTTAAAATTTTAGTTATGTCTTTATTATGCTGCAATTTGTATATTAAAAACTCTACGGCTGTTTTATTTATTTATTTATTTATTTATTTTGGGGGGGGGGGCACAAACATTTCCTACTGACAGTTGAATAAGCTGCAAATCCATTAAAAAGGCCCAGTCATATAATAATCAGATCAAAAACAATTATATTAAGATCAAGATTTTTTTCCCCCTGCCACATTTTACTGACAAGCAAAGTTGGAAACACTTCTGTCCACACTGACAAAAATTATTTTTTTGTCAATTACAAAATTCTCACCCCACCAATGTTGGCCGAAATTAACAAAATGATATACTGTGAAATCACAGAGCGTTATATTTCTATGATAAGAGTTAGGTCAATGTCGGTCATTCTACCCAGGATTACAGTGAAGTGACTGGGTCCTGATGAATGTACAGTATGTACAGTAAAAACAATGTGTTGTCAGAAAAAGACAACCTTCCCTTGGCAAATAAAACAGGACAGGCATCTCGAGGAGTGGCAGAGCTCTATGAATACTTTCAGGAAAAAAGCAACAACAAAAAGAACACCACCAAAAAGACTATTCATGCAACTGTTCAGTCGTACTAATGATCAATAAAATGGCTCAGCGCTTTGGTGAACAGTTGAAGTTCTCCGACTACAGATTAAAACATTCTATATGGACTGCTTTCTACTGATAAGATTCCAAGTTAATTATTACATGAAAATAAAAAGAGGTCAGGAAAACAAACTCCGAAAAGGCTGTCCTAGAAACGTTAGGAAAAAAAAGTTCCCAATAATCTGCACGAACCGCTTCTTTTTTTAGTGTAAGTACAAAAACAAAAACAAAAAACTGCAACCCCTACTGTGCCTCAGTGTATTGTCACTACAAAACCTGCAGTGTGTAAGGGCAGGCCAAGTACCATATTTGTCCTTGGAATGGGACACGCTGCCCACATACGCTGACCTTTTCTAGTTGGTCGACATACACATAAGAACACAGACTACTCTCTGTGTACACAAAAACACAAACAAATAGACAAAAACAACAATCAAATATAGAATAAAACCAACAAGTCATAAATACACGAGGGAAATTTCATCACTTCTTTTATGAACAAACAAAAATAAAGTCTGCAAACACCACAAGTTAAGCACCGGTGGCCACTGACACCAGCTGACTGTTGTTTTCAGGAAACGGATAGATACGGATGGACAGACAGACAGACAGACAGACAGACAGACAGACAGACAGACAGCCTTTATTATCATCATACAACAACCTACAATGATATTTGAGCATCTCCTTTCAGTCAGTACAACATAAAAAGAATAGAATACTAAAATAAATAATAATAATAATAATAATAAATAAGTAATAAAAGTTGCAACTATGTAATAAAAATAAAAATAATGCTGCACCGATCGATCGGCTGCCGATCATCATTGGTCAATATTGCCTCAAAATAGCCTGATCAGCGATTGGAAAAACATGCAGATCAAAAAGCTAATCACATGACCAATAGTTACCATTTTCAAATGGGCAGAACAGGTGCATCTCATCTTGACTGTTTCTGTACTTTTAAAAATATAGTTAAGTTTTATTTCTATAAATGATGCACCCTCTGCTGGATGAAAGGAATGGAAATTTAAAATTCCTTCTGTGATCGGTAATCGGCAGATCAAGTGTTTTGGTGATCGGGGGAAAAAAAAAACACATTTAAGAATATATATATGATATATACATAGATACAGGAAATCCTTCCTCCCATCAAGCCATCGCACTGTTCAATAAATCACAATAACACTTTTCCCCCAGCAAAGGGGAGAGGGTTTTTTTTTTTATGGGGTGGTCAGTTTGTCTGTTCGTGTGTTAAGCAGCTTCATGCAAAAGCTATTGAACCAATTTTCATGACATTTTCAGGAAAGATGTGATGTGGTCCAGAATAGATGCCATTAAAGTTTGGTGAAAGTAGGTCTAAGGTCACAATCACCAAAAATGTGTTTCCACCATGAGAAGAGGTGGGGGCAAATCATGCAAAATGTGTGTGAGGGGGCGGGGTTTGTTGTGCCTGGCACCATTTGTCATTTCTGTTTTACACGGTGCACTTTCTGTACATGATAAATCATACTGTAAAAACAGTCTTTACTACTTTACTTTGCACTTTTCACTTATTGTATTAAATGACACTTTAATATGTCATTGCTTGTTTTTTAACGACATACTTGTTTTGAAACTCACTGTATGTGAATGCTGCTATTGTTACAAAGATATTTTCCAATTGTGGGAAATAATAAAGCAAATAAAGGACTTTGTTCTATTTGGTACGTCCTAAAAAAAGGAGTGTGTGTGTGTGTGTTGTCTAAGTTTTATGTAACACGTACTCTTCACCTCTCAGTAGCTGAAGTCGACTGTGCTTCACCTATATTATTTCTTGGGTGCAGACACAGCCTTCTAAAAACCCAAAGGTACAGAAGTGGTTGTGTAAGAAGGACAGTCCACCAGCTATCTGGGGCGAGAAAAAAAAAGTCCACAAAAACAAAAACACAGTCAGCTGTCTTCATTTAGACCTTGGAGGGAGTATCCTTCATACAAAGTTGCTGCATCAACCCTATTTATGTTACATTTCAAACCAGGAAAAAGGGGTCAAAATATTTCCCAGGTTTTATGTGAACTTGTGTACGGTTTGTTAGTTTGATGTCTCCTCACCCAGAACCCTGCCAGGGCCTTTGAGCATCTGCGCGACGCTCATTGGCTGACACCTGGGTTGGCCCCTCGCGAGATTTAATGAAGTCTTTTCTGCGTGCGTGTAGTGTCGGCCCATCCCGGTTATGCTGTACAAAATTCCTGGTGACAACCCTGAAAGGTATGGAGATGTAAAATTCCTTCCGTGATCGACAGTGTTCAGTAACCAGTAGATCAAGTTATTTGGTGATCAGGCCAAAAAAAAAATGCTGATTGGTGCATCACTATTATTATTATTATTATTATTATTATTATTATTATTATTATTATATGGAGTCCTGCCTCACTATTTGAAAACTACCGTCTTATGTAAAAGACACCTTCCATTGAATTTCTATGACAAAAAAAGGTTGAAAACATTTCTTGATATTCATTTAAATAAAATCCTATAAGTCCAGACATTCCATACATAAATGATAGTGCTTTTTTTCCCACGGCTCTGTACCGTGTTCCCTTCCATGTGAAGAATACCATTTATAGGCCGAGCCATCTTTGCGACACCACCTTCATTTATAATGCCATGTTGTGACACATTTTTTCCTTCGTCACCACTCACAGCAAACACACTCACAACCTCCAGTGGGTATTGTTTCACATCTACTTCCTGTACCTCCTCTAAATATGAGACCATTTCATGCCTTCATGATCCAGTATCTAAATACCACAGTACTCTGTTCTAAAAAGCCAGGCGTCGGGCTCCTCCACCCTAGTGACGTTAGGTTTCATTTAAGGCTAAACAAAACTTATCATAGGTTTCCATTCAGCTCTCAGCTCCAGTGTATTTCAATCTAGCCTAAAAGAAGGCAGTTTTTTTTTTTTTTAACAATGACTTTCTTTCACCATCATCTCCATTTCCGATGTGTAATCTTCTTTTATCCTAATCTCGCTCAAACGTGAGTATTTCCACTCTGCTTGTGCAGCACTAGGTTTCATTTCACAGCAAACGGGTCAAGCGCTGCTCCCCTGTCGTCACATGACAGAAGCCAGCATAGAAATCACATCTCATGCTCCACCTTCCCAGGATCAAGTTACATCTCTGTCTTTTGACAGCCTGGGGAACACAAGGGCCCTTGACACTACCTATTGGATAATCTTTTTTTTTTTGCTTCTCTCATAGTAATATTATATAATCTTGAAGAACAGTTTTTGCACGACTGAATTACTCAGAACAACAAAAAAAAAAAGATCATAAAAGTCTTTAAATGTCAGTTCTATACAAAGAAGGCGGTTCAAGTGATACTGACATGTCACACAGAACAGCCAGGAGTGCTACAACAACAACAACAACAACAACAACAACAACATAATGAAATAAAGGCTTTAAAGCACAGGTGTCAAACCTATGGCACATGGGCCCAAACTGGCCCATTAAAAGATCCATGGATGAATTTGTGATAAGGCTACACAATATTAGAAAAAAAAAAAATGACATTGCGACAAATTTTTCCTCTTCCTTTTAGTACAAAAAATACAATCACATCATCTTTACATTTAATAACTATCCTTACACAGTAAATGTGAATAACCTGAACAAATACAAATAATGTAAATAGAATTTTAACAATATTCTGCCCATTACTAAATGTTTTGTGTATTTGTAGATTCATTATGATCTGTAATTTGTAATGACATACTGAGGTATAATATTTAGTGTTGACATTACTATTACTTATTTTAAAGACATATCAGGTTGTTCATGTTATGGAAACTTTCTAGGTTTTTAACACTTCTATAATACAATTGTACTTTTTTCCCCCCACTGTTATTATTTAACTGGTTGGATCCAGTTTGGATGATAAAATAAGTTTGATTCCTCTGGCTTAGAGGAAAGGCTTTATCATTGGACAATTCTTAACATGCAGTGATATGAGGATCTTTGTAACTGGGGGTCACTGTCTAGAGCAGGGGTGTCAGACTCATTTTAGTTCAGTTCCACATTCAGCTCAATATGATCTGAAAAGGGCCAGACCATGTAAAGTAACAACAGTTAAAATAACATTATGATAATACTTACATCTATGTTCCCCTCAAAATGTGAATAACATCAAAAACTTGACGCGTCTTAAAAAAAAAAAAAAGTGTAATTTGAACTATTTTCTGCCTCAGTCTATCAGTTTGTCATTTACACATGCGCAGAACAACTTACATTTCAATTACAAATACACAAAACATTTAGTCACAAGCAGAATATTTGTAAAATGACACTTCTCTTCAGGGTTAGAGACAGTGGCACTGAAGAAAAGACAGGTAGCGGAGGATAAAATGTTCATATCAGGAATGAGTACAGAGGAACAGCAGCACATGGTAGAGGTTTTGGAGAAAAAAAAACCCAGAGGCCAGACTGAGGACATGTGGACATGTACAGAGGAGGGAGAGTGGATGTATTGGTAGAAGGATGCTGAGGCTGGAAGTGTCAGGTAGGAGGTCTAGAGGACGACCAAGAGCAGATTTGTGAAGGTAGTGAAAGTGGACATGAAGGGAGTAGGGAATGTATAAGATAGGGTTAAATGGAGGCAGATGATTGGCTGTGGTGACCCCTGAAGGTAAAAGCCCAAAGGAAAAGGAAGAAGAAGAAGAAGAGACACTGCTTCCTGTGCTATAAGACCTACACACACAAAAATTAACAGTCTTAAAATGATAAGACACATTCATTTCTTTAAGCAGCAACATCCTTTCTTAAATAATAATGTATTACCCCTCGTGTTAGGTACTCTTAAAGGCCAACAGACACACCTGAACACATTCATGTATGTCTGTGCTTCATTTGACAAACCTTCTGCACACATGATGCGAGACTAAGCTAACTAGCTGAACACAAACAAGGTTAGTTAATGTTCGTCAACAACTACATTTACAGTATAATGCACTTTCAGGACTGCAGAGTGAATGTAAAAAGATGAAAACTGCATTTGCTTCGCTCTCTCAGACTAATCTACCCTATTATACATCATTTTAATTCAGTTTGTGTGCTCACATCCACTGTGTTTGACTACAGCTATTCTCCATAATAATAATAATAATTTCTGTGTACTTATTTTCTACTGTTGGACAGCTGAGTGAAGATGATATAGTCATTTGTTTGCAGTATATAAAGACTGGATATTAACAAGTAGCCACTTCTATGCCATGATAACGATCTTTAATATACAACCTCAATGTAGACTGACAAAATAGCTGAAGGTAATGAACCCCCCTACCCCTAGTCCAACTCAAATACTCATTGACTCATCTGTGGCAGAGTAATATTTTAACTTGAAACTCCCCTTGATCCTATGTAAAGCTTACATAGGATCAATAGGTTCACCGCAGAGTTCAGTGTAGTCATAATAATGTCTGAAGGTCTGAATAAAAGCCGTTTTCACGACAGCAAACCCTTACATTCTAATATAGAACCCATATCTATATTACTGGATCACAACTTAACTAGGGCTGCATGATATTAGAAAAAAACAGACATTGCAATTTTTTTACCCTTGCGATATATATTGCGATAAGTATGGTGCTGACAAACGGTCAAAGACATGAGCAGTTGATACAGAATGTATGTTTCAGTGTCATCCTTCTTGTGGCTGAAATAATGAAATACAATTAATAATAAAAATAAATACATGAAATGAAAAAGAATAAAATAAATAAAATAATAATAATATAAATAAATGAAAAAATAAATGCAAAAATAAATAAAAGACAAATTAAAATAAATTAAAAATAAATAAATAAAATGATATTTTTTTAATTAAGAGAAATACATTTTTAAAAATTGCTTAATAAAATAAAACATTTGATAATAATGAAAATAAATTTTAAAAATAGACAAATAAATCAGTCAACAAAAATAAAGAAAGAAAAAAATCAATTAATAAAAATGTTATTTTTTATTTAATAAAATAAAATAAATAAAACATTTAAATAATTGCAGGACCTCCAGCGTGACTATTGCACACACATGCACTGCGATGTCGATGCTCAAACAACATATTGTGTAGGTCTAACTTGTACCACACTGTTGTCAAACACGAAACAAGGATTTTACCGTATTATCTACATTTTTAGCATCTCAGTAGGAAGCTCTGTTCCCACAAAGTCACCACCTCAGCTTGTCATAGAGGTGAAGCCTGTTCATAGGTATGATCTAAAGGATGAAACAAGGGGAAAATCACAAAGGTAAAGCGCCGCAGAGAATAAAAGGAAGCTTAACAAAAAAGATTATGTATAATAAAGGCTGGACACAAGCATAAGGTGAAATAGAAAATTGGTGAGAAGGAGAAAGGCTCCACTGGGTGTGGCGCTGAAATGCCTTCATGTGAATGAGAGCCATCTGTTAAGGTGGGTAGGATGGAGGAAAAAGAGCCTATTGTCGCATCATACTGAGCACTACTTAATGACTGCTCACATATTTTGCCATAATAGTACAAAAGTGGTGGTGAATGCAACTATTTAATAACCGTTTTAGTGCATATACTTGTAGACGCAAAACTTATTACTGTATTTGTCATTATATTATGGCATTATTATAACATTTCTGCAGCAGTAAACAGTCTCAAATGGATAAATAAGCACTGCACTGCTAAAATAATAATAATCATTCATTTGAACCATTTGGAAAATAACATGACACAATGATATTAAACATAAAGGACTGAACTATATGCATTATTGATTATTTGTGCTAGGGTCATTTATGTCATCTTTAGCTTCAATGTTTATTTTAGTGTTTAGTTTTCAGCAATACAAATAATGTTTGTTTTTTTTGCTGGGTATTATACTAATGTCTGTTCTTCACATCTGTGAAAAGGGATTTTTGGTCTCATCCCAATGCTTATGTTAGACGTGGTTTTATTGCAGTTAGGGTTGGGTATCGCTGAGAACTTATAGACAACTACTACTCATATACTGCTTGTGGATTGTGTACTTTAACTGCATTCTCATCAGTTCTTTTTCATGGTTATAGCTTGAATGTTTGCTTTGCTTTTTCCCACCAATTGAAAGGATAAGCTAATGAATAAACAATGTAGTGGAAAGTGCAACAGCATTGTTTTGAACCATACACCGTCATAAGACTCTGATTGAGCTATGATCGTAATATGAAACAAATGTCAGCAGTAATTAGTAACATAGTAGTCCATCATTCATCATGTTTAAGAATAAAACTCAAAGCAAGCTTTTCTCTCCATTTGTATTCTGACAGTGGTGAACAGCGTCACCTGAACACCACATCAGAATATGTTCTGACCATTTCCCACTTGTGGCATCAATAACGTACTTCTTTTCTATTTCATAAGCAAGTTTAATGAAATGTATATTTGGAAAATGGCTGCCAGTCACTTTTAATCTCTCGGGTGGCCTCTAGATTACTACTATGTTAAAAATATAAAACAATGTTTAGTACATAAACACATTGGCAATATTTTTGGCTCAAATATGCAGAAGATTTGTTGCACTTGGCATCTACGAGTAAGGTGACAAGTTAAGTTCTCGGTGTCCTGTAGTCACATGCGCGTGTGTGTGTGTGTGTGTGCGTCCTCAGGAGCACACAACCTATACCCCAGATTTCTCAACTGGATTGTAAATCACAAAAATACGTCACAGCTGAATGTCTCGGTCACATACATAGTTAGTGAGAAAAGTTTGCAAGACATGAGAATTACATAGTAAGTAGGTCATAGTTCCAACCTCCAGTACCAGTAGGAAAACAGATCATGTCAGAAGTCATCGACGAGGCATCATCCCTGAACTGCAGCTTTAATCAGATTTTCTTTAAAAGCTGGTGACAATTGTAGGCGTACTGACTTGACGATCAACATCCCATCGTTAATAAAAGGTTGAAGTTTGGGGTCTTTGTAACGAGACAGTAGTGGGAGTTATCTGACACCACTCTTGTCTAGTATAGACTCTCTAAATTAGCAAAAGTTCAGGTACGCAGGGTTGCCAGGAGGCAAACATGTCACACCAGACACTGCTGTTCAAAATGAGGACAACCACAGACGGAGAGAGAGGTGTCGATGTCACGCAGATGACAGAGTCATTAAAGTTTCATCAATGAACTGATCTGGGGTGCAAAGAGTTGGCCACTGGGACAAAACAGCTCCAGTTACACACAAGCCCAAATACTGTCGACGGCTGCTTGGTCATTCCTGAGTGACGAAGTGGAGAATGTGGTCAAAACAGTATCAACTGCTCCACAAATAAGGCAAGAATAGTACATGGAATAACACGCGGTTAAGTAAATGTGCAAAATGTTGATCAAATAAATACCCTAGTGCAGAAAGAAAAACATTTTTTTCAACAAACCTCAACAGATCAGGCACCCAGTGCTGAGTAATAGTCTGATAAACAGTCAAAAAGATGAATGAAAGGTCTGACAGCAGTAATGTTCTAACACACAAATGAATCTACAGGGAAATCAAAAGCTTCCCCCTGTGTTAAAACAAACCACAGGTTGTGCTCTGCGCCCAGAGTTTTGTCTCTCAGACAGAACTGTACTACACTAAGACAACTACTGAAAGCTTAGAGCCATGTGTTCCAGATGACTTTCTTTTTTTTATCTTGTATTACTCACATCCACTGCACCATGCTTTAATTGAAAAATGCACGACCAAAGGGTCAACACAGACAAACTTAAACAGAAAAAAAAAGAGAAAATTAGAAACACCAAGCTGGAGTTGTGCTTCTTAAACATTTATAGTTACTTTCTAAAAAAATAATAATAATAATAAAAATTATATAAAATCAGACTGCAAACATTTAAACTACAATACTTAAAAAAAAAACTTCTGGAATAATATTCAGTAACAAATTAACAGAAGAGTTAGTTTTGCAGTTTAATAATAAGTAAGCGCTACTTTTAATTCCGTTTCATAAAAAATACATAAGAACTTTTAAAACCGTAACATTCTGAACTCAGGACATCTAAACTCACTGGAGTCTTATTTAACTAAAGGATCCGAGTACTACTAATTCAATGATTAGTGTTATTTTTGTTTCAGTGACGTGTTCATTGGAGAAGTAGAAGAGTCTGAAAAAAAAAAAAAACGCACACATTATGGCGACTCATAATGAATTGTTGCATTGTTGAGTCAGAAGGACGTGACTGCATTCTCTTTTTTGTCTTGGGCTGAAAAACTTTAGGACCTCCTGACCTGAAACGCTGTCACATGTGTGTTAATGAACACTTTGAATGCCTTTAAAAAAAATCATCTTCTGTCAAGTGCTTAGCTATGGCCTCTGACAGGCTATGAAAACACTGTGTCCTGCTTTGCCCACTGTATCCATCTGGAGCATGGGAAGGGTTTCCATTGGACAGGAAGAGAGAGAAAAAAAAAAACACATTCCTCACTACACATGGGAAGGCCGAGTTATGGAGAGCTGCCCACACGTGCTGTTTAGAGGGGGCCTACTTCACCTACAGTCCAAAGGAGCAGCGTGAAGGCTCCTCTCTCCACAGGCTCGCACGCTTTGGCCGACAGCCAACCAGTGAGCAGCGCAGGAGGGAAGAGCGTGACATAGATGTTGAAGCCAGTGGAAGCTCGATGAACTGCGGTGCTAATAATGGAGCTTCGGTCACAGAAGTGCTATCTGTGCGCTGGGAGTTGTAAATCTCTAAAAGACGGAGGCAATAAAGCTATGAGCCAGGACGACTCATCAGTGAACGTTTATCCACACGTTTCATTTAAGCCAGTGACACCACGAGCTGCCAATGTCAGGCTTCACTGGAATGAATAAAGTACACGTTGCTCTGTCTTTTACAACCATTTTGGGGCCACAAGAGCAAATCGCTTCACGTGGACAAGCTATTAACACGGGCTGCGAGATAATAGGGGGGAAAAAAATGACATTGCGATTTTTTTAACCCTGCGATATATTATTGCGATATGAGAAAAAAAAATACTCAAGAGTATATAACAGCTGTGTGGTGCCGACGCAAGTTGTCAAACAGATTAGCGGTCGACACAGAACCATCCTTGTCGCCAAAATAATTAAATAAAATTAATAAAGATTTAAAAAAACATAAATACGTTAAAAAAGTACATTAAAAAAGAATTTAATTAATCAATGAAGATAAATACATTAATATAAATCAATTCATTAAGAAATTAAATTCAATGCATTTTAAAAAAGAATCAAAAATAAATAAATAAAAGAAAAATAATTGCAGGAACTGCGATGCGACGGTGCACACGTACATTACGATGTCGATGCTCAAACAATATTACATATTATGGAAGGAGAAAAAGTAGATGTGCAGGCAGACTGGCAATATTATGTATTATATTATTAATATTATTGTGCCGTTTATGTGTTTTATGCCTCTATCGCTGTTGGAAAGCACCTTGGAACTTTCATGCTCTTGAAAAGTACTTTATAAAGTTTGTTATTATTAATTATTATTATTATTATTATTATTATTAGAGATGCCAGAGCACTGAAGTTAAATACAACACGATGCAAAGAGGGCAACTTTGAAAAGGAGAACTTGGTAATAGTGAGAGTAACAAAGCCATCACTGAACACTCTTACTCATCTGCTGTCACATGAACAGAACTTGGACAGAACACATCTTTTGCCAAAATTACCCACAAACACAATAAAAGAATTCCAAAACTCTTTAGCAGGACAGAAAGGGGCCTGTTCTCTTCCAGGCTATAGTGACTTCCTGTGCCCTTATACAGAATCTAAATAACTGTTTTACATGACCAAAAAATGAGGTGGAAAACACTCCCTTCAAACCTCTGACCTGATTGGACGGCTACACAAGGAGCTCGGGTTTCTTTCTGAGAGGGTTGGCTTGGTTTTGTGGAAGTGAAGCCGTGTGGCGCATGTAAGCACTGATCCTTTTCCATCATGAGGCGGCCTGCTTGATTGGATGTACTCAGTTCCAGAAAAACTGGAGGGGCGTACAACACAAATAAGCACATGCCTTTGCTTCTCCGGCCAAACCCGATGGCCAAATATAGTGCAGAGACTGCCTCGTGAAAAAAGGGAAAAAAAAAAAAAAATCCTATTTTTTTTCTGTTTGCTGTTTACACGTGGAAATCACAATGTTTATATTCGGAGGTTTATCTTGACTCACCTGACTTGTTGACAGGTGATCATTTTTCATCCCACATCAGAATGTACAAAATGGAAAAGCAAACATCTGGCCAAAGACTCTTAATGCCAACTATGTACCCCTCCATTTTCATAGAACTTTTTAAACTGTAAATCCAAAGTATCCTCCTTATCACAAACCAACACTGTTGCTACTCACTAGGGCTATGCAACACTAAAGGACCATGGGATTTAATAAGAGTTTTGTCCCATCCGACTGTCAAATAAGCACTTTAATTAGGGAATGTGCATTTAATGGGCAGAGGCATTTCTATTTAGATGTGCAATCGTTATTATCTATTTATCTATCTGGTTTTGAAGTAGTTTTAGGTCACTAGATGCACTTTTCTATCAGTATTTTAGTATTTATTTAATTTTTTTTAATCACGTTGACTGTGCATTGATGTTTTGTTTCTGCAGTGCATCTATGATATTTGGTATGAAATGACAAATTATGTATCTATCTATCTATCTATCTATCTATCGTATGAAGTGACAACAGAACAGATCTATTGTTCTATATAACACTTCATTTCGTAAATCACATTGACACTTTCAGCTCTTCCATATTGGAGGGGGCACAGGCTGGAAAGTTGCATGAAAGCAACACAAACAAATAACAAAACGGAGCAGGGAAATCCTCAATACAAGAAAAGCAACAGATACAAAAAAAGAGAGCCTGCACCTCTAACCGGAGCTGCTTCCCTCTATATTTAGTTTGCAACTACAGAACTTAAGTGGCTTTTATAGATTTTAATTTCTTAGCTGAAAATGTCCACAAAGGTTTTAAATAAAAAGGAGAAAAATGATCAATGTGTGTGTATTGTAATATGTACGGTTCTCATCACGTCATCTGAACCCACTTTATCCTCACTGGGTCATGTGGGTCACTGGGGGGCCTAATCCAGCTACAATGGGCGAAGGCGGGGTACACCCTGTATGAGTCACAACAGACAAACAATCCCTCTCACATTCACCCCTATGGGTGATTTAGATTAACCAGTTAACCTATCAATGCATGTCTTTGGATGGTGGGAGGAAACCAGAGTACCCAGATAAAACCCACACAGACATGGGGAGAACATATAAACCCCACACAGAAAGGTCTGGTGTGGGAATCGAACCAGGGTCCTTCTGTCTGTGAGGGACGAGTGCTAACCACTGCACCACTGTGCTGTGTACAGATCTATGAATATGAAATTATTTAAATTAGAATTATTGCTACAGTTAATAATAATAATAATCTCAATGTCAGCCTGTGCACATAACAATTTAATGGGCCGGTCCATGTGTATGATGATATCTTGGATTCAGCAGAAGATGAAGAGATACTCTGGAAAACAATTCAATTCCTTTGTATTTGCATTTAAACTAGTTTCAGTTTTATATATTTGAGTTGTAGGGAAAAAAAATACACATTAATAACCAGGCAACTAGAGTCAAAACAAAACTATATTATTATAGTATTTGTATTAAATAGTTGTAATGTTCTTTCACCACAACATGCAGTCTTTAGTATGACACGAGACTCTGAGTCATGTCAAATAGCCTCAGTTTTCAACACTTACATGTGAGAAAACAACATTTCAGAGAGGCAAACAGCTCTTTATCTCATCACCTGAAGTACCTAACTGGAAAAAAAAAAAAAACTAAACAAAACAAAACACCTGCCTGTCAACTGTGTAAACACCAACTTCACAGCTTTCTTTAAAATTGTGCCTTGGGTTGTTTTGAAAAGGTGCATCCAAAGTTCATGGGTAATGAAGCAGCGAATCATTTATTATGAGCATTAGAGATTAAAAATATGGTATTGGCACCACTTAACAAGGGCAGCTTTTACATCCATGCACAGGTCTATACATGTGCATTTCAAAATAAGGTTTTCGGTAACCATGCTGGCATTGTGAATTAACAGGGTATAGTTAGACAGAGAACCCTCAGTGGTGGCGAGTGTGATCAAGGCTCTGAGGTTCAGGTTCTGGTATTAGTAGAGCTAATCACTGAGGAATGTCCTTATGCAAACAGAGAGCTTCCATATTACTATAAATGAGGATCAGCCAAACACTGAACTCCACAGTCTGGTGTTCTTCTTGTCTACACATGTCTAACAGAAACAGGGGGAGGGATAAATCTCTGCACCTACAAGGCCTTTTAAACAGAGTCACACCCACTAAAATATTTTATGATATCATAGGAAACTACTTCTGAGGAAATGAGACACATGAAGCTTTCAAGGCTTCTGTGTACAAACTGTGACTTAATAGGGTAATGTCACTTCATTCTCCAGTTACTAACATCTCAGTTTCAGTGAATGAAGCAGGAGTTTTACTTTTGATGAACCTAGTCTGAACTAAAAGGATATAAATAGTGAGAATACCTCAACACTGTACCCTTCCAAAGCTTAGAGTTATGGTGTTGCCTCTTCCGTCAGCTATATAATAAATAAGTCTTTGAAAATTACAACTAAAGCGCTTGCTGTGGATTCATCCAGTAATAAACCAAATAACTATACAAAGGTCTGGTTAAGTCTAATTTCCCCTCCTGATGTACTTGTGATATTTGAGCTGCAACTAAAACATTTGATAATATCTGACTTATTAGTTCTTCTTCTAATGTGTGTTACTCCCTCAGATGATTGGACAAACTTGTCACTGGGACAACCAAAGACCTGCTCCACATCCAGTAGAAGTGACTTTTGTTATGGGACATCACGTCTTTGTCTTGTCCATTCAAGCTATTCACTGTTGACAGGCCAGTCTACTCAAATGTCACCTTACCTAACACCTGGCACCTAACACAGGTGTGCTGTGTTCACGTTCCTTTGCTCAAAATGTGTTGCATTTTGGTTAACGTGTAACACTGATTAGAAGAGGTTGAAAAAGTGAGAGTGCAATATGTTCAGTTCTCTATTTTAATATTTCTTTAAATATAATAAGAAATAACCAAGTCTGTGTTTTTTTTCAGTGCTTATAAAACAGAAGTGCTGGAACAATGTAGCCATGGTTCAACCACAACTATCTGTGGATGTGAATAAAAAAAATAAATAAACCTACTTGTTTGAAAGCAGTTGTTGTAAAGTTACCCATTGTAGATTATGAAGGAGCACCTAAGAAAGTGGGTGGGGTGACTTGACACAGCCTGAAGCAGTCACACAGTGTTAGTTTTCATTTCACCTGCCTCAGTACACTTGATCTACAGGGCTTCCACTGGGAAAAGGGCACTGGGTTCCTCTACTCCCTACTCCACACTATGGCGAGAGAAAGTCAATCTAATCGGCTTTGTTAAAACTCTTCTTACCCGACAATTCCTTCAGAGTAGTTTCGGACTTTCCACGGTGTGCCCGCGTATCCATCGTCGTCTCCAGTGTTGGAGCCGCCACCAGTGTGCAAGAGGCTGGAATTGAATCCGAAAGTGCTAGCCTTGTTGTCTCTTTTTCTTTTGTTGGGGTGTCCGTCCGTCAGTCCCCTCCAAAGCACGGCGACCCCACTGCCCTGCTGCTGCCCCCCTCCCACGACACCGCCCCTGCCAGCTGCCCGGTTGTTATGATTGCTGTTAGTTTCCAGTGGTATAAAATCCCGCTGTTCCGTTATTTCTCCGTCCCCCATTGAGGTCGACATCCCCTGAGTCCTCGCTTCCTCGCTACCGGCGTTGGAGTTGAGTGCCCCGTTTCTGCTGCTGAGGACTGTACCCGACGCCCCGTTGACGATCGCTTTCAGGCTCGACGCGCGTGGAGATCCAGTGGTGAGGCTGTTATTTACATGCAAGTACCCGAGCCCTTGTGTCGTCTCCCAGATCTGCATCCACAGGTTGTTAGCGGGTCCACGTTGTTCTGGTTGAAACCAGGCGATTCTCGGATCCATCAAATGCCACTGTAGGCACACTGCCCCCCCACCCCACCACCGAGCAATGCTCAGCTCGTGTGCAGCTAGCCAGGTCGCTAGCTAACGTTAGCTAGCCTGCTATAGCCTGGTTACAGCTGCTGCTAGCTCAGGTTCTCTCTCTCTCCCCTGTCCGTTACTTCTAGAAATCTGGTTAAAACACGTCCTTTTGTAGAGGCAATACGCACGGTTGTCAGCCCAAATCATCCACAGGAAATGAGACGAGAGTTTGAGTTAAGCGTTAAAAAATGGTAGCGTATGCCAAAGTTGAGATTAAAGACCGGAGAAACGTACAACTGCTGCCCGTCGAGCTGCCTCTCTGACCCTTTCCTCCTGATCGTGGGTCTCTCAATGGCGGGGTGTACGAAGCTACTGCGCATGTGCGTTCCGAGAGAAAGGGGCGGAGAAACATTTGTTACGCAACAGACAAGTGCTTTTTGTTACATAACTGATTTATTATTCTTGCATTAAAGCATAGGGATAATGTGTAAAACAACAGAATGCGTTTATTATTTTTGTCTAATGAATGCTTGAGCCGTCATTATTATCCGTATCTCCTCCACCCTTGTATAGTGAGTTTAAATCAAAGTCCCCGATGTTCATATAATAAGATTTATGAAATGTCAATAAATCAGGTGTTGCTCACATGCACCCATTTATTAAAATACTTTTTCCAGCAGTGGACTTTTTCATTACCTCCTACTCAGTCATTCATCTACATTGTTGTAGTAATAGATAGTTTAAATTGAATTTTATGTTGTTTTTTGTTTTTATATTTCCTCATGTTTAAGTACCACTCACTTATTTTTTCCATCAAGACCGTAGGACTGTAATATGGTACTAGAACCTGACAACCTCGTAAATTCAACTTATTGATTCTTGAGAGAACATGTCAGTGAACTACAGTGGCATTGGTCCTTTTTGTGTGTGCGTCTTCCTCTTTGGAGAACAGACTTTCAGTTTTTCATGATGCAGCACTCTGTACTTCATATGGAGATACTTTGTACACTTTAATCAGTTCAAAGACTACTTTCCTGGATTCTTTTGAGCACATGTTAATGCCTTCCTGAACACTTCAATGGCTGATTGTCCCGTGGTGGTTATATATGTGTACTATTGTTTGTGCAGAGATGTGGAAGTCAGTAATTGTTTCAGTACATTTTGTTCAGATTTAGAACCAACAAAGAAAAACGTAAATATAAATGAGAAAAACAAGGGCAACTTACCATTTTGTTTTGCCAATATGCAATAATACGTTTATTATGCATCTAATATGGAGATTGCGATGATAAAATTTTAAAACACTATTGTTTTGAAATATTTTTTTTGCAAAATTCTACTTTCAGAACACAACTATTAAATCAGTGTTTTATTTTTATTTTTTTAAAGCAATTAGCTGAACAGTTTGACCATTTCCTACATTATTAAATTTGATTGACTTTGCATTTCATATATATATATATATATATATATATATATATATATATATATATATATATATATATATATATATATATATATATAGCCTATGAATAGACATTTTCTAAAAGCATAATGAAATATGGATCATGAGCAGAATACAAACAATTCCCAATTTATTTCCATATCTTGCATATTGTAAAACAGGATTGTTGAATCAGCAGCGTTCTAGATAGTGGTTGATCATTACACCAACAAGCCTATTTATTATCTATTTATTGAACAAAGCATGAATACTCTTTCCAAGAAAGTGGGACTCAGAACCTTCTTTGTCTTAAACTTTTATTTTGATCACTTCACAACCTTAGCTGGCAGTGGGCGTGCCAAACCTTCCATGACATTATTCCAATTAAAACAGGCCAATCTCAGAACAAAATAATTGCGCTATTACACAACATTGAAATCTGAAAAAAAAAATCCTTTTTACAGAGAAGTTTATACTTGTCCAATCAAGACCTGCGAGGAGCAAATATGAGTAGTTCTATTTCTCACCATTGGCCAGAAATAGTACAGGAAAATTACAAGAGTTGGCCACAGATCATTGCCTGACTTCAGATTTACCATGGGAATATGAAAATATATGAATTCAAATCTTAAATTCTTTTAAAGTTTAATGTAAGAAAAAAAAAAAAAGTTAACTGCAAAATGCAGTAGTTATTAGATTCTATTCCTTTCATTTTACTAATGAAGACAGTACAATTATTCAAGAATAAAAACACTGTAACCAAGCAATAACAAAAAGTTAAGATAATAAATACTTAATGGTTTTGCAACCATGATATTTTTCAAGCTGTTAGCATGTCTGCTAAAGCCACACCGCTCCAACAGATGATGCTGAAGTATTGAAAAGTCCTCATTTTTTCATCACCTTCTCCAAATAACCAATGAATCTTCTCAAGTTGATTTTGATATTGTCTAGCACACAAAGCTGCTGAGGTGTGTACTTTCCTCTTCCCTCTTTACGAATCTGGTAGAAAAAGAAGAAGTGGTTAATTACGTGGGTCTTCCATGGAACATTTAGGACCTTTAACAGACACAGTTTACTCAAACACCTGAAGGTCACTGTGAGCAACACTACTGACAAAAGGAGAAACATCCATGGGAGGAGATGACTTCATGCTACAAAACACTTTCTGATATTTAAAAAAAGAAATGTAAAAAGAACACTTTTATCAAAGAAAAAACACAATTTTAGCACCTTGGCCTTAAAGACTGGTTGAAGAGACTTGAGTGCAGGTAGTAACTGGATGTTTTTAGCAGCTGTCTCTGCTTCATCTCCATCTGCAAAAACGTCAAACAAGGCATCGAGGGCTTCTCCATTTACAACCAGATCAGTGTCCCTCGTGGCAACTTGAAGTAAAGCACTTCCAATCATCTGAAGGAGTGAAACATGTTAGAAGCAGAACTCATATTTGAAAGTAGGGGGGGAAATAGGGGACCGTTATACCTGAAGCGTTTCCACAGTGCCCTTCTCTTTGGCTAATGTGCTTCCAGTAATGCCCAGAATGGCAACAGCGTTGACTCTTACACTGACAACATCACAGCGGGTGGCTGCTTCACTCAGGCTCATCAGCTGCTGGGGGGTCATACACTTTAAAAAAAAAAAAAAAAAAGGAAGTTACATAGACACACATGTCCCAAACCAAAATTCTCCATGTCCAAACTGTTCCACAAAGGGCTGGTGTGGCTGCAGGTTTTTGTCCCAACCAGACAAAGTTCACAGTTTGACCAATCAACTCTCTGAAGACTGAGATCAGTTGTTTAATTGAGTCCAGTCTGGTGTTCTGCTGCTTGGTTGGAACAAAAACGTGCAGCCACACCGGCCCTTTATGGAATAGTTTGGACATGCCTGCTTTAATATTGTCTAACAGTTTAATTTAATTTGAGGGTTGTCTAACACTACCATTAAGGGTTATTCCACCATTTTGGTATGATACAAGCAGAAGCATCATTCTCAGTTATTTTGGAGAGACCTAGTGTATGCAGTCACACTCTGCTGCTTTTATTCAGACACTCCGTTCACTTCCGAGTTGAAAATTACTTTTAACTTTTCAGAAAAAAACATTAGTGTCAGGGCATCTATTTGTAATTGAATGGATGGGATAGATATCGTCAGCCTGCTAACAATGAAAAACGTTGGGAGAAGTCTGCTCCTGTTGTTTATAAGTGATCACACAGATGCATAAGTGCCTCTTTGCTGGAGCGCATCAGTCAGTAAGTATTGTGTTATAGTTAGAATCCACATATGTTGTGGCAGGGACTAAATCTTTTTTCTTACCATCACACAATTTGGGCATTTTGTTGTTAGAAGTTACATCTTAAAATAGTATTAGGTTTTTATTTACATCATCAATCTCATGTCTGACTGCAGATTTACACAATGTGTTTTAGTGTGGACCATACATTTATAATAAAGCCTATCTATCTATCTATCTATGAACTGAAAGGCAGACATTTATCCAACAGGAAACTATAGTGGTACATTTCCACTATGTGTGACCAGCTTGACTCAACTCTGTATTCCTGGAGAGTGTTTCGACTACAGGGCAGTTAGTACTGATTTCACAGTATCTGGTCGTCATAGTGATATGGTGCCTTACTTCCATGTCGTCTGCTTTAGGGAGCTGGTTTTGTGTCATTTCTACTGAATTTTTACACCAGCCACCAAAGAACGAATCTCCTGGACTGGCCATAGTGTCGTATTATGGGCTGTCATGTTGATTAATAGGCGCTTTCCCACTGTAGGAACCTTTTGGAGTTTCTATGACCTTTTTAGTTCCTAGAACCTTTTTCCCCCCTTTCCCACAGCATAGGAATTACATAGAAGCTTTTTTGCTCCTACTCATTATATATTCTAGTTTATAGTAGCACGGTCGTCTACTTCCTTGTGTAATTGTTGAATTTAGTGCTGAAAGAATGTCACTGTCGCGGACGCTAGCATCATGGTGGCCCCTCCCATGGTTTTTACTGCCCTGTCGGAAAGCAAACTGAATTTTTTTTTAATGTGAACCTCTGCATATGTATATTTTTAAAGGGGCGGAGTTACAGAGGCAGCTGTTTGACCAATCAGGGTCTGCAGGGTTTACACGCCATCACTTGGAACCTCAGTGGAGGTGACACCAAAAATCTAGTACCAGGTACCAGATTCCAGGTCCTTTTGCAAAAAGGCTGAGCCGAATTGAGCCGGTACCACATTAGTGGAAACACAGCAAGTCTATCTAAAAACTGACAGATTTATGACATGTTACTGAACTGCATCGTGGGAAACCCTAAAAATAAATGTGCCCTCAATTGTATTAATGCTCATTATTACTTACAGTTTCTCATGAGTGTTTTGATTTTGTTGTCATCTAATATCCACTCAAGTACCATCAAGTGCAAATGTGGTGTGTTCTGTACCTGGGGGATATTTTTTGAGGCAATCATCTGTAAAAGAGATCGCATGGCACTGATGACTGCCTCGAGGAACTCCTCATCTTTGGAAATGTCTGAGAGGAAACAAAAGATACCATTACAGCCACATAATAGATGTTTTAGAAGTTTCCTAGATTAGATTACCTTGGCTTTAAGCATCAACATTGTGGCGGCTTTGTATTCTGTTTACTTTTATCTCTATTCCCATGTCATTTTAAAGTCAAATATGAATATTCAGATGTGAGACCTGCTACTCCAAAAACTAGCGTGGACAGGTGCTGCGCTGCTTCCTGCAGGGCTGATGCTCCTCCCAGAGACTCAGCGTCCATGGTGGAGAGGATGCTATGGAGGCATGTCAATGCACGAGACTGCACCCGCTGCATCCTAAAGAAATGAGGAACATGTAGCTTTAGTCAGGAAACAATACAACAGTTGACTGGAACACACGTATTCAGAGGCAATAAAAACACAACACTTAAAATTTTGGTTCATTTTTGCTCAGGATCTGAGTTGTGTGTGTATATGTATATATATATATATATATATATATATATATATATATATATATATATATATATATATATATAAATTCCCCAAAGTACTATTCTTGGCGGCCTCATAAAGGTAAAGAAAAAGGAGGAAAAGTGTGGATGGGGCAAAAAAGAAGGGAAGTGAGAATAGAAGAAAAAAGAATGAAAAGTGAAACAAGGGAAAAGGAAGTAAAAGTAAGAAAAAGAAGAAGAGGAGGGAAGGAGAAAGGAGAGAAGAAGAAAGAAAAAAACAGAAGGAGGAGAAAGGATGAAAAGGGAAAAAAGGGAAAATAGGGAAGGAGAAAAAAAATGACTTCAATGTTGTGTTCTGTTTGGACAGTTGTTCTTGGGTTTGACTTTTGCATTGTGCTTTTTTGTTTCATATAATGGAATGGTGGGTTAAATAAGCTTCAGCCCTAAACTTTTTCAGTCCAGCAATGTATTGATAATGTGTGAATATGTGTCTCACCTGCCTTGTATTACATTATGACCGAAATAAAATAAAAATAAATAAAAATAAAAAATATGTCCAATAGTTCTCAAGTGACAATTAAAGCTACAATGAGCGCCTGTTCTACATGACTGTACATGACACACATTGAGTTGTTCTCTTAACAATACATACTGAGTCCAACATATGGAATTAAGGAGTTCTGGAAGTGAAGCTGTTGAAAGGAAGGAGCGGTTGTCTTCTGTCTATAAAGACATGATCAAAGCCACACAAGAAACATTATCAAGTGTTGATGGAACATGTGTGGAACAAACTGGGACAAGCTCTCTCAGCAAGAGTACCCGGACCTCAAACCAGGCAGCAACTCCAGAATGTTCTGCAGGCAGAGCAGCAACAACTCCCCCAAGACAACTGCAGACACTTGGTCAGGTCCATGAGGAGACGTTGTCCTGTTTGTGGGGGTCACAGCCCATACTGACTGCTTTTTAAGTTGATTTTTGAATGTATTTTCCATTCAGTTGTTGGGATTTTTAATTTTCAACTTGTGGTCATTATGTTTAATACATTTGTTTATTATACTAGTCAGCAAAATAACTCATTTAATTAATCAAAATAAAATAAATAAATAGTTAAAATAAAAAAAATATTTGAATCCAAACTGTTGTTGCCTTTTCATTGCCTCCGAGTGCATTTTTTTTTTTTTTAAAAAGCAGATGAATCAATTCACTGTCTGCCATTAAAATAAACTTGAACTGAAGAAAAAAAAACAGTGACACCAAATGATACAAGTTTCATGTGGAGATTAAAGAAAAACAGACAGAAGAAGTGCATAAGAAGTGAGAGGATTACCTTTTTATCAGGCTTTTCCAGGAGGTATTCTGATGGCACACATCTATTGCTTCCTTTCTAGGGAACTGGGTCTTTTTAAGAACCTGGGAAAAAGGGAAAAACGAGTAAATCATCTTTAAACTGCTTAAAATATATTCTTCATGTAAATAACAAAAGGTCTTTGCTTTAATATATAGTAATTAACTGTATTAGTGAGGAGTTGAAATAAAACCATCCTTTTTCTTTACACGTTCATTTTTACATGGAGTGTTACTTTCACACCGCTATAGAAAAAATGGAAAAGCAGGTATCACTACATCCCTTATAGCAGAGGTATCAAACATATGGCCCGGGGGCCAAATGTGGTCATCCAGCAGTTTAAATGTGGCCCATGGGATGAAGAGCATAATAACTTATTAAATGACTCCACATTTTCTTCTCAGTTTTTTTTTTTTTACCTATAAATGATGACAACAATTGTTTTGCCATTGTTTTAGTGCAAAAAATATTAAATCATGCAAATATTTACATTTACAAACTATCCTGTAACAATAAAATGTGAATAAACTGAACAAATGTGAACAACCTGAAATGTCTAAAGAAATTTAGACACAATTTGAACCATTTTCTGCTTCTGTTACTCAGAGTTTAATGTCTTTGTGGAACTGATCCATAATAAAACACATGGACTCATGATAAACTGAGGCAGAATATTGTTAAAATTTCCCTTCTCTACCTTATGAAATTTAACATTTTTGCTTCTTTTTTTGCATTTGGATAATTTATAAATGTATTTTCATAATTTAATGGGGGTTTTTTTTGCACTAAAACAATGATAAAAATTTGGTGTTGTCATTATTTATAGGTTATTATGTTTTCATTTCACTGGTCTGGCCCATTGGAGATCACATCAGGCCCCTGAGGAAAATGAGTTTGACACCCCTGTCTTATTGCATTCAAATTTGTTTAGTGCAGGGGTCTCTAGGGTTCCTAGAAAAAAAATTAAGGGAAAAAGCCATCACACACAAAATGCTAGTGCAAATATAAATACAATCTAAAAATACACAGTTCATGGTCATTGACAACACGATGAACTGTGCAGATGTCATATTCCAGCTGGGCATGTGATAGATATTTTTCTTATGTAGCTGTGATTGATGACAGAGATATTTGCCTTCTCAGGGATGTTGTGGTTGATTAGAGCCCCGTGAACCTCGGCTGATAAACACAGTGGAGACATGAGACTGGATACTCCGTCACAAAGGCCATCGGGACCCATCTCGCTTTCATCGCTGCTGGACGACTCCTCCCACTCATCATCAGAGGGGTCTGGATGGGAGACAAAGGCTACATTTACATGATCCGTTCTAATACCAAATGATTTATTCTGAATTAAATTATTCTGAATTAAAGCTATTTCAATCAATCAAAGTTTATTTATATAGCACTTTACAACAACATAAAAGACCAAAGTGATTTACATCTAAAACATAAGTAACATACAGGATAAAACAACCCAATCAAATATAATTAAAAAAAAATGTAAAGGAGAATAAAACAATAATACACAGATATAAAAAGATTAAAAAGGCTACCAGTTTAGCATAAAAATGACACAGTACCATCTAAAATGGTAGTCCTTTTCCTTAGTGTTTACATGAAAAAAAAGGGGTGGAGCGGAGAGACAGCGGACCTCCACTAAGGCTTAATATGGCATCAAAACATGACGTGATCGACCCAATAGGTGTTGACCCATCTCATGTCCGAAGGGGAGACAATGTGAATGCAAAAAAACACCAGATTCTATCTTGTCTGAATCCTGAGATATTACCACTGATGTGTTTTAGCTGTTGACCTTTAGTGTGTGACCACCATTGGGATCCCCTCAAGTGGAAAAATAACTGGTAACATTGAAAAAATTGGATGTACTGTCTCCTTTAGACCAATATTTGAGTTCCTTCATTGTATTCTCACCCCTTTTCTGGGTGATAAGTGATGCATTTAATTGTTCTTCATAATAAATATCTATATATCATATCACAGCTGGTTATCTACCAGTGGTCAAGAAAAACAGTAGGTCGGATGGTTGTGTGTGTGTGTGTGTCTGTGGGGGGGGGGTGCAGAAGGTTGGCCTATATACTAGGGTTGTCACGATACTAAAATTTCCAAATCGATACCAATACTAAGGATAATACTCGATACTACTTCCTCTTAAAATGTCCTCCATGGACTGCTAAAAAAAGGTAGTGAGTGCGGGTGCAGAATAAATACATGTCTATCTCTTGGCAAGTTAAGGTAGGTCTATCTTTTTGCTCAAGCCCTTCTGCAGTGCTAACTGCAAGCCTCTTTATGGTCGAGCGATTATGTGCGCGGGCGGCAGCGTATTGCATCATGTGACCACCGCGGACCCCTTGCGGGACTCGCAGCGCGCACATCAAAAATGATAGGCTGACATGGCCTCCGTGGTGGTAACGTGATACAATGCGCTACCGCCTGGCTGCCGCCCGCGCACATAAACGTTCGACTATATCGAGGCCTTTAAAAGCAAAGTTGCATCGGATGGTCCAATCACAGACCTATAGAAATACTGTATAGGTCTGTGGTCGCACTGGCGTCATCCCGTGTGTTGTCAGAGGCAGCTGGAGAAAAAAGAGACTTTAACTTACACGCCAGCATTACGGCTGTGCCAGAGCTGACCGCGTTGATGCCCGTTTAGAATTCTTAACGTTACCCGCTACAAAAAAGCGGCGACGCACCATAAAAACAAAAATCGATTTTCCAGCAACTTAGTATCTAATTAGATACCAAGGGTCAATATCGATTTAGTATCTAAAATCTATTTTTTTGACAACCCTACTATAGACATTTTCTCAACCAAAAACTCACTTGGTTTCATCAAGCTACTTCACTTCCTGACCTCCTTCTGAAAATCGCACACTGACTATATAGCAATGTGACGTCACATGAAATCAACCTATTCTAAGATCATAATAAACCAGTGAGTGTTTAGATACTGTAAACGACTGAGTGGCTGTGGCTCAGTTGCTAGAGCGGGTCGTCCAAGGACTGAAGGGTTCGCATCCCGGCTCTGGCTGTCCACATGTCGACATGTTCTTGGGCAAATACTGGACCCTGATTTAGGCTCCCAGTAGTTCTGACAGAACCTTAGAAACCTACTGGGGTGTGTGAAATGGGTGAATGCGAGGCTAATGAAGGTGAAAAATAACTATGTAAGTCAAGTCCATTTACATGGTTCATCTGAAAGAGGACTTAACCTTTGTGCAGAATTAAACATGAATAAAAGCCGTCATGTAAACAGGGCCAAAGACAGACCAGTGATCAGGGGGGAGCTACAGAATGGATTCAAACACCAAACAAACGGTATTCCAGGCTTTCCTCGTGAACTCTTTTCAGGTGTCTCTTGTTCTAATGGCTTTTCCAAAACAAACACATACTGGGTGGCCGTGTCGCAGGAAATCATTTTGATGGAAGTGCCTGCGGTCAGCACTGCTGTCCATGTCCACAACACTCACCGTCAGAGCAGCACATGTTGACGATGATCTCTAAGGACGTCTGCTGGGCTGTCAGCAAGGCCGTTGCCTCTCTCAGCTCCTCCTTGCCCCTCTGGACAGAAAAACAAATTAAAAAAACCCCACAAAACATTAACATCCTGCAAAATGATGACTGTTATCATCCTCTGTTTTTTCCATTTCCTTCAAATTTTCTAATTTCAGTTTAGTTGATTTTGAACATGTCATAGAGAAAAGAAGAAAAACAACAAACAACCAAGGAATAAAACAACCAGAGAAACACAGCAGTCATATAATTCTATAACACACTGGAAAGGAAGTGTTAGGAAGTAAAACTTATTAAGTCCCGCCCCTTCTTCATCTATTAAAAAAAAACAAAAAAACATAATAATAATAATGTGACGATGATGTTAAACAACAGTAACATTTCAATTCAACTCCAAATTGATGTTTTTCAGGTGTTTGCAAAAATCTTACTCTTGCACATCTTTTTAAATGTCATATCTTCATAGTGTTTTTAATCTTTATCTAATCCATCCAAAAATTTAACCTCCACACCTTAAAAAACAAAAACATATCAGTGTTTGTTCACATCTTGTGAACCCTGAAATTAAAAAGCTCTAATAACAATCTCACTCTCTAAATTAAAACTGGATTGAATTTCAATACATTAGGGCTGGATGACATTTGAAAAAAATTATATTGCGATTTTTTTTAACCCTGCTATATATATATATATATATATATATATATATATATATATATATATATATATATATATATATATATATATATATATATATATATATATATATATATATATATATATCAGGGATGTCCCGATCCGATATCGATATCAGAAATCAGTCCGATATCAGCCAAAAAAGGGAATATCGGATTTTATTGGACTGAATCTAAAAACTCCGATATAAACACTCCGATATAAGCTGTCCATTTACCGCTCCAGCACTTCTATAATAGGTGACTCTGGTTTGATCACAGTAGGTGGCGGTAATGCCCCTTAATTAACGTTGGTACCGGCTGCAGAAGAAGAGCCCGCAGTAAGGTGTAGTGATGTCAGCTGTGTGGAAGTATTTTACCGTAAACTCAGACAAAGACGTTGCAGCTAAATGCAACATTTGTCAGGTGCAAGTGTCCCGTGGAGGGACAGAACCAGGAGGTTCAATACAAGCAACCTCATCGCACATTTGAAAAAACACCACAAAAAAGAACATGAGGATTTTCGCGAGAGCAGCAAGGCGAAGCAACAAACCTCGCTTCAGCAACCCACGCTGGCCCCGCCCACAGTTGTTTCCAACATATGCTGACAGTAAAAAAAATAACTGGAGTGAACTTGTTTGCACTTTAAAATTTTATTTATTCTATTCAATTGTATAATGATGTTGGTAAACAGTGGTTATTTTGCACTTTAAATATAACATTTTGTTTTTATTGGATTTGTTGAGGTAATACTCTTATGTTGAAGGTTAAAATTTATGTAACCAATTAGTTAATAATAAATGGGTCAGTTTTTCCTATACCTACTGTTGCTGACTATTGTTTTCTGTTATATCACTACAACATCAGTAACATCAATTTATCAAGCCTTTTCTAACATTCCACACAACTAAATAAAGAATAAATATATGTATGATTCGTGCCTATATCATATCGTATTGATATCGGTATCGGCCAATACTCAAGGCTACAATATCGGTAGCGTATCGGAAATGAAAAAGTCAGGACATCCCTAATATATATATATATATATATATATATATATATATATATATATATATATATATATATATATATATATATATATATATATATTGCGATATGAAAAAATGCTCAGGTCTAATCTGTTTGTCAAACAGTCAAACAGATTAGTGGTCGACAAAAAAAATAAAAAAATTACGTTTCAGTGTAATCTTCTTGTTACTGAAATAATTAAATGAAAACTAATAATTAAAAATAACTAAATAAAAAAAATAAATAAAAGACAAATAAATACATAAACAATAAATAAATAAAATGTAATGATAATAAATTAAGAAAATAAATAAAAGACAAATAATAATAAATGAATAAACATAAATACATTAATTAATTAAAATGTTACAAATTTTATTAAATTAATTAAAAAAATACAATAAATCAAAAAATAATAAAATAAAATAATTGAAGGACCTGCGATGTGACTATTGCACACACGTACATTGCGACGTCGATGCTCAAACAATAGTATATTGTGCATCACTTGAATGACTTCATTCATTTGAACATTCCCACCTGTGTAACGTTTAAGTCAGGTGTGTGTCACAACCGTTACACAAGACAGTCACCCTTTGGTCTGAATGTGTTCACTGGTGGAGTGACACGTTTCTACATCTGCACATTTCCATTACTAGGCAATAAAAGCTGAACGCTGCATAACCCCCCCCCCCTCCTCCTCATCCCCGTATGCCAAGAAATTCCATGGTATAGTGGGTCATGACTACAAACGCCACTCACAGTCTGTGGACTCTGGCTGAGAGGGACAGCTCTGTCTGGCTGAGGTCACTGGTGGAAGCCAGAAGCCGGTCGTCTGCAGAACCTTACTGAGCGCCCCCTAATCTGCTCCCAAAAAACACCACACGTCGTCTGCTCTGTCAGTCTGCGTTGGACTCCAGATGACTCATACGACCGCTGGATTAGCAGCTGCACAATATATTGTTTGAGCATCGACATCGCAATGTACGTGTGTGCAAAAATCACATGGCAGGTCTTGCAAATATTTTTTTTTTGTATATATTTTATTTTTTTCATTTATTTATTTTATTCATGTATTTTTATTTATTTATTTTATTCCTCTTTTTTTATTCATGCATTCATTTATTTATTTATGTTAAATTTAACATTTTTATTTATTTATTTTTTTAAATTATTAATTGTATTGAATTATTTCAGCTAAAAGAAGGACGACACTGGTCACCCCTTCTGCTTGGGGTCCCATTTGGGAGGAGCCAAGCACTGCCAGATGGTGATTGGTTGAGGAAAATTGTCATTGCACAGTGCGGTGGAATTGTAAGAACAACAAACCACGCCGTTTTTAAAGTCTGTCTGTGCCGGAAAAGAAGAGAATATGTCTGGCAATGGAGTTTGGAGTAATGATGAGTTACACATAGGAATGGGTGGTATACAAGGTATCATACCATATAGAGGTATTTTTTGTCCATGGTACTGATTTTTATCATACAGTTCTACAGTCCATCCTGTAGATGACAGTAATGTAAAGTTTTGAACGTCTGCCAGCTGCCTCCAAGAAGCAGCTAGCACCACAGTCTTCCAAAATGCTGTGTTAGCAGAAGCATTCACTTTAAATAAGCTACAAATATAAAATATGTAGTTAATGTAGTGTACTATTGGTTATAATGGTATGTGATGATTCAGGACTTTACAATTTAAATTACAGGGTGTCTGAAAAGCGAGCTAACAAGCTAACAGCTAAAGTCATGACAGCCATAGAGTTTATGATGACAACAAAACAATTGTGCTAAACGTTAACACTGCCTTAAATTTAACACACTGCGCCAACCTTAATAACTGTATGTTACTATATCCAGTTGAGTTAATATTAGTCATGGTATCTGGCTGATGTTAACAACTAAAATGAATGTTCAGTTACAAACAATTTTGTTAGGGATTTCACTAACGTTAGCATGCTAAGCGCTGCTACAGTGATTGCTATCATTGAGATGTGTTGTGCTAGCTACTCAATGATAGCGTCACATGAAAGATGTTTTTTTCTTCCAATGGAAACAGTAACATCTTAAACCATCAGGCTTGTCATAATCACATATGTACGTACACATTTCCAAATCACCCTCAACAACTGCAAAAAGTTGCTGTGAGCGATTTATTTGATATAATCCACGTTGAAACACGTTTGAATTTTGAATAATATTCTAATAGATTCCAGCAAATTTCGAATAGTGTTTTGGACCAAAAGTCACATCTCTAGTAATGACCAATTAAACTCACAAAATGCAGGTGGAGTTACTGTATATAATACCGTATATACAATATAATTAAAAAAAACATCTCTAGGGGTTGCACCATCTTAACAGCAGTAAATGCATTTGGAGTTGTAAATATACAATGGAAAGCAATTTATTAGAGACAGAATCCACTTGTTTTTTCAAAACATCTGAATATGAACAAATGAGATCATAGATATGGTCGATAATGTATCTGGGTCGTATTATGACTAACAGGAGCCTTTTACTAACTACAATACAGAGTTGACGGTGCATTTGTCAGAATACAAAGGTCATATTTTACGACCAGAGCTCATAAATGTCAGTTTCATGTAGAATATATGTTCGTTTCAATAGAACAGGTTGATCAGGTACAAGAACTACGAGCCGGGGCCTGTTTAACTCACCGGCAGAAGGTCTGAGAAGTCATTGTCGACCCTTGTGGCTTTGCCGTTCTTCTTCGGTTTCAGCGGTTCCTCCTCTTCGTCCATCTCATCTGCAGCGAATTCCGCACAAGCATCGTCTTCTGCATCAGCCGCCGCCGGCGCATTTCTGTGACGGGTCTCCTCTGCCTGTTGGAGCTCAGGGATCAACGTACCCGCATCTGTTTCCAGACACTGTGACAGGGTGGCGACCACGGCATTAAGGGTCTGGGCCTGGTTCGCTGTCGGCAGACTCCCCTTCATGTTCCACAGTGTCCCTGAGACACACACACACACACACACACACACGAGTGGGGAAATAAGACGTTAAAATCTATGCATATTGAGGAGCTTTAGATAAAACAACAACACACTTGACCTGATTCATCTTATCTCTTATCACTCTGAAAACACATTTTGGTGACTCTGACCTTTGACCTACATTGACCAAAATTTTATAGGATCTATTCTTGACCACCTCACATCTAGAATAGAACAGAACCGAATAGAATAGAATAGAATCATTGTCATTGTACAAGTACAACGAAATTGGAAGTGCAATCTACTTTAGGTGCCATAAAATGTATATTTTTTCATTTATTTATTTATTTATTCCAATCTCCACAATTGGCAAGGAGCCAGGTAAAGAAAACTTATAATACCTGCCCCTTCCTTACAACATGCGTTACATCAGACAGTCATCATTACAGGGATTATGACAAAAAAAAAAACAGTTTGCATAACAGTCAATGAACAAATAAATCCAAAATCATAAGAAAAACTACTTCAGTACATACTTTTATATAATTTCTCCACTTTCTCCTTATACATCCTGAAAAATGAAAAACATTCCGACAGCTTTTATATTATTATATATCAGAATAGTTTCCTCCTTTATATATATATATATATATATATATATATATATATATATATATATATATATATATATATATATATATATATATATAAAGTAAAAAAGTACCTTAGATAAAATTAATGTAAATATCTATCTAAAAATGGCACAATGTGCAGGGTGTAAATCTGTAAAAAAATAAAATAAAATAAAAACACCAAGTGTTAATCACATCTGACAGTGTTTACTGCCATTATGGCCTTTGGGTAAAAACAGTTTT
Organism: Siphamia tubifer; assembly: GCA_020466265.1. Classification (NCBI taxonomy): domain Eukaryota; kingdom Metazoa; phylum Chordata; class Actinopteri; order Kurtiformes; family Apogonidae; genus Siphamia; species Siphamia tubifer. The sequence continues at coordinate 56,054,511 of CM035785.1, read as the reverse complement.
TAGCCAGTTTGTCCTGGCCTTCAGTGTCCAGAATAGAATTTGGTCCAGTAGTTTTTGCATAAAGCTGCTTATAAACATACAAACAGACAGACAGACACACAGACTCAAAAAATATACCTCTCTCCTCTTCGGGGGGGGGGGGGGGGGGGTAATTATTCATTCCAAACTTTCTCAGTAACTTCTTTCCACAGATGGCATCTTAAATGTCACATTCAGCTTGTGTTTTGGTGGTTTCTTAGAGCGTTGGACTATTTTCTAGATAGAAGTGACAAATCGTACCTGCAGCCAGTGTCCGCAGGAGTGTGTGTGCCATGCCGGGCTCAGATGACAGCAGCACATTCTCCAAGGCTCGAAGCACAGCAGTGTTTATGCTACATAGCAGCTCTGGGTTATCCTCAGTCACAATGTGCAAACAGTGTGCTGCGTGAACACAAAGAGGGTCGATTTAGGCCAAACAAAAACTTTGTCATGAATAAGGAACCTTACACCAATGTGAAGACTTCATGGCGTCTGTCAAGTAACAGCTATTGTTAAGATGTGCTGTAAATCGACGACCAGTTCACACATGTTCTGTAATCTCCAAATCTGTGCCGTCGAACCTGTTCCATATGTTGTTTAAAAGGTGATGTACATTATGAGTGAAAAGTTATATTTACAATTTACCAGAATAATTACATATATTCACCTTCATCATCAGATTCATCCTTCAAATTTATGAAACTTCATTTCGTGTCTCCATATATTTAAAAAAATTAATAAATACACAAATTGCATTTTCAGGTCACGACCTTTCATTTGCACTTGATTTGAAGTCAGTCGGACAAATAGTTCCAGAGATATGAGCAAAAGAGTGTTTAGTGATTTTTAACTTTTGAGCGTCCCCTTGTGGACAATCTAGAAATGGTAAATTGACCAAAATTGAATCAGTTCTTCCTCTCTAGGATATTCATTGGAATGGAAAACATAGAATTTATAAACCATGGGCTGTGTGTGTAACGCCCTCCTGGCCCTCCTGGGGGGGGTTTAAAACCTACCCTTTCAGAAAAGTTCTTATTACAATTTTAATTTAATCTGTTGATTTTATCTTTTTACTGTGTACTTTAAAATCTGGTTTCATATGTAAAGTGCGTCACAAATAAAAATTGATTATTGTTATTATTATTATTATTATTATTATTGTTATTATTGAACCAAAAATCATAAGTTTTTTTCGGGGGCAATTGCAGACTGGTGATACACGATATTGATTTCAAATAAAAAGTGCTTTACAATTTTATTTTATTTTTATCAAGTTATTACGTTCACATCAAGGATAACTGGAGGCGGCAGTTGGACCAAATACATATAATATAACAATACAAAAAGTGAAGGGGAAAAAAAAGGACCTTAAAAACCCCACATCTCACATGGAATTGAAGCTCATATTTGATATTAATATTATGTCGCACCCAAATAGAACAACTAGCACACACATTTTTCTTTTGAAGTCAAGTCGCACCGTCTTCGTCATGACTCATCCTTATTGCAAAGTCTCCCACACTGCAGACGCACTAGTTCCATAAAAAAAAAAAATTCTGCACTAGCAACTGTCAGAAAAAAAACATCCAGTTATTGATAAACAGAAATGAAGTACACAATTCCAGGATATCTTATCATCTGGTGAAGAGAATTCTGCACCCAACCCTATGATTGGCAGCTGAACAACACGGTTATAAACACACGTAGCTGGACATTACACAGTATAAAGAAGTTTGATGTTTATATGAATGGACAATAAATCTATCCTAGTATTTTAACGACCCTGACAGGATGATTTTACAGCTTTGTATTCTCTGTTTAATATCTCTTATTTTTATTTACTTTATTATCATTATTATTTTATCTTGATGTAATGTTTGTTTTTTTTTAGTTTTCTGTCTTTTACGCACAGTTTGCTCAGTTTTTGTTGTAGTTGTTGCTATTGTGTTCTAACAATTGGTATTGTAGAAAGTGTTTTGTGAGTCTTTCTGCTTCTACTGTGTCTTTACTGTGTTCTTATTACTTGTGCTTCACTGTGATGTTTGTCGTTTGTGTGATGTTCTATGAATTTTTTAATTTGTGTATTTAAAAAGTAGTAGTAACAACATACAGAACATTATTTGAATAAATGAAACTTCTGTTATAATGTAGAAGAATGTATAAAATAAGACTTTATAGTGATAAATTAATATAAACTATCATGACTAGGAGAAATTATCATATCAGATACTGTATTTGTAGTAAATATAAAGTGAATATAAATACATTTATAGGTGATTATACTAATTGCATTGTGTGAGGTGACTTATAAAATAATGTGTATATAAATGATTGTAGATGTTTTTTGTTTTAAGGATAAACAAATATAAAACAGTTTGTTAACACTGCAGGATTATTAGTTTGTAAAAAGGAGTTGTGAGTTTATAAATGTGACTTCCTCCCACTCCTTTTCGAGCCCAAGAAGGATGTTTTGTTGACCATTGTGATTGATCTATTGATGATTTTGTGTGCTCAAAATAAACTGAAACTGAAACTTGATCTGTACGTTGCTTCAACCTACCGGCAGATATGGCCAGTTCCACATTTTTGGGGTGTCTTTCCAAACACTGGATCACCACATCCAGGAGACCGGATTTGTTGAACACAGACAGGGCTTGGTTGCTGCTTTCACTGACAGAACACAAAATGAACAGAGCAGTGAATAAAATAAAATAAAATAAAAAACCAGAGGAAACACCGTCTTTGGGTAAGTAACAGTTATGGTTGTTTAGGTCCACGGTTCTCAAACTGGGGTCCGCAGACCCCTAGGGGGACGTGGCGCATGTCCAGGGGGTACGCGAAATTATTCACAGGTTTTGTTTTTTTTTTTTGTTTTTTTTGCCGTTTTATTTTTAAATGCGGAAGTTTTATTTTGTAGCGAGTGGGCGGAAGTAACAGCGCTGTTTGACGCCAGCTTGACTAAATTGAGACGGAGCGAGTCACAGGCTATTTTTAGCCACCCTGCAGCGAACATGGATCGATTTTTGTGTCCGCCAAGTTCCTCAAGAAGTGGTAAAAGAAATGACAATAAAAATGAAAATGACAAAAACAAACACCCTAACCCTAAAAAGAGAAAGTACATTGATAGTTATATTGAGTTTGGCTTCATTGAGAACAATGATGGGAGACCAAAATTCCACCAAAAGTCTCTGTCTGTCTGTCTGTCACACACACACACACACACGGTTTTGTGTGTCTTTTGTTCCGTTTATTATTTTAAAATTATTTAAAATTGTTGTTTCTGAAGTGCTCATTTATATTATAATACCTGAAAATTTCACTGGTTTGCACAAAAGCACTATTAAAAAAGGTTATCATTGTTTCATAATAATCATTGTTGAAGTGGTTTTTTATCATTTTCAGTATCGCGAGGATGAGGGGGGACATGGAAAAATTTCACCCCTCCAAGGGGGACCTGGGCCAAAAAAGTTTGAGAACCCCTGGTTTAGGTGGTGTGACTCCTGGTACTGAGCAGCCAATGCAGCAGCCTGTGACAACTGGTTCAACTCCTACGCTACTTGAATGTACTGACTGATTGACTGCATGTTCATTCGTTTTTCAAAACTAAACCAAAAATAAGACAATGAAACAAGTTTTTTCTTCATCATTCGTTTCAAAACCCAAAACGAAAAAAACAGATAACAGTGCAGTTTTTCAGTTTACCTTTTTGTGTTTAAATGATTAATGGAAAAAATAGATAAATGGCAGTTTCAGATATCCCATGTTGTTGAACGCACTAGAGATGTTACAACTGTCCTGAACGCACTACCTCTGTATTTAGACTTTTATATTCATATACTCCTGGTTTATTACTGTGTGTAAATGACACAAGATCAGATTAATAACACAATACAGTTGGAATAGATATTAACATAGTGTATTGTTTATATGCGCATAAGTTAATGCTGTTTAATGCTAGTGTGTTGTTGAAGCTAACACGATAATAAGCTAGCGGTCATCTCTGTCCATTCTGTGAGATGATTTCTGTGTTTACCATGACGTATCTGAGTGACTCATACAGTCGTCTACAGTCTTTACAAGCCATATTTTTTTCCCACAGTTGAAAATTAATCATTTAAATGTGGGGGAAAAAATAAAATTTTTTATGGAAATGTTTTGGGATTTTTTAACAAAAAAATTTGATTTTTAAACAAAATAAATAGATTTTTTAACAAAAAAAATCGACTTAAAAAAATCATAAAACAAAAAATCCTGATACATATGTGAATCGATTTTTTCTCCCACCCTTAGTAAGTATCGCACCAGACCAGGAAATCTTGGCACTGAACCATCGCTGTGGAGACAAAAAGGTTAAGAACACACTGATGTAAGCCGTCAGCCTCTTGGGCTTACCATAGATTCCACAGCAGGTTCACAGCCTCATTGGCCACGTCCTCCACTGCATTCTTCTGGTCTTTCATCAGCATAGTGGCGGTGTCAAACCCAGAACAACACTGGAGAGAGAACAATGTCAGCTTACGGATTACAAAAAAAGAAGAAAAAAAAAAAAAAAAAAAAAAAAAAAAAAGGGGTAAAAAGGCAAAACCAGCAGGTCTGTTCAAGGTTATTTTATTTATACCCATGGATAGATTTGTTTTGCAGAAAGAATGATTTCATTTGGCCACAGACCAAGACAGAACACACACTAAAACCTGTTAAGCAGGTACTCAAGTACCAAGTGTCAAAATAAAAGACAAAAAAAAGTGCTCAGTGTTCCACCACTTATCAATATAGCAGCATGGATAATTAAAAAGATAAATAAAATCAAGGTCAATAAAAACAAGATGCTAAATGTTAGAAAGCTCCTCAATCTGTGTATCATTTGTTTTTCAAAATTAAACCAAAAATAAGACAATAAAACAACAAGTCATTTATTCATTATTTCTTTCAAAAACCAAAATGAAAAAACTGATGATGATGCGGTTTTTCAGTTTTCCTTTTTGTTTTTGAATGAATAATGGAATAAAAAAAAAAAAAAACAAAAAACAGATAACGGACGATTTCGGTTTTATCCAATTTTGAGCTGAAGCAAACTGAGTAAACTGGAAATGACCTTTGACCCACAGTGACGAAAGTGGAAACCTACCTCCTATTTGGGGAAACTAAGAGGGTCACCCTAAGACCCGAAGATATGACCACAATGAAAATTGGTGTCAATTAATTAATTCACTCAATTTGTTTCACTATTATTCATCATATTATGCTATTATCATATATTATACTCTCATGCATTTAAACACAAAAAGGAAAACTGAAAAAAATGCATCGTGATCCGTTTTTTCAGTTTGGTATTGTAAACAAATAATGAAGAAATGATTTGTTTTTTCATTGTCTTAATTTTGCTTTTATTTTGAAAAAACGAATGAACAAATGATACACGTATTCTTCTCAAGGTAGCAAACCAATTTGTATTATTATAATACCATTATTGTTATTCTTTTTATTATTATTATTATTATTATTATTATTATTATTATTATTATTATTATTATTATTATTATTATATTAAACTGAATACTTTATGTGGTATACGTACCCTTGGGTGGGTGATTCTGGGTTTCTGAATAAAGTTACAAAAAAAATGAAAACATAAAACCCCTCAAGAAATAAAACTGTATAAAAAATGTCATTAAATTAAAAAGCAGAGGTCACAATAATAAATAAAAATAGACCAAAGAAAGATAGATAAATAAAGTGCGGTGTCACTACTTTTTTTTTAGCTTGTTGTATGTTACCTCATCCTTCTGTAAAAATAAAATTAAAAATAAATAAAAATAAGGCTTATTTCTTCAAACAACTGAAGTCAACAGGTCAACATGGAAGTTGAATGTTGAACAGGAGTCGATCTGTTCTCGTGTAGGTGGAGCCATCTTTACAATCGGTGGATATCTTTACTCTGCGTTGAAACATTTGCTGCCAACAGCTGCTGATGAGGGCGAAGCGAAGTGATGGTGTGAGCGAAAAGCAGCGGCGGATTCTCACCTCTCTAAGCAGTGCTGTCAGAGGAGTCATGACGTCGTGCTTCACCATGTCCTCACAGACCTCCTGACCTCCGCATGCACTCAGATTCCTGTCGGGGGGGACAGTCGCAGACGCACAGTCATCATTTCATTAAAGGACGTTTTGTAGTCGGAACGGTTGTGTATGTTTGTGCAGAGGAAAAGGAGCAGAGGTGCCTCCAGCCACGGTTTTATTTTCCTACTTTCAGCTTAAAGCCGAGCCTTTAACTGTAGATGATATGTGACAAACATTGCATTCATCACTTAGGACGTATTCACATAGTAAAGTCCGGACCAAGGTTCGGACCAGAACCTTTTTTTTTTGCCTTTTCACACCGTACTTATAATCCAGACTTTATTTACAGTCTTCATTCACACTGTATTGAATCAAGTGGACCAACGGATTTTAGAACGTCATGTCGTCAATGCGTGTACAGCGTGCGTCTCTCTATACTCGACCCTGATTGGTTAGTAGATGAGCGCGCTACACTGTTGCAGGAAATGGACCCAGTTACTAGTTTCATAATTTTTGTCTTATTTTGTCAATGTTGCCAACTCTCGTACCAGTGTTCCCACCAGCGGCTTGTCTCCAATTCAGTCTTTATAGTATCATCATCCGACCAAATTTCAATGAAATACCTGCTTTCCTCGTCTCCCCATGTATTGCCGTGACTCATGCTTGGACGTTGACTAGATTCCGCGCACGTGACTGTGACGTAATTGGTCCGATAGTTCGGACTTTCCTAAAAAGACGTTTCACACTGTGCACCAGCGAACCTTGGTCCGGACCGAGACTACCTCCTCAGCTCGGACCAAAGACTCGGTCTTTAGTCCGGACCAAGGTTCGGGGGAGGTTTCACACTTGTCAATAAAGTTCGAACTTTCCTGGAAAGTCCGAAAGTCCAGATTTTCTGAGTGCAGTGTGAATAGGCCCTTACATACACCACATAAATAACTTTTTTTTTCAGTGGGGGGGGGGGGGGGGGGGTCTCCATAGCTCAGGCAGGAAAGTGAAATAAATGATAGAAGCACATGAATGATTTAATACATGAATAAAATAAAAACTTTTTATTGTTTATTTGACTGTCCAGAATTAGCCTGTGTGGCACCATGTTAGTTCAGGGACCACATTCAGCTAAATTTAATCTGAAGTGAAGCCGAACCAGTGAAATAATAACATAATGATACATGGATAATGTCAACTACAAATATTTCTCTATATTTTAAGAGTGAAAAGAGTAAAATTAAATAATGAAACTGTTTAAATTGGCAAACTATCCTTTCAAACAACATTAATAACACAAAACAAATTAAATAATTAGCCTAATTTTAACAATAATATACTTTTGTTTTGTCATTTCCACATGTTCGTTATAACTTGCAGATCATAGTGGATCAAATACAAATACACAAAATATTTAATAAGGCAGATTATCCTTAAAAGTGCACTGACTTCTCTTGAAAAAAACACTTCTGCATATATTTGTTCAAGATTATTCAAATATTTTGAGAAGTTATACTTTGTTTTAGTGTAAATATGTGAAAATATTCAAAGAGAAAAACATTGGAGTTGTGATTATTTATAGATTATTATGATAGTATTTTACTGGTCTGACCCACTTTAGATTGAATTTATCTGAATGTGGAACCTCAACTAAAATTATTAATATCTTATCATTTTAATTAATGTCAGTGCAATAATGTCTAATGGTGCAATAAAAAACTATACATATTCTGTATATATATATATATATATATATATATATATATATATATATATATATATATATATATATGCATCGACTTCTGCTGTTTTTGTTCCGTCTATATTTATATCTGTAAACTGCAGCTGGATGGAGTTCAGAAAAAATGTCCCCATGGGGACAATAAAAGTCTGTGTTATCTTTTCTTAATGTCTATTTTTGAATTATACAAATTCATCCCAAAGGCCAGATTGGACCCTTTGGCGGGCCAGATTTGACCCCCGGGCCTTATGTTTGACACCTGTGCTTCAAATTCTTCAACACGACAGGTTGTTAAATATACAATAGGGATGAAATCTCTTTACGGATTTTATTTCTCATTTCAATTTCATTTTTAATCTTTATTTCATACGAATGACAAACATAAAAATTAAATGGATTAGTTTGAAGCCAAAGCTTATTTGAAACCAATGGATACATTTACAATTATCATATTGTTTGAAACAAAATGACTTATATCATTAAAAGAAAAAGAAATGAGTGAAGAGAAAGAAAAAAAACAAATATGAAGGAAGTTATTAATTTAAGATCATCCGGCTACAAATGCACTGACACACTTTAGTTTAAATCAGTGTTTAAAATACAAAACATAAAGCTTAAATGCCACCCAAACATAATCTACAAATCTAAAACTTTCCTAAGACCCTCTGGAAGCAGGAAACACTAAAACATGCAGGACGGTGGTTCTCCAGAACTAAGGTAGCCGACCCCTGTTCTAAACAAATACAATTTGCCAACTCTGTAAACTTACATCCTTTTATAGTAGAAACCAAATATTTACTTTCGAGTTACAAAACATTAGTTAACCTGGACAATGATCATTCAACATTATATTAAACAAGAATTATAAAATCATCTGCGCAACAAAAGCACAAAATCTGTAATGTGGATCCATGTTCATAGAATATGCTCTCATACCAAGTTAAAATTCTGTGAAAATCTCCTAGAAGCTACTGTAGATAATGGTGTGATTTGCAACTGACTGTGTATTGATAATTAGCAAAAACAATACACAGATTACTGATCTTGTACACGTCATTTAAATTGACACAGTACAAAATATCTGAATATTAGAGTGATTTCCAGAGGCACTGCATATTCATATTCATGAAGACAACCATAAAGATAGCATATATTCTGGTAAGAAAAAATATGTATTTTTCGGTAATTTCTGGTAAGTGCGGCAGACAGAATCAAATCAGGTATTGGAATTGGAACAGCACTTACCTGCTGAAAAATGTACACTTAGTAAGGACGGAAAGTATACTGTGTGTAAGTGTACTCATGAATATATGAATATTGGAACACAGCACGGGTGTTTCTGCATCACATTTAAAATGTTGCTGTAAATAGACTGAACTTTTATAGTGCATTTACACCAGCAGGTGCTGCTGTCATGCAGGGCACTGCCTGTCCCTACTGGGAGAAACTCAGGGTTCAGTGTATTGCCCAAGGACACACGAACAGTCAGAGCTGGGATTCAAACCGCCAAACCTTTGGTCATTAGACAACCTGCTCTACCAACTGAGCTGTAGTCACCCTGTGTTTAGAAGCACCTGTATCTGTGTCACAAACACTGGCATGTACTTGGTAGACTGTCTTCTCTTATTGTTTTGCTCTGGGTGTCACCCAGCGTTGTTCCTCCTGTCTCACCTGAGTGCCCCGGTGGCGGTCTCCCTCACGGCCACACTGCTGTCCAGCAGCATGGGGCCGAGGCGCCGCACAGCATCCCTCTGGAGGAAGCCTGGGATGGTCTGACTCTGCTGCACCACCCGAGAAATACTGGCACATGCAAACTCCCGCACATCTGCACTGGGACTCTGCAACTATAGGAGAAGTCAACTCTTACACACTTCTACAACTCTGTAACACTCCCTGCTTCATGTCTCTACAAGTCAAGGAAATAATGAAAGATCTGACAACATGCAAGTTCATTGAAAGTGAAAAATACTAAATTATTTTTCATAAAAACCCAAATGGGAATCTGTAAAACACAAACTATGTAAAGGTATTCTAGAACTACTTTGAATGATTTTAAGATTTAGGTATAATTTTAAGAACATTTACACATATACATCTCACATTTGTTCATTTTTGTAATGTGCAGAGGAAGGTTTAAGCAGAAATTAAACAAGTACAGGTTAATAACTAGTATAAAGTAAAACAATTTTTTTAAATAAAATAAAAAAAAAATTAGAAATGTGGAGAAAAACTAATAGTCTGATGCACATGGAAAAAATAGATGAACATTGTGAAAAAAGTAATGTTTAAATCTGGGTGGATGTGACGTATGGCTTGTGGTACTTTTAAATATCATTTTAACATTTGTTAGTATTCTTAGACTTTCAAAGTTTTATCTTTAACCTTTGTGTTTTTATCTTGTGCTGGGGGGGGGGGGTGTTAATCACATGTAATTCTGTGCAGAGGTCAGTTTTAAGCAGGAATGAAACAATTACAGATTAATAACAAGTATAAAGTAAAAAGGCAAATTACAAATGTTGAAAAAACAAATAATAGTCTAATGCACATGGGGAAAAATGTGAACATTATAAAGATTTTATGTAAAATGAAGTGGGAATGTTTAAGTCTGAGTGGGTGAGAAATGGCTTGTGATGCTTTTAAATATTATTTTAATATTTGTGAGATTTTTAGACTGTTTCAGTTTTATTTATAATCTGTGTTTTTATCTCGTATTGAACTGGGGAGGGGCTAAATCACACGTGATTCTGTGCAGAGGTACGTTTTAAGAAGTAATTAAAGAATTACAAATTAATAAGTATAAAGTAAAAATGTAAAGAAGGAATGAAGACAAAAAACGCATAATAACCTGATGCACATGGAAAACAATTGATGACATGATGAATCAATGTGTTTGGACATTTAAATACCATGCAGTCTACCCACGATACACATATTTACAAAATGTCAAAACACACAAATAACTCTATTTAACCATTTCTTCAAATACTTCGACACATCACATGGAAACGACGTCACATCAAGATTTTGAGACACAAAAAAAGACTAAACGTGATTCCTACTTTTTCCAACAACTCCGCAGCTGGACACTCATCCTCCCCGTGCTCTTCCTCATCGTCCTCTTCCTTCACCGCTTTCACCGGCAGACCGACGGTGTTAAACTGCGGACGTTTAAATTTAGTAGTTTTACTTTTGCCCATGTCAGTTACTGTTAAAGTTCCTCTTACTAATTTAATTTAGTTTAATTTATTTGCCTCTCTACACCAGGATACCGTATACAGATCGTACACTCAAGCCTGGTTGGAGGCCATGTGGAAGATTGCAGCTTGCCGTAAAGCATTCCTTCCTAACAGAAGGCGTGTAAACTGTCGTAAAATGAAAGCGAAAACAAGCTGCTGAACTTTAACCCCCGTTACTGTCGGTTGAGTTAAAAATTTACCCATTTTAAAATTTGAACATGTATTTCAAGTATTTTTTCAGGATGTTACTTATTTTTCTTTCATTAATGAGTGTAATCAACATATAATATGAAAATTGCTAATCTCACATAGCTATTTGTGACACCAGTCTTCATGTTTATATCACACACTATACAGGTCAGTTTGACACAGCAGTCAAACGGGAGTTAAAAGGGTGTCAGAAATGTCAGGCTACTTCTTTCTTTACAACTGTGAGACATTATATATTTGAAAGTAATGTTTTATATGTTGGTCTTCCAAAAGCAATAAAGTGGTGAAACATTAAAAAGTTAACCTTTTTTAAAATTAAAAATGATTTAATTATCCAAATTGAATCATTACCTGTTAGAGGTAAGGAAGACTGTTGCACTAAATTTTGATAGAATACTTCTTAATGGAATTAGGGATGAAATATTACCAGTGCTTGTTAGGATTTATTTGGTTTCAGACGTCTTTTGGATAATTAAACATGCACCGGGTCAAATTGACTCAAAAAAAATCATTGCCGTTCCTGAAAAATGAACATAACGGGATGGTTAACGATATAAAATTATTAGATGCGTCATGTATGTAATAAAAGTCAGTTTAATACATTTTACAAGCAGTGCTATAGAAATAAAAGGACAAGACTCTTCACTCCTTAAGATTTATTAGGTAAATAACTTTAAAAATTGAAACTTTTAGATAAAATACATGCTCAACATCAGAAAACAAATATAAACAACAGACTCACACTGAATGAGTAAAATATATCAAAAACTGTGAGCGCATCAGCAGCTTCATTGTTGACATAACACAGCGACACCGTTAAAAAGGTCCTGTCAGTTCATTTGTTTCTCCCAAAGTAATTTATATCATGGTGACAAAATCCACATTGGTGCTGTTCATTCAACCACACAGACCATCCGAAGGACTCAGGACACAGAGCAATCAGCTGATACCAACAAAGACCAGGTTCATATTCTAACCGTCTCACACAAGCTTGCGGTTATTGAATGTTTGGTCGTGGTTTAAGAATTAGCTTCCCTGTCTGGAAAAGGAAACACAAAAAAAAAAACCATGTGTAAGGCAGGTCTTATCAATAGCACACTTTACATATGGTCAGAGCAGACCCGTAAAGACATTAACTTACGTCATCACAGGACATGTTGTATTCTGCTAAAACTGTCCGACAGCGGGCAGCGATACTGAAGGATTAAGGGTTAAAGATGGCAATCAATAAATCAGAAAATGTAACAGTATCAATGCAATTACTAAAGGTTTAGCAACATTTTCAAGTAAAATACAAGTTCATCATGAGGGGAACATACTAGTCTGTAATCTGTTACCAATTACAGATACTTTGACTTCAGTTAGTTATTTATGCCACTTTCTTTCCACTACACCTTATAGATAAATACTGTACTTTTATTCTGCTACAACCTCAGTTATTTTTTCAGATAATTAATTCATTCCCTTCCACCCAAAACCTCCCTAAATGTCTACAATTTAATGTAAATACAATAAATTGTAGAACTATTATATATTAATTAAACTTTTCTCAATTCCAGTATCAACAGCAATTCAAAGACCATGCCATGCTTCACTATCTTAAGCTACTTCTTAAGCCAAATAAACTATTAATACTTTTACTTGTTGTGAAGTATTTTCAGAGTGAGATATTTGTGCATCTACTTAAAAGGTTTTGAATACTTCTTCTACCATAAACCTATGAGATTGACGCCACACTAAATACTGATGTGCAATGTGTTTTATAAGAGATTAGTGCAATTTTATAAGAGATTAGTGCAATCCCATATAAATGAGGGATGTGGAATGTACGCTTGTGTGCTAGTTATGGGTTACTGTTTGTTTTATACCTGCTGTTCTTATTTGTATACTCGATATTAAATTTTATATATGATGTTCAGATTGGATGGTACCTTTAAATTGTGTTGTACTGGTTACAATGACAAAGATATTTTATTATGTTGTATTTTTTTTCTTACGACTGGGGTTTTGTCAAAAAATGTCAGTGCTTTCTGATTAATCGCAACCTACATCAATAACTGACAACTAATGAGTATTTGCTAGTCACAAGCAAAGGCAGGGTGAATACTTTAAACACTTAGATAAAACATGAGATAACACTAAGTAATTTCCTAACATGAGATGACATAAAAGGATACATTGATGGCGCAACAACTCGTTTGTGTATCCCAGCAAAGAAGAGAGCTATTAAAGTGATGCAGCTGATGGTGAAAAATGGATGGTTCCAAAGTGATGAAAAAAAAGACACCTGTACAAAAGGGAAACAACATTGATTTGTAAGAATTAGGACAAATCACAATTACACTTAAAAAGATTATCTGAACAGAGTCTAAGGGTCTGTCATACTTCTGTCTACACAAACCTTAACATCCTCAAGATACATTACACATTTGATTTTATATCTACAGGTTCACATGAATTATCATGACTTGTGCTTTAATCTTTGTGCATTCATGTTTAGAAGATAACAAATGACTGCATGTGAAAGGTGATGTTGGCTGCTATGGACATTATTTCCAAACTTTCATTTTACTTAGCCAAGTTATGGCATGACAGAGTCATTAAAACTGAAAGACAAATGCTGACAGTGATGAGCAGCGGTGGCTCAGGAGGCAGAGTGGGTCGTCTAAGAACCGAAGGATTGGTGGTTCAAATCCCACACTGTCATAGTCCTGTGCCATTGTGTCCTTGAGCAAGACAATTCACCCTCCTTGCCTCCAGTGCTGCTGCTGACACTGGTGTATGAATGTTGGAGGGGCCTGGGGCACATAATGGCAGCCTCACTTCAGTCAGTCTGCCCCAGGTTAGCTGTGACTACATGTGTAGTTTACCTCCACCAGAGTGGGAATGTGAGAGTTAATGAATAATGGATCCACTGTAAGCACTTTGTGTATGCGTTCATTAAAAAAGTGCTATATAAATCTAATCATTATTGTTATATATAAGTCTTAGTTCTTGTCTATTCAACAGTACATGTGAAAAGACCTTTCATGAGTTACTGCAGTAGGATGACCACACCTTTTGCGTGTCTGGGTCTATCAACCAGTTCCAAGCCCCAGTAGCCGTACAAACAGACACCACTATCAAAATCACTGCAATGAGAGGTGACAATTAGACCAAGTTAAACAAGACAAGGCATATCAGCAATTACTGTAAATGCACTTAAGGTCTTTCCTGATCAGTACTAGCAATTTTAAATAACACATCAACCTGTCATTTTTTTTTTTTAACTAAAGCATTTTTTTCATCTGCTGTTTATTTCACTGTTGTTTACTTATATCCAATTAACTCTGTAAAGCCCTGTGAGACAACATAGTTGTGATATGGGGCTCTACAAATGAAATTTAAGTGAAGTGAATATATGTGCAGAATAAAATTGTTTATTGTTCTGGTCAAAACCAAGAAACACTCATTTTACAGAACAGCCCAATAAAACAGTGTGGTGTAATCCTGACATCTGCTGCTCCCTTGATGTTTATAATCATAATCAACAGTTACTTACTTCTCCACCTGCCTGTTGCAGGTTGCAAGCAAGAGACATATTCTGTCAATCTTCTCTCAAAGGCTTTCAGGTCTGGCAAAACAGACAGACATGGAAATAAATGTGTTAGATGCTGTCATAACTGCATCACTAGGTAACAGGGGTCAAGTCAAAAGGTCTATCAAGTGAGCAGATATTTTGCATACACGATTGAAATTATCTGTCTAGGAAATGCATATATATTTTATATTATCAATACAAATTAATGTCACATGTTGTCTGATATTTATTTTACAGAAGTGTAAAGTGTCTACGAATGGAAGACAGAAAACAGAAGCAAAGAGTGACTGCATGGCTTTAAACCACTCATATGTTTGATTATATTCTACGATACAGCACAGTTTCTGATTATTATACATAAACGTAACTCCACCGGACTTAAGGGGCTCAATTTGTTTACCACCTTGTAGTTTTAGTTGGCTAACTGCTATACGAACCACTTTTCCTCACTTAACGGTAAGCTAGCAAACATGCTAAGGGTCGTAGGCAGACAAGCCGGCTAACTTAAGAAGCCGGCTAACTTAACATTGTACAAAAACGTACAGACCCATCGTAATATATTCGTCGTTAATTATTTAAGTGGGTATAGCTATGGGTGTAGACAAATCGACAGTCATTTAAAATGTGATTATATAAGTTGTCTGACATTACCTTCGGCCTGTTCCAAGGAATTCATGTCTGAGCCTACTAGTCCCAGCAGCCTGGCTCGCTGCTGCCTGTGCCACTACTTCCCCTCGGCTGACGGACAGGTCGTACGGACCAATCACCATCAGCGATTAACTCAAATCGGCTGTCATTGGATACAAAAGAAATAGGCGGGACCAGAGGCTCTGAGCTCCTCTTCTACTCGACTCTTAACGGCGATTTTTACCAAATGAAACAACTCTCATCAAACTTTCATGAAAAACAAAAGTGGAAGTACGTGCAAGTTTAGTTTCAAAATGAATCGATTGCACTATCATACATATAGGACAGAGGCTAACGAATATATTTCACTTATTGCAAATATGTCACTAATACCACATTGTGTAAATACTGTACATTTTAGGTGAAGTATTCAAATTCTTAAGTTAAACAAGCCTATTTATATATTTATTAGCAATGTACAAAATGTGTTTTAAAAAGTATTATTTAATGACTTCTTTAAAGTACATTACATTTTATACCCACTTTTCTGTTGCTCTGCAGTTTACAGTGGGTCTGTTAATCTTTAAATCCGTTAATCTTTAAATTTATCTGAAAGTCAAAACCAACACACTGGGTTCCACTTAACAAGAAGGGTATAGGAAACTGTAACATGAACATAACTATCATTTAACAGTTCTTGTAGTCTGAGATGTGATGGGGTAAACATACAAAGAGTGATACAAAGTGAAACAGTCCAAGATCTAAGATTTGTATTCTGTGGACTCCCACAGAATTTTAATAATAGAAGTTTTAACATTGTTCACTAGAAATAAGATTTCACTGTTATAATGATGAAAACGTTAATATCAATATCTTAAATCAGTGTTAAAGATTGGGAAATCATTTAATGATTATATACAACTGCATGTATTACATTTTAAAACAGATCTGTTGTCAGCAGTGAAAATATAACAGTTGTTTTTTTTTTCAGAAAAGAATGCAGAAGAAAAACAATCTTAGGTCAGAGTCAAGTAGATTAATCTTTTAATCTGCATGTCAACGATGAGCTATTTATATGATATAAAACATAAGGAAGACACTGGTACAACATTTAAGTATGATATATAAAGTAAAATAAGGATAAAATACATTTGTCAAGCCCTCCTCCTGACAAAGATGCACAATTAAAGTATGTATGATTAGTGAAATTCTTTGTACAATATAATCATCTGAACCAAATTTTAACACTTGAGCTACATTTGTCAGCAAACTATACCTTTTCATTGTACATTTGGAGGATGATCACTTCATTTAACTATAGACATGAATCAGATTGTCACTATAACTTACATACCTCATCATATAGATATTTCCCAATTCCTTAAGGAATTGCTACTTGATTTACAACTTAGAAATATAAACATGAAAAACAAAACTGCCTAAGTAAAATTACAAAGTAAAATAGAATGGCAGAATATGGCCCATTCCAGCCATAATGAACATTTTTTTATTCAACACTTGAACATAATTTCTAGAGAGTATAACATGTTTTGTCATTAACAGGTTGCAGTTTGTTCTTCAGTTGTATATTAAACTTTTCACTGAGTATTTGCTCAATTTCATCATCACTAATGTGCTTCATGTCCATGATATCAACACCACGCTCAGGTTTGTAGGTGACGTCGCTGTATGTCCATCCTAGAAGGGCTCTGAATCCTGTGGGTGTTTGCAAAGAGCAGATGGACTTATTGGTGAAGAGGGAAGAAGGGTTTGTCTGGAGGTCATGGCATCTGTTCAAGAAATAATCTGCCTCACGTGGCTGCAAGGTGAAGTTGTAGATCGTCTTTGTCTCCACCCACGATATTAGGCTGGATTTGGTGAATTCTGAATTGACCACCTCTGGCTTTCTGCAAGTCTTCTCCAGCCTCCAGATGTTCCCTTTCTCAATGAGACGAAAAACACCAGGTGTCTGACATTGGTCCTTCGCTGAAACAAGCTCCAATGGTTCCCAGAACTGGCTTGACACCCCAAAGCTCACATCTGCTATGTAAGCCTTACCATCGATCACAACCTTATTAATGAGATGAGATTCCATCTCATTAAAGTCATTGAGTAGACTGTTAAAGACTCTGGAGCTCAGCATGGTTGTATTGTAGCCCATTTCTTTCAGCACCCACCCAAAGAGCACGTTGTTTTCAAGGCACCAACCCCCACGATTGCACCTCACTATCTTATTAAAAATGATCTCAAAATCCATGGTGATCTTCTCACCGCAGTGGATGCTGAGGTTTTCAAATGGAATTGACATGACATGGTGTTTGTGGAGCAATGACAGTGTTGCAAGATCCAGTTTTTCATAGGAGCTATGGAAACCAATTCTTTTGAAGTACTCCTTCAACATCATGTTCCCTGTAAAATACAAAAATACACACAAACAACTTTCAACTGTCTGAACAAAGTGGTTTAAGGTAAGATATGATAATATTCTATTTATTGTACAGATATATAGATATATAGATATATAGATAGATAGATAGATAGATAGATAGATAGATAGATAGATAGATAGATAGATAGATAGATAGATAGATAGATAGATAGATAGATAGATAGATAGATAGATAGATAGATGGATAGATGGATAGATAGATAGATAGATAGATAGATAGATAGATAGATAGATAGATAGATAGATAGATAGATAGATAGATAGATAGATAGATAGATAGATAGATAGATAGATAGATAGATAGATAGATAGATAGATAGATAGATATTATATTAGATATACTTTCTAGGCACTTTTATACATATACATATTTTACAGGTATAAACAGTTTTGTAGCTGTTTTTATATAGTAGCTGGTCTTATATATTTCTATGTTTGTCTTATGTTCTTGTTTTATTTGATGTGATCCTGGGAGCAACTGCACAACAGTTCCTACTGTATGTGTGGAAAATAAACATTTATTCACAGACAGACGAACAGATGGACGGTATGGTCTTGTAAAAGTGTGTTGTTGAAGGGCTTATACATTGTGATGCAGGAGGTGCGTTAGGGTTGACCATGTTGGATGTCAGCTGGACCAACATCATTCTGTCCACCACCTCCTTAGAGTCTAGTGTGCAACCAAAACAGAGTTAGGTCTGATGTTGGACCCCTCCCATCTCTTCCAACTTGTCCCGCAGAAGTGACAGTGTTGAAAGCACAGGAGAAGTCAAAGAACATGAGTGTCCCAGTGCTCTCAGGGTTCTCCAGATGTCATCTACCAGTGTACAGCAGGTAGATGACAGCACCATCCACCCTGATGTCTGATCTGCAGAGGACCCCATACAGACTTCACATAGTGGACTGTCCAAGGTTCTTCATGAGGTGGGAGGTGAAGACAACAGATCTGTAGTGTGGGCTTTTTAGGAACAGGAAACACACAAAAGGTTTTCCACAACAGTGTGACTGCGGTCTGAGGATATGCTTGAACAGATACAGGACCATCTCAATCAGCTGGTCTGTACACTCCCAGAGCAGCCTGGAGACGGCCCACCTCACCTGACCCATCATGGGCAGGGCCGTATTATGGACCAGGCCAGTAGGGGGGCAAAGTGAAGCTGATGCCAATGCTACTTTTGATGTCAGAGGGCCTCTGTTCATTGAATCTTATGACTGCTCACACTATTCTAGGGCATATCTAAAGACAACCGAGAGAGAAGGGTGATATGAATTGCATGGGGGGGGGTGGGCAAGGGAGGAAATCAGAGGCCCCCTGGACTATAGGGTACAGCAATCAGAGGGTTTGACCCTGCCAATAACAAACTGTGAAGGGGACCAGTCATTCTCCAGAGTAGCTCGAATTAAAAATGAGCTGACAATGAAAATGTGTGAAAACCAGTTGAATTCACTCTCCCTTGTTGCAATAGAGTCAGAGTTTGTTCGACAGCTCAACTTTGATGAGTTAGTGGATGACTTTGCAAGAAGCAAGAGCAGAAGGAAAGTTTGATAGAATCCTTAGGTACGGTAGATTTATGTGGGGATGGGGGTGGGGGGTTCAAAGTGTTGGGGGGGGGGGGGGGGGGGGGGGGGCTTTGCACACTCCTTGCCCCAGGGCCCAGACTCCTCATAATCCGGCCCTGATCATGAGAGGGTTACATACTGATCCAGTTCACTCCTGTAGTTGTTTTTCCACCTCCTGATGTTGTATTTCACTTCCCACTGTACTCAACTCAGCTCCTCTTTATCCCTAGAGATCAAAGCCCTCTTCTTTTTTCATTCAGCAGCACCTTCAAGTCAGGGGGAAAAAACTCTACTGTCCTTAAAGACACAGTGTTTTCTGCATACATGTTTATGTCGTCTGCAATGCAACGGATCAGACAATGTCCTCTCCATGTACGCTGCATAGTATGTTCTAGAATGTTGTGTCAAAACAGTCCCTCAGTCCAAATCTTCACAGTTTTCTTCAATGGAAGCAGCCTGTGCCACACTGGGGTGTAGACAGGAAACAGATGGATGAGGCTGTTGACATACTGTGTGTGATTTGTGAGAGTGGTGGAGACGGAAGCATGATTAAAGCCCCCAGACATGGTGATCAGGACCTGTGGATGCTGTGTCTGCAGCATGCAGTATGCACTAGGGCTGCACGATGTTAGAAAAAAAATAACAGTGCGAAAAAAAATGTAACCTTGCGATATATATATTGCAATATGGAAAAAAATCCTCAGGAATAAATAACAGCTGTGTGGTGCCGACGCAAGATGTCAAACAGATTAGTGGTCAACACAGTGTCATCCTTCTTATAGCCGAAATAATGAAATAAAATTAATAATTAAAAAAAATAACTAAAAATAACCAAAAAATAAATAAATAAATGAATGAATAAACAAATAAAGACAAATCATGCAAATGAATAAATAAAAAAAAATGTAATTAATAAATTTGAAAAATAAATTAAAAAAAGAAAAATATATACAAGGAAATTAAAAAAAACTAAATAAAAATTATTACAGGGCCTGTGATGTCACTATTGTGCACATGTACATTGTAATTTTGATGCTCAAACAATATATGCAGAAAAAATATGCAGCTCTAGTATGCACTTTGTATACATCTGATGTCTCAGTCCAGACATTGATTGATGGACATTGTCACTATAAAATAAACTAAATAGAAATAAGACTCTTTTTTTTTTAATCAAATTAACTTGAAGAAAAGTTATATTTTCCTTTCTCAAAAACACCTAACATCATCATCATCTAAGTTATAAATTAAACTATCTGTCCCTCATTTGTTTATGGAGACACCTCTCAAAAATGTAGTTGACTTCGATCATATTTTCTAAATTTTCATTAAATATGAAGGGGATAGAATGGGCATTTGACATGATAGAGTGAACTATGGCTTTAATAGAAGAAGGAAACATCAGGGTGACAGTGCAAGTCCTCCATTAACCACAGAGTTGGCTAATTGTTAACAGAGCAAATGGAAAGCAGATGATGTTCTTTTAAAACACACACACACACACACACACATAGAAAAACAAAAGTATTGAAATTGTTTATCATCTAAATATTTATCAATCTCATTCAAGTTAGAACAGCGTGTGTAAAGAACATGCACAAATCATGTACACTGAAAAAAGGAAGAACAGGGGTTGTTGATTTGTTATGTATTTATTTACTATATGAAACATATATATATATATATATATATATATATATATATATATATATATATATATATATATATATATATATATATATATATATATATATATATATATATATATATATATATATATATATATATATATATACTGTATGTATAAATAATGTAGAACTATTGTATTTATGGAGGATTTACAATCTTTGAAACAAAGTCATGTTCAGAATAAATGAAATAATTATGTTTGGTTTAAAATGTGAAGTTCCGCCCACTGCTAACACTTAAATGACAGAACCCTAACCCTAAGTTTTTCATATATAAGACACTCTGGACTATAAGGCAAATTAAGTGATGTCAAAATCATGATATAAAAATTCAAAATTATGAGATAAAACATAAAATGTATTAGATAAAAATATAAAATTATGAGATTAACCCTTGTGCGGTCCTTCAGGTCAAAGAGACCCGGTGGTTCACAAATGTACCTTTTTATACGTACTGTAGGATGCCATTGCTTACTACTGAAAACAGTAATATATCCTTGGGGGGTGGGGTGATGAGTCTATGGAACTGAACTTTGGAATCTGGGTTTTTAAGACCTGATTGTAGGACACAGCCAGTGTGCCTTTTACGAAGGACCGCACAAGGGTTAAGTCAAAATTCCAAGTAATTAAGCACTACCAGAATTGATCCATATATAAGGCGCACTGTCGTTTTTGGAGAAAATTGAAGTCTTTTAAGTGCACCTTATAGTCCGAAAAATACGGTAATTTTAGGTAATGCTTTATGAAGTAGTAAATGATCATGCTGATGTACATTAGTGGTAAAAAAGAATAAGTATAATGTCGGTTTATCATGATGGAATTATATAAACGAAGCATAAAATAAACATGGTCGATTTATATGTGAAAAATTCAACAAAATGGAAACCCTTTTATCTAACATGAACTTGTGTTTTTCAGAAAACATGATATTAACATGTGCAACTGACGTGCATGACTTTTTTATGTAAATCTAAAATCCTTTTTTTCAGTGTATATTACCTCAAAGAAAACTGTAGAACATCATAAAATCATATTTCAAGATGGAAAAGTTTTACTGACATATGTTTATGCGTTTGGCTATTCATAATAAAATGTGTCCATCGTGACTGTTGGGGGACACCAAAGACACTTTACAGAGACGTTAACATGATCAGTCTTTCTGTCTTCCTGTGTTCATCACCTCACACTATTTAACTTCTCTTCTTTCCTTCTCTATTATTTCATCTGCATTGTTCCCTTCTGGACGCCCATAGTCCTTCCACTCGTCCAGATACTTTCTGGCTCCTGCTTGAAACTCTTGTAATAAGACTTTGTCTCTTGTTTTTATTACAGTGTTGGTATCTATGGTAGTTTGACCTTTGTCTTATTTTATTTCTACATTCTGGAGTGGTTCAATAAAGACAATAGAATAGAATGATCTTTATTGTCATCAACGAGATTTAAAAGACAACTTCCAGCAGTGTAAAAACACACAAATATAAAAGACAAGATAAAAATTCAAGTACTAGGTAAAGACACAGATAAAATATATGAATATATTACTAAAAACTAGAGGTGGAAATTACTAAGTAGAAGTACTTCCTTTATTGTATTTAAGTAGATTTTTTTAGGTATCTGTACATTACTTTAGTATTTATTTTTCTGGCAACTTTTTACTTTTACTCCCTTCATTTTTGTATAAATATTTGTACTTTATACTCTTTACATTTATATAAATATATGTACTTTATACTCTTTACATTTATGTAAATATCTGTACTTTATACTCTTTACATTTTTATAAATATCTGTACTTTATAGTCTTTACATGTATATAAATATCTGTACTTTATACTCCTTACATTTATATAAATATCTGTACTTTATAGTCTTTACATTCTCAGAATAGACTCATTACTTTTTCAAACTAGATAAATGTGACAGTATGAAAATTAAGTAGTAAATCAGAAATTGTGACTGACTATATCATAATTTTGATATTTTTATCTCATAATTATCCATTTCTTATCTCATAATTCAGACTTTTTTCCACATAATTATGACTTTTTTAATTTCCTATTTATGACTTTTGAATTTTTCCTAAATGTCCTGCCCATACCCACTAAACTGAGTACAATGACCCAATAAAACATATCATCTACACAGTAACTCACGTTTAAAGGCTTTAATTTTTTTTAAAATATGAAAATGTTCTGGGTTTTCCTGATTAAATAAGTATTATTTCATCCATAGAAAACAAATGCTGTTTTACTTTTTACTTTATTACAATTGAGAAATTGTACTTTTTATTTTTTACTTCAGTATAACAGTTAAATAGAGTATGGACAGAGTATATTTTCAAACCAGTAGCTGTACTTCTACTTAATTACAGAATGTGAGTACTAAAAACTATTAAAACATATAAAGGTAGTAAAATTGAGAAAAACTCTTGAAGAGCTTGAACTGTTTGAAGTCAGTCTGCTTTTGGGTCCTTTCCACAACTTAACCTCTGACAGATGTTGACCCTTTAATAGTTTTAAAGTCTATTTTGCAAATATGTGTTTTCAGGGTTTTAAAAGAATGTAGTTTACTAGCACTTCTACTCGGGCAGCGGATATGGAGACTGATTCACCCACTGAGGGTTGCAAAACCACATTCCATTCAGAGTATTATAAAAGATCATCTGAAATCATTGCTTAGCTCTTGAGTGTTTGCAACTTTTTCACCTTCTTCATCCAGGTCTTGAATTACAATGCACACGATTCAAATAAAACGGTCTTACCTTCTGATTGAGACATGATCTGCAGCTGTCTGGGTCACTATCCTGTTGCAGCTTAGTGAGGAACCTTCCACAACTACAACTACTACTGCCTTTACACTGCAGCACAGTGGGTCTGTTAGTGTGAGTCTCCACCCTCACTGGTCAAATTACAGGAACCTTTATAATATCTAACTGAGACAAGAAGTCATTTGTATTATTCAGGAGTACAATAGCATAGGTGTTCTAAAAAAAAAAAAGGACACCTATGCTCTTTTTAAGTACAGATTATGACAGACAGAGCCAGAACAGGGCTGGCGTTAGGCATAGGCAGACTAGGCGGTCACCTAGGGACACCTTATATTATATATGGATTAATTCTAGTTGTGCTTAGTGACTTAAAATTTTGACTTTTTATTTCAGAATTTGGACTCTTAAAGTTTGATTTAGTAGAATAAGTGTGTGTTTTGTTCTGTGTTACAACAACAAGGTTGAGAGTTATTGTGACTGTTTAGCTTCACTTAATGCACCTTATATATGAAAAAAAAACCTTCAAAAAATAAACCATTCATTGACAGCATGCCTTATAGTGTGGAAAACATAGTTAAACTTAACATTGACAGTGATTATTCATGGACATGCCCATGTAATTCCATGGTGATATCTCAAGAATTCATTGATATTTCTCTGACAGACAAACAGATGGTGATTACAATAATAATTAATAAGTGTCTTGAACATGTTTAGATCTTGTACTGTCTCCTATTAAAGTCACAGGTTCACATTTTGTAGCTATATTCAATTCAGTTCAGTTTATTTGCCAGACACTTGTCCAAAATATACATAAAACAAATCTAGACGCCTCTCGTCAGTTTTAAATCGGTTCACATTTGATTTTTTTTCACATATTAAAGTTAGAAATATTGAACTCCATGCTTGGAATTATGCTTTGCATACCGAAAGCCATATTATTTATTTCGTAACATGTTTCGTAACACAACTTCTGGTTCAACCTTCATAATAAAACCCAAAAGGAATGAAAGACAAGAAAACAACGCTGGTTCCATGACATAAAGCTGACATTTATATAATATCAACCAAATTTCACTTTGATATTTTAAATATTAATTTGGGTTTTAACAATTGCTTATAAAGGCAGACTAAGGAATTAAAATCGAATATCAATCAGAGTCACGTATTTATTTTGAAAGTTCAGTTTGATAGTTTCCGGTACACTTCCGGGTTTCCCCTCTTCGTTCTTTATGCTGTTGATGGGGCAACACGTGAGTAAATAACCAAACAGCAGCACTCAGACCCTGGAAGTTCAGGCACAGTGGTCATAGATAATCCCGAATAGACTGTAGTTCAGTCAGTTTTGTCTGTTTCTGCTGAGGTAAAGTTCAACTGAAATATTTGAGGATTTTGTTTAACTCTTTTAGCTCTTGATTGGCGCGAAAACTCCATAAAATATGTATAGTAATATCTCATGTTACTTCATTCTAAAAGCTAGGCTACTACTCTGGCAGGGTTTGATAATATTGTAATTACGTGTTTATATGCAGAATGTAACTATAGAAGTATGTAGGATTAATTAAGAATGCTGCTTTACATATTATATTTTGACAAATATACAGAGACGTATTTAATTCTCGTTAGCCATTACAGTTTTAATTCAACTGAGATTAGTTTTATAATTGACAGTATGCCAGTAACACTATTAAACCTATTTATGTGTGCTCATTGCAGATTCAGTCTGTCATGGAAGATTCACGTTCATTTTTGATCACTGGAGGATGTGGATATTTTGGTTTTCGGTAAGGAAGTTTTATTTTGAGTCATATCCTGTTAATGAGAATGTACGTCTAGCTGCAGATAGTAAGTATGAAGTAAAAAAAAAATACAATAAAGAAAAAGATTTAGGTTGTGTAGTAATCTGCCTGTTACAACAAGGTGGCGTCCTCATATCAGTTATGTAAGATGTCTGTGTGCTTTGTTCAATACTGAATATTTTAAAGTAAATTAATGCATTCAACTGCAGATTAATATTAATATATTGATATGTAATATTATTATTTTGGTTGAATTTGTGTCTTTATTTGTTTTTTTAACACTCTAGCAGCAAAACTATTGGTTGAATTCATACGAAATTGGGTTTATCACTGATTACATTTTAGGAACAATAGGTCGAAGCACCAATATTTTTAGGTATTTAATGAAATACAGACATAGCAGAGTTTTTTGTTTTTTACACATCATTTATTATTATTATTATTGTTATTATTTATCACAGTTTTATTAAATAATTGTTATTTGAAGTATCCTAAAGACACTTTTTATTGTCTGAGAGGTAGGTGTTAGTTCTTTTGTTGGGATTGCACAAAAATAATGTTATGATGATAGTTATGAGCTAATAGAATATGAACATTCCAGCAGGATCTTAAACTGTAAAGTCTGTAAAATACAATTGAACTTTTAATACAGTGGATTTTTGTGACATAGCATTAAATCCGATTGTGATCCAATACAAATGTGTTTAGTATTTCGGCATATTTCTGGTGTAAATAATTTCTTTTTAAAAAAAGGAAAACTAATTAAAAAAATAAAAAGCCTTTTTAGCAGTATGATGGTATATCATACCATGATCCTCATATAATGATTTGTATCATATTGCCAGGTTTTTATCAATACACACTTCTAGTAAGGGTGGAGTTTGTTGTAGCTGGCATCACTCATTTATGTCTGTGTTTGATCCTGCAGCCTGGCATGTTCCCTGCAGAAAAAAGGAGCCAGAGTCACTCTCTTCGACACCGCCCCTCCAGTGCATGAAGTGCCAGAATCCATTATATTTGTGCAAGGTGACGTGCGGGACTATGCCCAGGTTGAAAAGGCCGTCACTGGCGTGGACTGCGTGTTCCACATCGCTTCCTATGGCATGTCAGGCAGAGAGCAGCTCAATCACCAGCTGATTGAGGCTGTGAATGTTCAAGGTACGCAGAACGTCATAAAAGCTTGCATGGAGTGCGGAGTTTCCAGGTTGGTGTACACCAGCACCTTCAATGTGGTGTTCGGAGGCCAGGTGATCGAAAATGGAGATGAAAGCCTCCCTTATCTACCTCTTCACCTGCACCCGGACCACTACTCTAGAACCAAGTCTGTGGCTGAGATGGCTGTGTTAAAGGCCAACGGTACAGCGCTTACCAGTCGCTCCGGGGGGGTGCTTAGAACCTGTGCCCTTCGTCCAGCTGGAATCTACGGCCCTGGAGAGCAGAGGCACCTGCCCAGGATAGTTAGCTACATAGAGAGGGGGATTTTTAGATTTGTTTATGGAAAGCCCAGCAGCTTGGTGGAGTTCGTCCACGTGGACAACCTGGTGTCAGCGCATGAACTGGCTGCAGAAGCTCTGACTGTAGAGAAGCTCCAGCGCTCTGCGGGCCAGGCCTACTTCATCTCAGACGGGAGGCCTGTCAACAACTTTGAATTCTTCAGACCTCTGGTTGAGGGTCTGGGTTATTCCTTCCCCAGACTGCGTCTCCCCGTCTCTGTCATTTATTTTGTGGCTTTTCTCACAGAGATGATCCACCACCTGATCGGCCCCTTCTATAACTTCCAGCCACTGTTGACCCGTACAGAGGTGTATAAAACCGGTGTCACGCATTACTTTAGCATGAGCAAAGCTAAAGCAGAGCTGGGTTATGAGCCCCAGGAGCACAACCTGGATGAAGTGGTTCAGTGGTTCAGAAGCAGAGGCCACGGGAAAAAAACTCAGCGCTCTTTCATGGGTCGATTGTTCATCGACTCCCTGTTAGTTGCAGCTTTTGTGGCTGTGGTCCTCTCCTTTCTACCAGTTGTTGGGAGTTAATGAGCAACTAAAGAGAACATTTTTAATTTCTGTACTGTATCAAAACTGGTTTACAGGTAGTAATATGGTAACGTGGATGTCTTCAAACACACTGGAATGAAAATGTGGATTTACCAAAAGAGGACGCACGGGATGATAAGATGCACTGTTAATGAATGGATTATTTTAGATTATTTTCATATATAAAGTGCACTGGACTATAAGGTGCATGAAGCAAAACAAAACAGTCCATCAAACTTTATTAAACACATTCACAATAACTCTCACCTTTGTTTCAACGTTAATGAGTTTATTTACAAAAACTGCCAACTTTGTTGACATGTAACAAATCACACTCTTATTTCAATAAATCAAATGATAAAAAAGTCCAAATCGTGAGCTAAAAAGTCACAATTATTTAATCAGAACTCTTGATCAGGTGATAAAAGTCATAATTCTAATAAAGTCCCAGTTTTTCTCCTCTGATTTTCCCTCTTAAGTGACTTTTTTTTTTTTCGTACTGTCACATTTGTTTAGTTTGAAAAAGTACTGTGTCTATTCTGAGAATGTAAAGAGTATAAAGTACAGATAATTATATAAATGTAAGGAGTATAAAGTACAGATAATTATATAAATGTAAGGAGTATAAAGTACAGATAATTATATAAATGTAAGGAGTATAAAGTACAGACAATTATATAAATGTAAGGAGTATAAAGTATTTGTGAACAAATGTAGGGAGGAAAAGTAAAAAAGTTGAGAGAAAAATAAATAAGCATAATTAAACACATTCACAATAATTCTGCCCTTTGTTCAAACATTAATAAGCATATTATTCACAATAACTCCTAAACTTCTTGAGTTGTAACAAAAAAACACTCTTATTCCGCTAAATCAAACATTAGCATATTCACAATAACTGTCAAAATTGTTCAGTTATGACATAAAATCTAATACAATACACTGACTTTTTCAGTTCAGTCCTTATACACAGTCACACTGTCATATTATAGTGAAGTACAGTATGTTTTACTCCACGCCATGAGCGCCGTGTACGACACAAAATGGCTTCCAAGTCAATGAGCACAAGCAGAATTAATCCATATAGAATAGAGGTGGGTAATTAAGTTTCCTACGGGGCCACATGAGAAATGTTGACAGTTATTAAGGGCCGGATCAATTCACCTGTAGCTCTGCTCAATATACATGTTAAAAAAAAACAGTAAATGAAACAATACAATGATACAGTGAAAATATAGAGCACAGAATACAACTATTTAATGAATATTCACAAAAACATTTGTGAAAATGTTCAAAACCAGCTCCATATTAACTTTACATAAAAAATCCTACCTGCAGGTTTGCTTGTGTGTTTCAGCTCCTTTTATTTTTTCACTTAAGAAATACTTAGAAGTCCATGTCATGTTAAAATCTCTGCATTCTTAATTTTTTTTCTTCTTTTTTTGCATTAGCGAACATATGAATGTACTGAAACTGACCAACAAACCAATCAATGCATAAGTCTTATATTGAGTGTGGAAAGTACGTGTAGAAAAACATTAATTTATCAGAATCCATGAAATAAAAGCTGTATCATATACTGTATATGTGACCCACCACCACAAAACCAGGCATAAGTGTGTGTAAATCCAAACAGAGTTATGTGTGTATCTTGGTAGAGTGGAAACTAAGGTTTAAGATGGTGAAAAAATGATGTTTCTATCACAAGTAGAACCAAAGTTATGGTCATTTTAATATCCACATTTGGACATATTTTGCAATTTGCATATTTTTAGATATTGTCCGTTAAAGTTTTGGACTGTTTTGGGGTAGGAAGTCCTTAGCAACGCATAATAATTTGTATCCGATTGACACAAATTGTTGACAGATGTTAAAGGACACTCTGATGGACATGTCACAGAAGTTTTATATATTATAATAATAGGACAGAAGTGTGACGTATTATAATCATTTGGCTTACACCATTGGACAGAACATTCAATATAAGCTTTTACCTCGTACCAAACACTTGGGTGTTTACCCACGGAACGGAGATCGTTTTGTTCGGCGAAAAGAGGTGGAAGTCGTCTTTGTCTTTGCTCAGCAATACCTGAACTTTTGTCGCCGCTTAAATAATTAACTCAATAAACACCTTTATTGATTGGATTTCAATGTAATGACCACAGGAACTGAACATAGAGGTGTTAAGGTACCGTTTTTTGATAAGATGTAAACACTAATAACAAATCACCTTCCAGCCTAAATTTGGCTGTAGCTCTGAACGGCTCAGCGCGACTTATGCTATGTGGACCAGTTAGGGTCAGCTATGGGGCCGCATGTGGCCCCCGGGCCTTATTTTGCCCAGGTCTGATATAGAAGGTGCTCTGTATTATAAGACACACTGTCAGTTTTTGAGAAAATTAAAGGCTTTTAATGCGCCCCATAGTCTGGAAAATACGTGTTGATAGTTTTAAACTCATGTGAATATGAGCTTTTTTGTAACTTTATTTTTACATTTTCTGCCTTCTGGGTTTACAGACACGGCTCATTTTTATTTTAATTGTCTTTGCAAATATTAAAAATGAGTTTTTAATAGACTAAAAGAGCCAAGTCAGAAACTATGCCTGGCTTATTGAGATGGCGTTGCATTTTTGGCAAATGTACAACTGAGGTAACACAGAATAAAATGCTGTAAGGACCTTCTCTTTTAATAGTGGTTGCTTTAAATAGATAACTTTGATGTTATGTAAAGAAAGAGGGATGTATTCCAAGAACAGAAGTATTCTAAAGTAATTAATTAATAAAACATTACAAATAAAATGTGGTTTGTGTGTTTTTTTTTAGATTACTTTGGTATAGTGTGTCAGTTTTTATTATCTTTGACATTATTGTAACCATATTTAAAGCTTCTTACGTTTATATATTTCATCTTTCAGTACAATACAACATTTCATATCAATCTGGGATTAATGTAAATATATTATTATTCTTTCTGACCAGACAGACACTAAAATTACCTTCTGCATAAAAGGGTGTGTTTGATTACAGTAAAGCTGAGGAAACCAGTCGTCCCGTCTATATCCTTTCATTGTTTGGTTAAGTGGTGAAATAAACCAATTACTGAAGACAATTACAGTATTTCTCCTCCTACACTCATTATTTAAGAGGCTTGTGCTAAATAAAATCTAATTAACGATTGCTCTGTGCTCCTTTAAAATAAACGTAATTTGTATAAAGTAAATGTGGTTGTTTATAGTTTTATGTGTGGAGTTATGTCGCCCTCTAGTGGCATTTTAGTGGTTACTGCATTTGTGCTGCTTAATTTTTTAACAGTACTTTTTATGAGCTGTTACCATGGAAACTGCCTCTGAGCCCATTCCACCTGTAACTCAGTGTCACGTGCAGATAAACAGTAAATACATTTTGTCCTGTTTTATACTATTTATAAGTTTTTTTGTTTAATGATAGTGGAAATAGATGGTCACTAGTATTGACTGAAACTTTTATAATCTTGTATTGAACATAAAAATGTCTGAGTTGATGAATATTTGGAGTTGGGGTTACCTGACGTAGATGTTGTGAGGGGTGGATTCTAATTATTGGTGATTAGATACAAGTTGCTTCCATTTACTTAATTATTTCGACCTTTTAAAAAAAAATGTATGTATTTTTGTGGTGAATTCCTGATTACTTTTCTTCTACTTCTAACATTGTTTAAATGATTTAGTACCATTTTATTCTCACATTATTATGTATTTTTCCCAGAAAAGGTAGGTTTTTTTTTTTACTTGGTTAAATTAACTAATCATGTAGATGTTGATAAGAGCTCAGAGTAAATTCAAAGGTTATTATAGCAGAAAAAACACAATTGCAGATTGTTTTCAGCATAATAATTCACTAACTAAATAATAATTTAATTCACTCACTAAATAATTCACTAACTAAATAATAATTTAATTCACTCACTAAATAATTCAATAACTAAATAATAATTCACTAAAGTTAATATAAAACAGTGTATGGCAGTGGTTCTCAAATCCAGTCCTCGTGGCCTAGTATCCTCCATGTTTTAGATATCTCCCTCTTTTTTTAAAAAATAAAAATTATTTATTTATTTAATTAGTAACATGAACAAAGTAAGACACAAAGTTTTTGTTAATTTTGTTGTTCATTGTTTATTTTTCGACATTTTACTTTTTATTTTCTTTTTTTTTCTTTAAATTTGCTCCATTTGTGTCTTCCTTTGTTCATGTTACTAATAATTTTGTCAGTTTATTATTCATTTAAGTTCATGTTATTGATGACTTTGGCCATTTTTCTTCATGTTGTTGCTTATTTTAATAATTTTTTTAGTGTTGAACTGCTAAACTTTCAGGAGTTAAAGGGTTAAACTGAATCATGTGGAAAAGGGAAATGTCTAAAACATGTAGAAAACCGGCCCTCAAGGACTGGATTTGGACACCCCTGTTTTAGAAGTATCACTCTGATTCAAATGTTCAGCCTGTCGTCCAACTCTGCAGAAGCCTGAGGACCGTCAGGTGTTCTGGAGGAGGGGAACGTCTTAAACAGGAGTGCCCAAATCCTGGTTCTTGAGAGCTACTATCCTGCATATTTTACATGTACCCCCCTTCCAACACACCTGACCAAGGGTGTGATAATGATGTTGACATTGGTGGGGGAAATTATTTGAGGACTTTCCCATGAGAGACTGCAAAAAAAAAGAAGAAGAAGAACATGCCTAAAAGAGATGAAATAACATCAAGTGAAGTCAAAATCATGAGGTAAAAAGTCAAAATTCTGGAATAAACAGTGAAAATGATTAGATAAACAGTGAAAATTATTAGATAAACAGTCAAAATTCTGAGATAAACAGTGAAAATTATTAGATAAACAGTGAAAATTATGAGATAAAAAGTCAAAATGATTAGATAAAACATCAAAATTATGAGGTAAAAAGTCAAAATTCTGGAATAAACAGTGAAAATGATTAGATAAACAGTGAAAATGATTAGATAAAAAGTCAAAATTATGAGATAAAAAGTCAAAATGATTAGATAAAACATCAAAATTATGAGATAAAAAGTCAAAATGATTAGATAAAACATCAAAATTATGAGATAAAAAGTCAAAATTATTAGATAAAAAGTTAAAATGATCAGATAAAAAGTCAAAATTATGAGATGACATAATGTTGACACGTATTTCAGAGGCAGAACTGAGAAGAGGGAAAAAAATTACCTTTTGTTTCCCAAATGTCATGTAATTTCCCATTCAAAGTTGATATGCACATTTTTATAAACATCCAAATGTTGGTATGGACGCGTCCATAGAGTCCATATGCAATTTTCCACTCATGCACCTGAGGGTTATTATCAGGCTTTTGCAGACGTTGATGAGAGGTTTATCATTTGAATCAGGTGTGTTGGAAGGAGGATACATTTAAAACATACAGGATAGTAGATTTTGAGGACCAGGATTGGGCACCCCTGGTCTAAAACACGCAGGATAAGGTCCTCAAAGACCAGGGTTGTATACAGTGTCCACAAACCAGATAGTGGTTATGAAGTTAAAGTTGAAGTTGAAGAAGGGAGTATGGAAATGTATAATTCATCCTATCTCTGATCATTTTGAAAAGACATTTTTGGCTGCACTCACAGTAGGTTTAATTATTTATTTATTTATTTTTAATGTGAAAACCATAGACCAAATTCAAACACTACATTGGAATCCTACTGTTGCCAGGTTACGAAAAAGCCTGAACAGGTTTCCCTTTAAATCTTGATCAGAATAATGAAAATAATTCACTAATATAACATGTTAAATACCTGTTGATCCACTATTAATCCTATCAATCAATACAAATACTTGGTGCAAAATGCAGTTTGTCATATTTTCATGGTCATCAGACGTGACCCATTTGGACGTTCAGAGGTTAATCTTCTACAACATTAATTCACCTGTAAAACCTATGGAGTTTAATCAATGACACTGATGGGAGATGCTTATTTTATGTTAGTTAATTATATATTTTGCGCAATGATGTATATTTTTCTTCTATTTTCTCTGTTTTGGATATGAATATCAACTTTAACCTAAGCTTTAATGAATATCTACATAATTAGTACATTAAATAGATGGAAATACCTGATATTCACTGGTCTACAAGTAAAATGCTTCTGGAATAAAACTAATGAAACGTTCCTACATGTGTGTTAGTGGTAAAGAAAACTCAAGTCTTAAATGCTGGTTGGATCAAGTTTCCAAGATAAGTCTGGGCTCAAAATGTGAAATTCTTAGAATGAACAAGAGATAGGGTTTTAGTCCAAAGGAATATTAATGTCATCTACTTCAAAACACTGTCTGCACAATATGATCCATTAATCACAAAATAATCAAGAAAATTTACAAAAATAAACAAATTAGTGAATAAAATGAACAAAATATGGAGAATAAAAAAAAGCAAGAAAAAAAGAACACAAAATGAACCAATTCTGAAAGAAAATTAACCAAATAATTTATTAAAAAAATCACAAAATAATCAAGACAATTCACAAAAATCAACACATTGGTAAATTAAATGAACAAATATGGAGGAAAATGAACAAAATAAGTAATAAAATTAATCAAAAAAAGAACTAATTCTGAAATAAAATGAAGAAAAGTTTAACCAATTTACAAAATACTCAAGAAAATTCTCATAAATTAAGAAATTAGTGAAGAAAATGAACAAAGTAGGGAGGAAAATTCCAAAATAAAACTACCACTGGTCTACAAGTCAAATGCACATGATGATCCATTCACTTTACAGGTTCTTTCTAGTGGAATATTTACAAATACATGTACATAAACCAGCATATATGTGGAATAATACACCATCATATGTATTAAAAAACTAACTAATCATCTGATTAAAGTAGAGAGAGAGAGAGAGAGAGAGAGAGAGAGAGAGAGAGAGAGAGAGAGAGAACAGACAACTATCACAAAAGCAGCACTGTGTCTTTATGTGTCTTTACTCATATTACTATTAAATACCTATTGATCCACTAATCCTATTAAAACATAGAAGTAATTGGTGCAAATACAGCTATTTTTTTTTAAAGATAAAACATATATAAAGCTATAGATATGACATGATTTCCAGATTATTATTTTACTGATTCCACACTAGTCCACATCAGGCTGCATGTGGACCCTGGACTGGATCTGACTCCCCTGGACTAAACAATGTGGGTAGTGGGCAAGAGTTTCACAGCTTTACTTAAAAAAATCTACTGAAAACAACATCATATAATTATTATTTTTTTAAATCAAAAACTATCTGAAAAAAACCCCCAGATGCATCATTTTATTTTTATTACTTAACTAATTTATTTTTATTACTTAACTAATTTATTTTTATTACTTAACTAATTTATTTTTATTACTTAATTAATTTCTACTAATTGTATTTTATTCGACTTGCATGCCCTTATGTTTCAACTTTTTGAGCTGATGGTGCTGTAAATTTCTCCTTGGAGATCAATAAAGTATCTATCTATCTATCTATCTATCTATCTATCTATCTATCTATCTATCTATCTATCTATCTATCTATCTATCTATCTATCTATCTATCTATCTATCTATCTATCTATCTATCTATCTATCTATCTATCTATCTATCTATCTATCTATCTTTTAATTTCAATTAAAGCAATTTTTTAATATAAAATGGTGAAAATATTTACTTAATAGTTCTCATGAGGTTAAACAGTAAAACTATTCTCAGTGTGTAATTTAACTTTTTTAAAAATATAAAACATATATAAAACTATAGATATGATATGATTTCCAGATTATTATTATTATTATTATTATTATTTTAGAGTCCACTCCTTGAGTCCACATCGGGCTGCATGTGGCCCCTGAACTGGAATAAGTGTGACTCCCCTGGACTAAACAAAGTGTGCTAGTCTTGCACAGGTTTGTCCTCTCTCTTACTAACTCCTTCATCTTATCCCGGGCTAAAGGAGTCGGACCAGGTGAGGCGTGCTTTGTGTGGTATTTTAGTCTGCCTGGGATGAATGCAGACGTCCCTTCTCTCTGAACTATTCTCTTTTCAGAGCCGGCAGCCCCTTGCTGAGTTGGTCGCAATCATTGTTTCTCTGCAGCATTAACCACATTCCAGAGAGACGCAGCGCATCCTGTCTCCATCCCCGCATTCCTTTTACGCGAACGAGTCCCCCGCACAAAACGACCTTTAGTTTGGATTTGCCACCGCCCAGTGAGCTCAGATTTATACTCAGAGGGTATTTATCCTTTATCCGATTATTTAGAATACTTTGATTTGTGCTCTAGTGAGAGAAAGAGAAATCTAGAGGAAAAACCAACAAGGGGAAATTCCTCCGCGCAGCGCGCCATTGACTGTAAAGACCTTTCAACTTAACAAAAACTGAAGTTGACAAACGTATCCCCGTCGGCTGAAACTGTGAGAAAGAGTTTGTTTTTTCGGTGAACGGGACCGAGCTGGAGACGACGATGAGGATCTTGGTGGAGGTTTGTGTCCTCGGAGGTGGTTTTGTGTGAATGCGCTCGGCTGTAGCTCGGCGTTTTGTTTTGATTTCCATGTGAAATGGAATGAGTGTCCGCGGTGCTCGGTAGTTCGTCTGGAGCGGAGCGCACTCTCAACTTGTTTCTGGCGTCTGCGGGGAGCAACACCATGGATCACTACCAGGAGGATCTGGGACTCCGGGCCAGTAAACTGATGGAGGATCTGTCTTTATATGATGCCTACAAAGACGGGATGTACAACGCGAGGCGAGATTTGGTCATTAACCCTGATCTGGACTTCTCATCTGAGCATAAAAGTAAACCAATGAATGGTACCTCTGTGCTCCATCAGCAGCATCACACTGTGGAGAATTTCACGGCTGGGAATAAAGTGTACAACGCGGCTCCGGTGCGTCCTGTGAACTGCAACCGGGCCGTTCCCGTGGATTTTTGCACGCCTCAAAGAGACGCGGTTTACAGTGAGGAGGGCTGTTGCACCAAATCTGAGGTGGCTCTGCCCTGTTACACCGGTGCCTCGGAGCGGCACCGGAGGTTCTCCTTGGAGGTGCAGGGCCACAGGTACAGCACCGGATCCACCTTCGACGGCGTCCCCCTCAACAAGCCGGTGGCTCTACCCGGCAACAGGTGCAACAGCGTGTGCATCACCAGCAGCACCCACGACGGTAGATACAACCCCACCAGCCCCCGGTCCAGCCTCGCGTCCTCCCTGTCCTCCCAGGAGCAGAGCAAACATGCCAGCCCGAGGTCGAGCATCAGCAGCCCGCGCACCAGCCTGGTGGTTCCGGGCCAGGACAGGTACACTAGCCCCAGGTCTAGTCTGGTACACTGTGAGGGGAACAGTGTCCTCAGCCCCAGATCCAGCTATGCAAGTACCGCCAGCGACACCAGTAAACACTCCAGTCCACGGGCCAGTCTGAACAGCTGTGACTGCTGCAGCAAACCCAGCAGCAACCGAACCAGCGGCATCAGTATGGGCTACGACCAGAGGCACACCAGCCCCAGGTCCAGTACCGCCAGTCAGTACTCCTTCACCACCAGCCCCAGATCGAGTTACTCCGACTCCCGGTACGGGCCCGTGGTCAACCATGACCTGGAGGGGGCGATTCTACACGCGGCTCCTCTGGCCAGTCCGCGCACCAGCATCTGCAGCCAGGACGGGAGCGCACGGCCCGGTACCACGGCCAACTGCGTGGTCAGTCCGCGCTCCAGCATCTCCAGCCACAGCTCCAGAAGCTCCAGGAGCTCCAGGGGATCAATGAGCACCTACCCGGATCTGCAGCTGCCCTCACCCAGGTCTTCAATGTTGGGGAGTAGTTTACACGAGGACACTCTGCTGCAGGACTTTGGAGACTCTAACGGGATACAGAACCGCATCAGTAGCCATCTGTCTGCGGTGCCGGAGCCCCAGCAGCAGCCTCAGGCAGTCCAGACCGTGGAGATGACCACCGGGTCCCCATCAGCATTTACTTATGGGATGTCCTCCAAAGGGTCCTCGAGCCAGAGGTTTAAGTTACCTTACCAGGTGACCCCCAGTAGAGAGAATGGGCCAAGCCAGGCTGAGAGGAGGCTGGAGGCACTGACCCTGGAGCTGGAAAAGGAGTTAGAGATGCACATGAAAAAGGAATATTTTGGTAGGTGATATTTTTTACACGCAGGTTTGTTTGAATATGTGGCTTCAAATGCACTTTGGTTTGATTAGATGGAACTTTATTGATGCCACAGGAGGGGAAATATTCACTGGAAAAGACAACAACAGGATAAAGTGCAAGGAAATATGCAAAAAAAAAAGAGAGAAAACAATATGAAACACAAAAGTCCTAAAGCTCTATAGGCTATATATGTATTCACATCACAGGTAGATTTGCAGGAGGCTAGACTGGAATGGAATGGAATGGAAGCTCTGGCTCCTAAAGATGCTGGGAGTTGCAGGGGCTCCTTCATTGATCTGTTTTATCCTATTGGTTGATTGAGGACACATAACTACACTGTACATTTTACAGTGTTAATTTGGAGACAATGGGACCAAATACACTCTAGAAGAAGTGAAATAAACTCCCTAAGTGTCGATTTAACACTACAAAATGTACCGTGTCAGAGCTCCTCTGCAGACTGTTTAGGGTCTTCTCCCACATCTGCCTGTGGCCCCTGACTTCCACTTAAACACATCTGCTGTCAGAGTCTGGCACTGCTGCTTTGACCCACTTAAAACCCATATGGATGCTCCCAAATGAAGGTTTTCATCTTGTCAAATTGATTTTTATTTTATTATGCTGAATCAAGTCTCCATGGCGACGACTGAACAAACATGTAGTAGTGATTGTAGCGTTAAATCTCATTCGGTCTCATTTAGGAAATTTGCAGCCAGTACTTTGTGGTGTCTTTGAGGTCAGTTTGGAAGTTTTGAGCGCCACATAACCACTAACAGGTCCGTCAGTGGCAGATCAGAGTGGCTTTGCGAGGCAATGGTCACTTCTGTGTTGGCAGAGCTCATGTTTGCACAGCTCTGTTGGAACCGTCTGTTCTGCCAGAGCAGGCACTGTTTGGTCATTTAGAGCAGTGTGGTCTTGATTTGTCAGATGTTGTCATCCTGCAGATAATAGATCATGAAGGGGGGGGGGCTGCACTGAGAGCTGGGTAATATATTGAATCACTGTGAATCAGTTCAGTTTATT
The DNA here is from genome assembly GCA_020466265.1 of Siphamia tubifer. Classification (NCBI taxonomy): domain Eukaryota; kingdom Metazoa; phylum Chordata; class Actinopteri; order Kurtiformes; family Apogonidae; genus Siphamia; species Siphamia tubifer. The sequence goes on along the minus strand of CM035785.1, from coordinate 56,015,563 downwards.
GAGTTTCTTTGAAAGAACTTTCTTGCTCCAAAAAAGTTAATCATGCAGCCTTATAATCCTCGTGGATGTGTTATCAGTTACAGTTATTACCTAAAAGTGTCTTTCATCTAATGCCATTTTAATTTTTTTTAAACGAATGTACATTGGCATCATCAGTTTTGTAGTTTTGTTAACCCACTCCCTCTGATATTAAGCAGGTTTACGAAAAAAAAACAACTACTAGACTAATTTCCATGAAATTTTCAGGAATGGTATGAGGTACTCCAGAATAGATCTGATTACATTTTGGTGAATAAAGGTCAAGGTCACAGTCACCAAAAATGTGTTTTTGCAATGATAATAATGATAAGAGTTAAGGGAAATTGGGTCAAATGTGTGCAATGGGGGCGGTGTTTGTTGTGCCTGGCGACACTTGTTAGTACTGTTATTGTTGATGTTGCACATATAAGATGATATTTATCTTCTTGAGACCCTGAAATGCATTTTTGTTCTTAGTACGGGACGAGAGTTTCACATATTTATCAAAAAAAATCACTACAAATGATATTTAGTTAAGAAAGGTAACAGGGAAAAAAATTGCATTATGCTGTTTATAGTCAAGACAATTATTTAATGTAAAACGCAACAAAACTTTTACTTTGTTGGGGCTCAGGAGGACATGATGAAGAACATCACTGTGAATCATGGCTGTTTATGTCGAGAAAAAATACAACTGTGGACAAATATGACAGGAGTGTCAAGCTCATTTTAGTTCCACATTCAGCCCAATATGATCTAAATAGGATCAGGCCAGTAAAATAATAAGAGTGAAAAGAGTCAAATTACATTATGATTATGTTTACATCTATATAATGTTTCCCTCAAAATGAATATAACATCACCATCTTGACACGTCTTAAGAAAAACAAGTGCAATTTGAACCATTTTCTGCCTCAGTTTATCAGTTTGTCATTTACACATACACTATACATTTAGTAACAGGCAGAATATTAATAAAATTACACTTGTTTCTCTTCAGATATTTCAGCTGCTTCATATTTGTTCAGGTTTTGGTCAAAGGTTTTGGTTATATTTGTTGATATAAAGATTTTCATGTAATTTGACTTTTTTACATTCAAATCAGCAGTTTTCATTATTTGAATTTGAATTATTTTAAAACAAGTCACTTGGGTCAAATTAAGATTTTGTATTTATCTTAAAGTTTATTAAAAATGTTTGCGTGACACTAATTCAACCAATCAGAGGCTGTTTTTCAACATCGTCATAGCAACAAGGGATTTAGTTTAGTGTAGAAGGCTTTGTTCTGAGGCCTCCCATTGGTTCAAATCTATAATTCTGTAGATTTCTATTTAAGGGTTGTCTAGAGGGAATCCCCATCTTTCCAACGGTACCAAACATGACGGGGAAATACCTAACGCCAGCGCCAAGGAAAGTCGTGTTTGGAGTCGATTTTTCTTAGTTTTAGACTTAATTACTGTCAGAGTCAGTTGTTGTTCTTCCTAAAAGGCATGATTTGAAGAACTTATGCTAGGAATTAAACAAACACTCATAGTTAGAAGTGTTCAGGAGACATTTTAATTAGATTTTAATGCATAAACTTCAAATTCGATCATTTTGACCCGTATAACGTATTTGAGGCTAAAGCTAAAAATACTGCTGTGACTGAACCACTGGTTTAATGATGGAGGGAAACATCTATAGGTAATTATCATCATATTTTACTGCTCTGACACAATTCAGATCTAATTATTCTTCATGTAGAATCTGAATTCCAATCATTTTTACACCATTAATCATTCGTCCTGCAGACCAGATTGGACCCTTTGGCGGGTCTGATTTGGCCCCTGGGCCTTATGTTTGACACCTGTGATGTATGACTAGATTTTTGGCCATGAACCTGAACTCCAGTTAAATATTTGGAAGATAATAATTAAAAGTTTTTAAATGGTTCTCTAATAATTAGTCCCAAATTTCCAGGGCATTTGCGCCCCAGACCCCCATAGCTGGGGCGGCCGCTCAGCAGAACACTTGGGGCCTGTTGAGGAAGTCGCTGTCTACCTTTGAATCAGCAGCCAGACTAATGGCTGTGTTCACAGAACAGTGGTTTGTTTTACAGCCGGTGCACTTGCTCAGACTGAGGCTCAGACAGCTGTTGATTTGTTCCAGAGTAGCAGGTGAGGAGGAGGAGAAACAGAGAAGATGACGAAGGGGCAAAGCAGGACAGATAATGGAGGGTAAAAAAAAAGAAGCTAGATATAGATAGAGATGGAAAGAAAAATAAAAAAAAAGGAGTGAGCAAGAAGAAAGCAAGAGAGACAGCTCTGTTTCCGTAGCGACAGTGGAGAAATTGATCACCAGGGCTTTTTTTCTTTTTTTTTTTTTTTTTTTGCGATGTGTGTGTGTGTGTGTGTGTGTGTGGGGGGGGGGGGTAAGTAATGCTTGCCAGTGTCCCACTCTGCCCACTGTGCTCTGCCATCCGGCCCTTGTGTGGCCTGTGTTTGTTATGGTGGGCGAATCAACAGCTGGCTCAATACAGGCCTGCAATTGAAGCAGCAGAGTGTGCCCCCCCCCCCCCCCCCCTCAAATCCACCCCAACCCTCGCCCCATATGTCCCCCCCCCCCTACACCACCCCGCCCTGACTCCCCCGCGAAGCCCTTCATTAACCAGCCAGTGGGGTGTCGGGCAACACCAGACACTTGGCACACGATCTTGGCTGGCGGGCCAGACATAGTTGGTGGGGGTCAAGTCTGATCACCTGCCCAGAATTATAATGGCAGTAGTCATGCTCACGCCTGACACACAAATGCTGACTTGTGAACAAATGCAGACTGGACTGCTCTGCTCTGTGCTTAATGTGGACAAATATACAGTGTTTTCAAGGCCGTACTGATGCAGCTCTGAAACTTCTCTGAGCTCATACTTGAAATCGTTCTCTCACGTCATTAACCTTTTACCAGCCGTACGTGACGGTCCTAAATGTAGATGATTTTATTTTAATAACACACCTATATATCTATGCAGCGTCCATGTTAGTGCACCTGCACTTGTTACACATCAAATGAAAGCGACAAGTGGAGTAAATATATAAACCAGGGGTGTCAAACTCATTTTAGTTCAGGGGCTACATTCACCCTAATATGGTACAAAGTGGACTGGACCAGTAAAATATAATAAATAATAGGATAATGTATAAATAATGTCAACTTCAAAGTTTTGGAGCAAAAATAGTAAGATTCCGTAATGAAAATGTTTACATCTACGACGTGCACTTGAAAATAACATTAACACATTTTAACAATCTGAAAATACTGAAGAAAAATAAGTGCAATATTAAAAAATATCGTGCTTTATTTTACCATTTATACATGCACATCACTACTTAAAGATAACAGTGGATTTACAAATGTACACAACATTTAATAACATTCAGAATATTGGTAAAATTCCACATACATTTTTTTGTAAAAAGCTAGTCTTCTTTACTAATTAATTATTTCTTCTCCTTTTTCCCTTTTTTTTAAACACTAAAACAAAGAAGCACATTTGTGTTTTTCATAGTTTATTGTTTATTATGATTATGTTCTGATCCATTTTAGATTGAATTGATTTGAACTTTCTTAATTATTAATATCTTCTGTGTAATTTTTGCATTTCACGAATTCGTTCCAGGGGTCAGATTGGACCCATTGGAGGGCCAATTTTGGCCCCCGGGCCGCATGTTTGACACCTCTGATATAAACCATTCAGAAGTGCAACAGTAATACCACATACACAAAAAACAAATATGACTAATTTAGCTTCTCTTACATTGAAAGGTTGTTGTCTGATGATCAATTATCTATTGATCCAGACAAACGTGTTGTAGTTTTCCTCATAACACAACATAACGAACATAATCCAGTAAAGTATTTAGGTCCAAAACATATGTCAAAACCACAAAGACACAGAAACTGCAGGAAAATTTAAAGGACAAAGTAACATCTATGTTGGGCTTTTGTTCCATTTTAAATGAAATATTTATTTTCTTAAATTTTTGCAAAAATATGTGTATTTGAAGTGTTCAATTGTTATTATTTTTTTCTACAAAACTCTCCAAATGTAGCCACTTAAGAAAAAATAATAATTTTCCAAAACTTCCCCTCTGTAAAACCCATAAACATAACCAGAGAAAAATGTTGTAAAAGTTAATTTTTTAAAATTTTTAAATTTTTATTTTTTACAAATAAAGTTCTTAACTTTGAAATACAAAGTGCATTGACATTGGTCTGTTGGTAAATGGTGTATTTCAGTCCATACCTACCAAATACAGCTTCACGGCCTGTTTGCAAATACCTGGGTACTTTTAAAACACATATTTTTTAAGCTCCATTTAAAAAAAAATATCATGCATAGAGCAATGTTTTTTTAAAATGTATTTATTTACATTTATATTGATCCACATAAGTACACAGTCCAGAGCTGTTAAACCACACCGAGCCTGTCTGTGGCTGCGACACCCTCAAATGTTCCCTCCATCCCTCCAGGACAACAACACTGTTCATGAAATTCTCCCACCAGACAACAGTCCGTCCAGGTCGGACCCAAAATCACAGACGTTGGCGCGCTCTTTGATCGGTCACAAGAAGATGCACAGTTGCTGACCTCTGACCTCTGCTGGTGTGTGAAGCAAGCAAACTTGTGAATATATCTCTTAATAAAATAAATGCTGGGTGGTGCAGTGGTTAACACTGGTGCCTCACAGACAGAAGGTTGTTGGTTCTATTCCCACACCAGACCTTTCTGTGTGGAGTTTACATGTTCTCCTCGTGTCTGCGTGGGTTTTCTCCAGGTGCTCTGGCTCCTCCCACCATCCAAACACGTGCACTGATAGGTTAACTGGTTAACTGGTTAATCTAAATCACCCATAGGTGTGAATGTGACAGTGATTGTTTGTTTATATATGTTCAGCCCTGAGATGAACTGAAGACTCATACAGGGTGTACCCCGCCTTCACCCATTGTAGCTGGATTAGACCCCCAGTGACCCCTGTGACCCTAGTGAGGATAAAGCGGGTTCAGATGACGAGACGAAAAGAAATGCTGCCAGATGTAGCCTAAAACTCCATTTTGGTTTCTTTACACAAAAACATTTCCGAAAATTTTCACTTTTGCCGGAGTTTTTATAAAGATGTGTTTTCAGAGGAAAAACCTCTTTTTGTAAAAATTAAAGGAACAAATGAAGGCAAATGTCTGTGTTTTCAAAAACCCCCAGGTTTGCGTAAACAGCTCCTTAAACACCCTGGTTTTCACCAAAAAATTAAGGTGAGGGGAGAAAAAAAATCTAAATGTATTAGTGTTTCTAAGGCCGCATCCCATTTCACCCCTTAGCCCCATCTCTTACCCCTCCCCTTCCATTTTGCACATCTACATGTAGGGGTAGGGGTGTCTCAGTTCAGGTTAAGGGGTAGGGGGAGGGGCTTTATACCCCTTCAAACAGAGATGTTCCAGAGGCAGACTCCAAACGGAGGGGTACGAGAAACTTCCCAGAATACAATGCAAATCCTTTTGAAAATGCCAGCATCTATGAAAGAAGTACACAAATGTAGTATTTTCACTGTAATTAACCGTTTTTAAGTTGTGATAAGTGTTGTATTCTATAAACTTAACATTGTCGTAATGTGTAATCGTCATTTTCTCCATAAAACGCACATGAAAAATCGCTGTTTACATAAACGTGGAATAATCGGTCGATGAAGAGCACTTCTCTAATTCGACGCAAATATTCGTAAAAATATCAACATAGTCCCGGAGAACAAACTGATGATGTAGGTGAGTGTTGAAGGGGTGTCCCGATTCATAGGGGTTGCTTTTCAAACCCTACGCATTATAGCTCTGTTTGAAGGGGTAAGGCAAAGGGGTGAAATGGGATTCAGCCCAAGTCTACAGCTTTTTACCTCTCAAATAAACATCAAAAGTGAGTGTTTTAGTTCAAATTACAGGGTATTATCTTTACAAAGATCCTTTTCTAAAAAAAAAAAATCAGTATTCCAAACAGATGAAGAACAGCTGGAGTTTTAATTTGGAGAAGTATTTTTCAGGCGTTTTAAGCAAAATCAACCCAGAATAAAAAAAGGCATTAAATTCTAATTGATCAAGGCTGTAAAGTTCCATAAGCTTCCTTGATTGGAGGTGTTAAAGGCCAACAGCTCCTTTTTCTACACAGCAGCATCAGTTGAACTTCATATTTTACACTGGAGGGGGGAGGCTTATTCCACTGCTGTAGCTGCAGTCACAGATGCATCACTATCAGACGTGCAGAGCTTTTCGAGTACCTTGCAGTATTTGACTCCATAGAAATTGATCTTGCTAGAGTTTTCTGCAGATTCCTCCCTCTGTTAACTTGACTCACATTTCTCATCATTTTATTTTTTTTTATATATATAATTGAAGATTGCTACATGGTTTTGCTATGACATATCCCACTGAGTTGCTGGTAAAGCTTTTGTGAAACAGCCTTTTTTACAACTCCCAGCACGTCTTGTGTTCCTTTCACTGACAGTAGGATGTGAAGTCCAGTGAGTTGGCTCAGGTGTTGGACGAAGGCTTTTTTTAAGCCTAAGTGCAGTCTGTCTTCCTGTGTTTGTCCATCTGTGAACAGACATGGGGTTTTGGATCCTCCTGCAGGATCATTTAATGGTTTGGATGAGAAAATATTGAATGTCATATGCTTCTGGGCTGCTGTTATTATCTGTACAAGGAGTTAAAAGGCTAGAGCAAATAATAAAGAACAATATACTTAATACTTCACTACAAAACTTGGTGAAGAGGTTTCTAACTATACTAGGATCTAGGGGTGCATGATAGTGCTGCACGATTATTGAAAAAAATGATAATCATGATTATTTGGATCAAAATTGAAATCACGATTATTAATTATTCAACAGCAATAAAAAAAGAAGTTTATTCCACTAGTTACAATATATATATATATATATATATATATATATATATATATATATATATATATATATATATATATATATATATATATATATTAAACTATTTTAAGATTAAACAGCTAAAACTAAAGTGCAAGTGCAATAGTGTTATCACGTTATTATCAGGAGGCTTGGAACGGTTCTGTTACCTCTGACTGTTCAACTGTGTTATGGCCAGAGGAAAGAAACTGTCTTTAAAATAGTAATAGTGTTATTATTGAACACAGTGTTCAATAACAATAAATAAGACATAAATAGTACATAAAAAAACTGAAATGAACTTCTGCCGTATCTGCATTTTAGTAAATACCTAAAACTATGGACACAGTACTTTTCAACACTGATACAGCATCATGAAATGAAATATTGTGGTACACTGCAAAACCGACACCCCTATTAATTTAACTTCAACCAAAAAATATATTTTGTGCTGTGGCAAACACATGTAATTCTAAGTAAAACACTGTTGATATCTTTGATGTCACAGTTTGTCTTCATTTACCACTGTTCTATGTCCTAAATGATTTTTTTTTGTTGTGGGGTGGGGTATATTTTAGAATAGTACTCTTACACATATGTAGATATACTCTGAACATAACTTCACTGCATCAGAGTGATCAGTTTGAGTCCATTAAGCAAAAAATTAGTTTCATCAGTTCAAAAGTGCAAGAGTGCCTTGACCTGGAGTGACACTGTGTACATATATGTATGTGTGTGTGTGTGTGTGTGTGTGTGTGTGTGTGTGTGTGTGTGTGTGTGTGTGTGTGTGTTTTTAACTCCAGTGAATACACAACATCCTGTCCTTGGCATAACATAGAAAATGGGCACATGAGGGATTTAGCATCCTGTTTTAGGTTAATAACCAGAGTCCTTTAGGGTTTCCCCTGCTGTTCTGTCAAATGATAACCACATCCTCACTTATGTTGAGGCCCTTCAGGATTCAGAGAATAAGCATATGTTTGCATGGTCATGTGTTTTGGAGCATTTTCTCATCAGAGATGTGCTATGGTTTACACGCTGTGTGTAGTTTTTGTGTGTAAATGTAAAGTAGTTGCAGCTGGAGGGAACAAAGTAATGATGGGAGGTTAAAGTTTATTTATATAGCACTTAACAACAACATAAAAGAGGACCAAAGTGCTTTACATCTAAAACATAAGTAAAACAGGATAAAACAACCCAATCAAATATAGGCTAATTAAAAAATGTAAAAAACAATACAAAAATAACACACAGATAAAGATAAAAAGACCAGTTTAGCATAAAAGTGGTACAGTGCTGTTGGTTAAAAGCCAGTGTAAAAAGGTGTTTTTAACAACAGACAGATCTACAGCTTTAAATGTCAATTTAGAATTTAGACGTTCACTTATGTCTGTCATTATATTTGGTCATTTTGTAGAGAATAGGCCTGGGCGATATATTGATTTTATCAATTTATTTATTTATTTATTTATTTTTGCGGCTGAGTAAAAAAAAAATAAATTCTACTCTTCCTACGGTGCTCAGGAACTCCCCCCTTCTCCTCCCTACTTCCATCCTCACGCTTCCTGAGGATTCACACGTGCTGTACAACAACAATTTGAACGTTGCCATTTCAATCTCCGGTCTGGTTTGGTCACGAGATCCGATACCAACTCGGGCTCGTACCACAGCTCCAGTCCACACATAGTTAATATACCTATCGCACTAGCGTTACACTTTCTTGTAATTTACGTGAGTGACTAAACAGTTAAATGTACATCCTAATAATACTACTATAACTAGCCTAGCTATAGCTTAATTTCCTGTACTAGTGCTACTATAACTAGCCTAGCTTTAGCTTCATCTCCTGTACTAGTGCTACTATAACTAGCCTAGCTATAGCTTCATTTCCTGTACTAGTGCTAATATAACTAGCCTAGCTTTAGCTTCATCTCCTGTACTAGTGCTACTATAACTAGCCTAGCTATAGCTTAATTTCCTGTACTAGTGCTAATATAACTAGCCTAGCTTTAGCTTCATCTCCTGTACTAGTGCTACTATAACTAGCCTAGCTATAGCTTCATTTCCTGTACTAGTGCTAATATAACTAGCCTAGCTGTAGCTTCATCTCCTGTACTAGTGCTACTATAACTAGCCTAGCTATAGCTTCATTTCCTGTACTAGTGCTAATATAACTAGCCTAGCTGTAGCTTCATCTCCTGTACTAGTGCTACTATAACTAAACTAGGTTTAGTGTAATTTCCTGTACTAGTGCTAATATAACTAGCCTAGCTATACCTTCATTTCCGGTACTAGTGCTAATATAACTAGCCTAGCTTTAGCGTCATTTTCCTGCAATAGTGCTAATGTAAGTAGCCTAGATTTAGCGTCATTTTCCTGTACCTCATGCTCTGAAAACACACGATTCATGCAGGAGGTGCATGCGCGAAGTTGAGGGGGGGGGGGCTTGATAAACATGTCACCATTCAATCAATTCATATAAATAAACCGTCTTTACCCCCTAAAGACGGTTTATTCACCTGCTGAAAACTATTGACCCCAGATATGTGTTAAAACTATAATATCAGCTGCACTTTTAATTCAGGGAGGGAAATAGACATTACTTTTGTTACAGTTTTGATATAATGAAATCTTTCTTTAAAAAGTTGTGAAAAATTGTGAATCAAATTTTTTGTGGGAAAAAAATCTGAGATTAAATTTTTTAGGCCGTATCACACAGCCTTAGTAGAGAATGAGTCAGGCCGCCAAGTCTGTAACTGAATTGTCTGTGATTCGATTATTTTCACCAACACTGGAAATTAGCGTGTTAAATTTGACTCTGTCTGTTGTTAGAGTAAATCTGAAAGAATTAAAATACTTTGACACTGCATTTTTTTACACTGGGAAATGTACTGTGTAGTCTGAATCAGGACTTATTACATTGAACAGAAGGAGATTTCATCGTGTTCAGTGATTTTCCCAGTGTACATTTCCTTCCTCCATGCAACAGTATTAATAGTAGTCATCTGTGAAATATAAAACAACAGAAAAAAAGAAGAAGAAGCTTTCCTCTGTCCATTGTTCCCATTTCAAATACACAGAAAGGGAAGTATAAGGTACATTATGGCCCATGCTCATTAAATTACTTCAGCTTTTCTCTTGTGGCTCTTATCTGCTGTACCTAATTCTGCACAGTCGTACACACAACATGTACACCAGGTGTTAACATACGGCAGCTTTTATTTCTACTCATCCAGGACCATAAAAATAGTTTCTACTCATAAAGTGGTTTCATGAGCCCTCAAGATGCAGCGATGACACATGCAAACACATAACTTATATGCGGAATGTAATAAAATTATGGAAATTTCCACCTAAAATTATCTATTTTCACAAGAAACAATGTTGTTGATTAACCTAAATGTAAATATGTTGGCTCAACATGGTGAGTTTGTGTTACAGTTACTCTATTACTAGAAGTAGGTCCAACTAGATTTTTAAAGGTAGCATATTAGCATAATTTTCTTTATATTTTTGATCATTTTTGGATCAACAACTATAATTGTATGACCCCAGTAGGTTGTATTGACATAAAACAATTGTATATTTTCAAGGATTTTCCACATTATTTTAAAACTACATGATTTTATAAATATCTAATGACTAAACATGAATTTATATAATAGAAGCTACATGTTATACCTGGGTTATTATAAGAGGCACTCGTGTATTTTTTTTTCAGTGCACATACAGTTTACTGAACAACAAGGTGTGAAAATTAAAGGTCATGTCTTGTTTATTTCTATTATCTCACCAGGCTTTAGTGAACATGTTATGCTCTTATTCATTAGGTATAAATAACAATTCTTCAAATCCTTTTGTGTGTGTGTGTGTGTCTCAATAAACTAATTACAACAGTAAAGAAAAAAAAAAACAAGTAAATGAAGTAAAATGAGTCATAAAATCTATTTAAAACTGAATAAATGGATGTAAAGGTGTTGATTTGGCTGTTCTGAATCATCAGCTATGGCATGACTTCAGTATTAAGGCTGCAGTATCAGTCCTATAACATGTTCCTGTTGTTTCTGGAGCTGTGTTCAATGACCACATCCAGTTTTATAAACTCTCAACACCACATAAATGTGACAGCTCATCCCATGATTAATGGAGAGGAGAGAAGAAAAACAAAGTTCTGATATACACATCTGTTTGAAGCTTTTTTTCTTTTTTTTTGCCCTTTTTGATTTTCAAATCAGATTCTTTGGCAACAGCAGTGGACGGGTGCTTGAAATCCTTGAAAATACTTGAATTTCAATGCTGTGTTTTAAAGGCCTGAAATCTGCTTGAATTTTAGTTGCAGTGCTTGCAGTTAGAACTGATGGGATTGACCAGCATAGCAGACCCAGGTTCTGTAGAACAGTCTCTGCGCTTACAGAGTCCAGGTTTTTAACAATATTCCTTAAACTGATGATAGTCTGATGGTCATATACTTTTCTTGTACTGTTCGGCTGAACTTTTGATACTAAAAGTGCTGGTCAATGTTGAGAAATGACGAAAGTGTCTGTGTTACCAGGAGCCACAGCAGCCACCGACCAAAGGGTAACGAAAAGCATCATGGGTAGCTCCCTCATAGCCAATGGGATGCTACGTACAGTACATACATGATGTATTTATGTCTCTAAAATATATGGAAAAGTTTAGATTTCACATTATTTATGTATTATTGTGTTATTATTTCACTGGTTTGGCTTCACTCCAGATCAAATTTAGCTGAACGCGACCCCTGAGTTAAGGTAATTTCCAGTTTACTCATTCATTTTTAACATCTGATATCTTCTCTTATCGTTGTCGAGTGCAGTCACGAGTTGAGCTTTTACGAGGAAATACCAATATTTGACTTTGATTCGCATGAATTAATTCTGTGCAAACATATTAAAGCGGGAAGACGTGTTCTCCGCCTTTACCCGTTTTTTTTTTTTTTTTTTTTCCCTCATAAATACCAGTGACTGAGCTGTTGTTATTAAGGGGAAGTTGCTGCTTCAGATAAGCAGGGAATTCCAAGATTGCGTCACTGAGAGTGTAACCTTGCTTTGGATGTTTCTCCAGACATGTATTTATTTCACAGATAAGTAAATGTCATGGCTGAACCGTTGGGAGAAGGGAGGGGGGAGGGGGAGGTGGCGGCGATGTGCCACTGGGTCCCCTGTTGGGATCTTGTGAGATCTTGTGTCCTGTAGGCAGCGTGACCCTGGACTCACCCCACCCAGGCTTTGACCCTGCACTCGCTGTGGAATGTGACCCCAGTGGAGGTCGTCTTGTGTGTGTGTGTGTCCTTGTATTCCTATCTTTATGGGGACATTGATATGCTTACACAGTCACGCCATGGGGACCTCTAACACCAACATTCAGGTCCCCACAAAGGTTAAATATAAATAATAATCTAGTAAAATAGAAGTAATGTGGCCCTATAAATACATTGTGTTTTTTTTTTCCAGAAGTCCCCATAAAGCATGAGGAAAACATGTGTAAATCAAAACATGTATTTAAACTTTTTTTCATTATTTTTTTATTATTTATTTTATTTTATTTTTTAAATTATTATTCATTTGTTCATTTTTATTGAAATTTTGTTTTTATCATTTTAAATTTATTTTCATTAAAAGAATATCTTTGATCATTTATTCATACTTTTTGAAAAATATATTGTTTATTTTATTATTCTCTATTTCATTTTTAACTTATTTTTTATTTATTCACATTTTTATTCACATTTTTTTTTGATTTGATTACAAACGTGGTCATCATGAGACATGTAGACGAGTATGTGTGTGTGTGTGTGTGTGTGTGAGACAGAGTTTTGGAGTTTGTCTGCTGCTGATGCTGCATACACATCACTTTCACCCAGTGTCGTTTATGAGGAGCCATGGGAGCTGTATTCAGTTTTAATGGACCTCTTTGTGTCACCCATTAGTCATATTTTATTTCTTCACCCATTAGTCATATTTTATTTCTTCATTTCATCGAGTCAAACAAGATGCTCCGTCTGACACTGTGGAACATATTACATTGAAATAAAATGAAAGAACAGCCTGTCTTCCCAAAAAGTAGATTAGTTCTCATATCTGTTCAGAGGTGTCAAAAGTGTTCCCATTCATTCCTGTGGGAGAAGAACAGATACTAGGGTTAGAAAAAAAGACTTCTGTAGATGTTCGAGTATCAACTAAAACTTTTTACTGAAGCAAATGTCTAAAAGTACTGGTTTTGAAACTACTTAAAGTATAAAACTAAATGTAAGGAGAGTTTATTTGTACTTTGTTACTTGACACCTGATCAATAACATATACATGTACATGAATATAGGCATACTCACTGCCACACAAAGTTTCAGAGTCACTGTTGAGTGATGAAAACATATTGGTAACACTTTATAATTCCTATTCATTATGTTATTAACCATTTATTACCCATTTATAAATGGGTTGTTCATTATGTAGTAACCATCTGTTATTTACTTGTTAATGTCTTCTAAAGGTTCATACTAGTGTAAATGTAAAATTAGAATATTTTAACCAACCAATTATTATATAATTTAAGAGGGAAACACAACTTCAGAATCAATAAAAACTCCACAAACAGGAAAATATTCTGTATTTCTTTTTTTTGTTTTTTTTTGTCTGCATTTGTTCTCATTGTTTAACACCACAGAGAGGGTGTCAACATTGTTTGAGATCAATGCATTTTTTAGTTTTGCAGCCAAATATTTTAATATTTAGTGCATATTCTGTATTTCATTCTGTGGGGTGAGACTGTGGAACAGTATGAGTGAGGAACTAAAACAATGTCCAAACATAATGACATTTAAAACAAAGTATAAAGAATATGTTTTCACTGGATACAGGGATGAAAAGGAGAGGAACAGACACGAGGTGTAAGGATGTGTTTATTTCATATTCAGTTTTCTTTTTTATTTATGTGCATTAACTGGTCCTTTTCTAATCAATATGTTTATCTTCATTATTCAAATGTACATGTGTATTGTTATTAAAGTATTAATAAAATGTTTTGTAGGGAAGTGAAAGTATTAAAAACTAGCACAGGAGAAGGGGTGGGGTTAGATATGTTTTTGAACATGCTATTGCATTTATTGCTGTTTTTATTTTATTTTTTTATTTTTATTTTGTTCAAACTATACTTATATCAATCAAACAATTAATCAAGTTCAGAGTTTTAAGGAAATTTGTAGATAATTTGTGACCCTCCAGCACAAAACCAGTCACTTGGATCAAATTTCAGAAATTCATATTTTATATTTATCTTAAAGTTTATTAAAAATGTTTGCGTGACACTAATTCAACCAATCAGAGGCTGTTTTTCAACATCGCCATAGCAACAAGTGATTTGGTTTTGTGTAGAAGGCTTTGTTCTGAGGCCTCCCATTGGTTCAAATCTATAATTATGTAGATTTCTATTTAAGGGTTGTCTAGAGGGAATCCCCATTTTTCCAACGGTACCAAACATGACGGGGAAATACCTAACGCCAGCGCCAAGGAAAGTCGTGTTTGGAGTCGATTTGTCTTAGTTTTAGACTTAATTACTGTCAGAGTCAGTTGTTGTTCTTCCTAAAAGACATGATTTGAAGAACTTATGCTAGGAATTTAACAAACACTCATAGTTAGAAGTGTTCAGGAGACATTTTACTGGGATTTTATGAATAAACTTCAACTTCGATAATTGTGACCCATTTGAGGCGGAAACACTGCTGTGACTGAACCACTGGTTTAATGATGGAGGGACACATATAATTAGTCTTTTTTCACTGTTATTATTTTACCGGTTGGGCCACTTGACATTATGTTAGGGGGGAAAATGGCTCCTGAACTAAAATGACTTTGATACCATTGCTTTAGAGGGCCTGATGTTGCCCCCGGGCCACATATTTGACACCTGTGCTCAGCTGTAGAGCATCTACCAACATCAGTCGTGTTCTACCTCCAGCAGCGCGCCTCCTTTTGATCTGTCGAGCTGCTGGAATTCCTCATGCTCCTTTTACGTGGTGCTTCTGCAGGTGCTTAATTAAATTTGTGGGGTTGTATTTGGCAGCGTTACCACCACCCCTGCCAACGTTGGCCATCAGGCTCGCCGGCGCGGTCGGGTTGAAAACCTCCAAATCAAAGACTCCTTTAGTTGGCCGTGTGTTTGCAACAACTCTACTCAACTCTGGGCATGTGTGATGTTACGTAGCCTCGTGTCACAAAAATATATAAAGGGAAAATACACGTGGTGAGATTTAGATTTTTTTTCCAGTGTAGCAGATGATAGTAAAAGTGAGAAACATATCCAAACTAACCTTCAAATGTTTGTGTTCTGTCAGCGTGTGTGTGTGTGTATGAATATGGAAAATGATGAACACATTATCTACACACTAACTCACTTTAAAGGCTTCATGTTTGGATACCTTTGACATTTTTATTATTTTTCCCTGGTTCAATAAGTGTTATTTTATTTATGGCAAAAAAAATTAAGTTTTACTTTTTTACTTTAATATAATTCAGAAGTTGTACTTTTATTACTTTTACTTCAGTACAGGAGTTGAATCAGTACTTCTACTTTTACCAGAGTATTTATGTCCACACAAGAAGATGTACTTCTACTTAATTACAGAATGTGAGTACTTTTACTAGTCTCTCTGGTCTATGCATTAAAATTGCACCAAGGTGGATAGATAGACAGACAGACAGACAGATAGATGGACATGAAATGTTAAATATATCTACAAGAAGTACGAATTAAATACAGAGGTATTGGCTATATACAAAATAAAGTGGAAATACATAATATGGAACAGTACAATAATAAATTAGTAGCTGATATGTGTATCTTACATACCTGTTAAATAGTGAAATTATCCAAGACAATATAGGAGCCTAATATCAACATTATATCTGTAAAAACACCCAATCTGTGAGACTGATCCTTTCCGGGTCATTCCATGTCAAGTCACACACCCTCCCCAGCGACACCTCTTCAGTTTGCCTGATTTTTATTCTATTATGGCCTCCTGATGTCAATTGAAAAAATCCAAAGTTTGACCCTCTGAGCTCAAACGGTTTTCCAGTTATTGCCCCGAGTTAAGGCAGTAATAGAATAAAAGTCAGTCAAATTGAAAAGGTGCCACTAGGGAGGAGCTGGGGATTTTTGTGGAATGACATAGAATGGCATGGAAGGATCAGTTGTTTTTACAGATACCCTGATCTGGCTAAAATGTTGATATTAGGTCAGTATTGGTGCATAGACACAGTCGTACATCATTTTCCATATTCATATACACACGCATGTAAACAGAACACATACATTTGTAAGTTGATTTGGATACTAGGGCTGCAGCTTTGAAATGTGTTCTCCATTTATCGCTATGTAAAATTTCAAAGTGATCCACAATCCAGGATCTCTTCTGGATCAACACCAAAATCTCATCATTTGTTCCTTGCGACCCCCCCCCCCCCAACAGGTTATGAAATGTTCATCAAGATCCGTCCATAACTATTTGAGTTATTTTGCTAAATGACAGACAAACAGACAAACAAACTCTGGCAAAAACATAACCTTGGTGGACCTCTCTTCATCCGGGGGGGGGGGGGGGGGGGGGGGCTCTCAGTGCTTTTCTAGTTTCAGAAGCATTTGACTTGTAGATCAGTGTGAGGATATTAATTATGATGATTCTCCACACACAGTTAATTTTTTAAATTTGTATTTATTTATTTTTCACTATGAGAGCGCAGACCTCCGGCAAGCTATAGCCCCCCCACTCCCACCCCCCCGGGATCACCACCAAAATCAAATCATTTCCAGATCTCCCCATTACCAACATACCCTGAAAACTTCATCAAAACCCGTCCAGTTATCTTGTACACAAACAGACAAACAAACAAACAGACAAACAAACAAATAAACAGACAGATAAACAGATAAACGCCGGCAAAAACATAACCTCCTTGGCAGAGGTAATAAGAAAATGTTTCCTAACTATTCCCTCACATCCTCTGCATCTCCAGTCATGTGTTTTTTATTTTTTTTTGTTTTCACAGTGTGTCCTCTTCAAACAGCATGATGTAATGCACAGAAATGTAAGAAGTTTAAGTTGAACTTTTCCCAGTAGAATATAAATCAAGAAGCATTTCCATGTGAATTGACTTTAGTGGTGAAGAACACACAGCTGTGCGTCTGATGGCGTCGGTGTGATGTCAGTATTTCATTGTGTTGTTGGTCTTCAAAGGTGGAGGAAGAAGGTGATGAAAAGTGACTGTGATGAAATGAGGGTTTTTTCCTCCTGCCTTCATATTGTACTTTCAGACTCGATATCTGGATTCTGACGCTTTTATTGTGCAGTTGTCACAACAAATACATTTACATATACTTAGAGAAATTTGAATAATCTTAGACTGATTAAAATCAAAGTTTTCAAAGCCATGTAAACACGTTAAGTGGAGTGGAATCAAATCAAACTGGAACCTAAGACTGGCCTGGACATGTAGGTTACTGTAATCAATCACTTTGAAACAGTTTCTACCAAATATACTGAGCTGTTCCATGGTTGTGGTCTGTAGCGTCATGGTTGTGGTCTGTTTCTTCATGGTTGTGGTCCATATGTCCATGGTTGTGGTCTGTTTCTTCATGGTTGTGGTCCATATGTCCATGGTTGTGGTCTGTTTCTTCATGGTTGTGGTCCATATGTCCATGGTTGTGGTCTGTTTCTTCATGGTTGTGGTCCATATATTCATGGTTGTGGTCCATATGTCCATGGTTGTGGTCCATATGTCCATGGTTGTGGTCCATATCTTCATGGTTGTGGTCCATATGTCCATGGTTGTGGTCCATATATTCATGGTTGTGGTCCATATGTCCATGGTTGTGGTCCATATGTCCATGGTTGCGGTCCATATCTTCATGGTTGTGGTCCATATCTTCATGGTTGTGGTCCTTCTGTGCTGTTGTCCTACTACATCTGCTCCAAAGCAGCTGTCTTTGTTTAGTTATTATTCTTCTATGGCACCAACCAGAAGGATGTTAATACTGAACAGTATATAGCGCCAATTAGTGTCTGGGAGTCCAACGTCTGGGTCTGGACCAACACAGTCATCAGTGCAGTAGATAGTCACGAATGAACGAGTCTTTGCATGCTTAATTCATATATATATATATATATATATATATATATATATATATATATATATATATATATATATATATATATATATATATATATATATATATATGACTTACATTATTAACCTGACCGTGTTTTTCTTCAAGGTATCTGTGTCAAATGTGGGAAGGGTGTGTACGGAGCCAGCCAAGCCTGCCAGGCCATGGGGAACCTGTACCACACAAACTGCTTCACCTGCTGCTCCTGTGGTAAGTCCACTGGAGTTTTTACTGAATATTTGACAAAAACACTGGATTGTACATCCAGAAATCTGCATCTTGGTATTTTTTCTCACAGTTCTGGCTGCTTCACAACATCTTTGTATTAAAAGCATTTTTTTAATTAAATTAAAATATGTATATTAATGATAGAGGCCAATATTTAAATTTTTTCTGGTGTTGGTATCAGCCTGTTGCGTTGAACACTATGTTGTTTTTCCTGCCTTGTTTTACTGACAGGCAAAGTTCACAGCACCTGCGTGTACTTGGAGATACTGTTATCTGATGGACCTCACCTTAATGTCTATTTTAGAAAGTAGTGAGTTGAAGAATTAAGTGACTGAACACTTTTTGTTTTTTATCTTAATTCGAATTTTATTGTGTGAAATGTTAATGTTGCCTTTTGTTTTTACCAGTAGTTTAATATTATTTTTAGTTCAAGAAAACTTTCTGACACTTTTAATTATTTGACAGAGGGGAGAAAAAAAAATCAGTATTGGCTCCAAACATCGGCTTAGAAATATCGGCAGCCTGTATCAGTCATCGGCTAAGGTTGATATTAAAAAAAATCTGAATCCGTATTAGCTGCAAAAAAATCCATATCGGTTGATCACTAATATATATCTTGCATGATTGGGCCTTTGTGTATTTTAAAACTTTGAATATTAAACATGTCAGTTTGATCAGTCGTCCATTAGTAAACAGTCGGTTTTCCTAAAAAAAATTAAACACGTTGTTTCAATATACACTATCTGTGGTGAAAGCTCTGTGGCATGTTGCTGCTGGTAACTGTGAAAGAAAGTCTTATCTTATTTAAATGTCTTTATTTGCACATCAGAAATAGCCAAGAAAAAAAGAAGCAATTAACAGCATTGTGCAGGAGAGGATGGAAGTCAAAAAAGGCTGAGTGAAAACTTCCCTGGAAATAAACAATACACGGGGGGGGGGAATAAATAAATAACAGTACTATATATCCTATCTTAAAGATGATGAATTGCTATCCTTGTTGTGATCATGGATCTATTGATTAGAATTTATTTATAATTTGTAATTTAACATGTAACTTGTGTTTTTACGTATGTCCTATTTATGCAACATATGGACTGGTGTTAGTGTTGAGTATTAACACATGTACAAAACATCTGGTCTCTCCTTCTGATTATACTAATATAAATTGTTACTTCCATATTAAATAAAATATAAAAAATAAAATTAAAATACATATATATATATATATATATATATATATATATATATATATATATATATATATATATATATATATATATATATACATACAGTGTACATATATATATATATATATATATATATATATATATACAGTGTATATATATATATATACAGTGTATATATATATATATATATATATATATATATATATATATATGCTGTTATCAGATCTCTTTGATAGTTTAATGGATCACTACCAGTTAATGAGTTAAACTAGTTCAGTCTAATTCTACTATAAATATACACAGTACAATGGCTTCTAATGGAGTTTCCTCCTGAAATATAACATGCCATTCATTTAACTACATTTTATGAAAAATGTATCTTGTACATGAAATTAAAACCATGTTATACAGGCCAGTGTTGCACAACACCTGAGCAGATGCTCCAAAAGTGACAGATCTGGTGCCAGCTGATTTCCACATTAACACTATTCTTAAAAGCAAACACCTTCTGGGCCTGAAAACACAACGTCTCTCATTGGTTTTGATTTTAAACACACCAGACATGATGACTGAGAGTTTTGACATTGACGTCTTTAACAGTTTTTGACGTTTTCCGTAACAACACTGCAGGTGGCAAATTGTAAATGTCAGAAACCGCAGCTT
Source organism: Siphamia tubifer (assembly GCA_020466265.1). Classification (NCBI taxonomy): domain Eukaryota; kingdom Metazoa; phylum Chordata; class Actinopteri; order Kurtiformes; family Apogonidae; genus Siphamia; species Siphamia tubifer. Next base: position 55,995,348 of record CM035785.1, on the reverse strand, counting down.
TTTAAAGAGTCTTCAGTGCCCACAGTCTGTTCTCTGGATTTGTGCGACAGACAAAACTCTAGACAGAACTTAGAAGAAAAGTATCAGATCATGGGCATGAGAGGAGGTGTTAACACGTAGACAGTATTAGTCTCTGGGTTCCAAGAAAGTGTCACCATCAGTCACAGAAATAAAGAGGGAATGGGTGGACAAGTTAGCAGCTGAAGGTGGTTTTCTGAAGTGGTTCATGGCCTTCGTATGTGTTGTATTTAGACATAATGCAGCATTGTATGTGACATTATTATCCAGCTTTGCTGAGTAGCTGAATGATGACGGCTCCCATTTATTGTGTCTATGAATAACAGCCGCTGTTAACCTTCACTGAACTTCAAGAAGACATGAACACAACACTATTTAATCAAGTCATTTATGTTTTCTATAACTATGCCATTAATATTCTATTCTATTCTATTCTATTCTATTCTATTCTATTCTATTCTATTCTATTCTATTCTATTCTATTCTATTTTATTCTATAGCTCAGTAACGTACATTAACCCCTTAAAAAAACAAAACCTCTCCAAATTAAAACTCCAGCTGTTCTTCAACCGTTTGGAGTATAAATAAAAGAATGGGCTCTTTGTAAAGCTAACACCCTGTAGTTTGGACTAAAATACTCACCTTTGCTGTTTATTTAATGGGTAAAAAGCTGTAAACTCAGAAACTCTGGTAAATTTCAACCCTGCGCCTTACTTTTATTATGAAAACTAGGGTGTATTTGTCTGCATTTAGTAGATATGGACTGAAACAAACCATTTACTAACATACCAATGTCTTGGAACTTTACAGTTTGAAGATGAGAACTTTATTTGTTAAAAAAAAAAAAGTTTTATGGCATTTTTGTGTGCTTATTTCTATGCGTTTTAGACAGGGGGCATTTTGGGGAATTATCATTTTTTCCAAAATGGTTTGATTTGGTAATTTTCAGAAAGAATAAATAACTGTTTAATGATTCAAATATACGTATCTCAGCGAAAATAAATATTTCCCACACAAAATTACCATTTTCAATAATAAAATTAAATCCCAACTGCTATTCTGATCTGAAAAATACCATTTTTATGTGTTTTGGAGCTAAATACTTTCCTGGATTATGTTTTCTGTAGTTATAAGGAAAACAACACATTTGCTCAGATTGATAGATGATTGATCAGATGACAGCCTTTAGAAGTAAGATGAGCCAAATTTCCCACAGTTAATTTTTCTGTAAAACAACTTTTCGGTATATGGTGTTAGTGTTGCACTTCAGAATGTTAACTTTCATTTAATGTGAGACAGGTACAGGTGCATTAATGTGGGAGGTGTATAGGTGTAATTAAAATAATGTCATTAATGTGGGAGTTGTATATATAAGTATTATTAATATAATTTCATCTATGTGCTGGTATGTACGGATGGTAGGTTAACCCACACAGGTGATGTTAGTTCAGAATAATGTGACTTAATGATGAGCATGGCATTTCCTATTCAGACCTGGTTCATGTGGACCTAGAGGTGCATATTATTTGCAGAATTGAGCTCTTAATTAGGTTTGTCAATCCAAATTACTGAGTAAGAAGGAAAACAACAGCTCCAAAAATCAAAATTTTTATTGTTTAATTGCCCACTTTTTGAGACACTTCAGTTCTAGACTTGATTGTATCTGCTCAATGTGAGAGATTGAATTAGTTGTTTATTATCTTTACATAGACTTTCATTTAAGTTTGCCGTTACCTAACAAGAGTTATTGAACGTATCTGTCTTAGAAAAATTTCAATGTTATTGGTTAGTCTCTGTGACTAGTTCTGAGCATTAGCATTAGCATTAGCTTGGTCAGTTCCAGCTCCACCCTCTTGATAAAATACAGGTCCTTCTGGCTCCTACAAACTTCACAACATTAGTCTATTAACCATTAGGTAATGTCACATAGACTACATCCATTTTTTTATATGTATATGTGTATATATATATATATATATATATATATATATATATATATATATATATATATATATATATATATATATATATATATATATATATATATATATATATATATATATATGATGTTTCTTTGCAAAACACAGGATATCACCTTTACCGTCTGCAAATGTTGCTGCTGTTTCACACAACCTGCCTCTAACCTTCAGCCATTTCTGTCTTTACCTAAAAACCATCATCAGTTTCAGCGGTTTGCTGTGAGTCGTGGTGCTACTGAAACATCTGCAGCCTGAACACTTCCTGAGGCTTCAAATCTGTTCAGTAGAAGAACACGTTAGCTCTGTCTGTGGCAGCAAGGCGCTAATAAGGACCCCCCCTAAAACCATAAAACGCAGACTGTATTGGGCCTTTAAGACCATATGGAGTGTGTGTGTGTGTGTGTGCGTGTGTGTGTGTGTGTGCGTGTGTGTGTGTGTTTTTTGGATCTCTGTGTTACCTGACTCCAGGTCTCCTCTCCTGTTTCCTGGGGAAACAAGAGGAAGATGTTGGGAGAGAGCTTTTTAGCCAGGTTGCTTCCATTCATATGTGTACTATACATGGATACTGATCCTTCATTCCACCCCCTCTGGCTCTGGAAGAACTGCCTATAATTTACATGTAACCAAACCCGCATACTTTCCGATTTATTGTGTGTCTGAAGAAAGAGGGGCCAGATGCTGAGTGTCCAGTTGCTGAAGTTGTGGGTTTTCCTGTGACCTGGTTAAGGTGTAACTGCTGGTTTAATAAGCCTTTGTTCATGTAATCCGAGCTTTTAAATGAATTTATTTGTAAAATAATCACCTAATTTCCTCTGAAGTGACAAAATGCTAGATTTCAGATCGTGGTCCTCGATGGTTACATCATGAAACAATTGTAAATAGTTTGATGAAAAACTAAAGTCACCCCCCCCCTTCCCAAGAGAGCTATTGTTGCAGAAATCATATCCGTGATTTGTTAACACGTCATTTTGTGCGCGCTTTGCGTAGGTCGTTGTCGATGGCCTGGTGGGTCATCTCGCCTCTTGAGATGGTTTATGGGTAATGTAAACTGTGTGATGTATCATTTGACCTCATGTGAATGGGAATGTTTTTCTTTTAAGCGCTGTTTTGAGAAGTTTAGTTTCAAAGTGCCTGCGCTTGTCATAACACAATCTAGTGATTTATTAGCGGCTACGTTCTTGCCATTTGTTTTTTTGGTTTCTTCTTCTTTGCCTAAATTGTGCCTCCGGGGTCCTCCAGGGTCTAGAGCTCCAGAGTGAGGCTGAGTTTGCTGAGACATTGCTCACTGGTAGCCTTGGGCTTTGTTTAACCATGCATAATTGAGCCCTCTCTTGGCTTACTCCCATGGTTGCACCCTTTTTTCATGAAATGACCAAGAATGCAAACTACCCCCTCCACTTCAGGCGGCCTTCCCTGGAGGACCTCAATCAGACAGTCACAAAGTGTACCAGACCTGCTTATCAGTGGGGGCAGGCCTGACGTGGGCTCCCATTAAGCGGCACACGGGAAGTACATGCCTCACCAGCCACTGTGGCCTTAAAAACAAACACGTGTGTCATGACTGGAGCTTTTGTGGATGTTGTCTGTTCATGTCAGTGGCCGTATTTATATCAGTTTTTATTCATGTTTAATTCCAAATAAAGGCGAACTTCTCTTTCAGTTGATCATGGAAATGCTAGCCTAGTAAACTAGCCCGCCTCTAGTGGAAAGAAATATTTTTGCCTGAAACGTTGGTGTAGCAACGCTCTATAAAGCCTCAGCCAAGGCTGGTACAATTTTACCGATCCAATCAAAATGGTCCATTTGTGGAGCGAGATTGTAGGGCGGGGCTTAGCACAATGACGACAGGGTTGAAGAAGTACAAACTTATATACAGTCTATGGTCGAATAAGCAGCATGTAAAAGGACCTGGGTGGATATTTTTCCTTCACTGTTACCAGTGTGTTAACGTTAATTAGCCTAGCCTATAGGATTGTTTACAAATACAGTGCTGAGAAAGAAAATAGGTTTGCATTTTGTTTCCATACTGTAACGAACTGTGACTTCAAAACCGAGGTGCGTGCCGAACCGTGATTTTTGAATACCCTGACACCCCTAGTTAACAGTGATTCCTTTAATGGCAGCTGCCAACAGGATTTGTACGAGGTAGACATCACCCCTACTTTGAAAAAGCCTGTGGAACTGTATTACGTATATTTTTAATATCAAAGAAACTCTTGTATGTTGATACTTGAAGCGAAAGCAAAACAGGAAGTGGACGTGATTGTTTATTTCCAGTAAGCATCTAGATGTTAAATGGCTGTCCAATCAGAATCCTCTTTACCTCCAGCTCTTTTAAAGTCAAATTAACTAGAGAAGAATACACCCGTTTCCATGGAAATCTTAGTTCGGAATTCATATTTCCATTTAAACACGAAAGACATAGCTTTAATTCATAATTATTTTAGTCAGGATAACTAATTCAGATTTGTATTTTTTTTTTAAATCATGTAAACGTACCCAGTGAGTGAAATGAAGGTGTACTTTCCCATTTTGTCACTGAATATGAACGCACCGTTGCTGTTAATGCACATTTCTGCGTGGCTGCGAGGCAGGGTGTTGTTGAAAATAAGCACATAAAAAAATAAACACAATGCTCCGGTGCTGCATGAACAGACTGTCAACCACAAGGCTGATGATTCACTTGTGTGTTACAGTAATCTAAACGGCCTCTAAAAGCACTGGCAGCTGAAGAAGCGCTCAGGGGCATGAATTTCTCTCATCATTCCCAACCACCAGTTGCACTTCAACATGCTCATTACTGTCGTGGAATCATTGGAATTCACTGGACTGTGATAAGAATAGAACAAGCTGTTGCGGAAGTTACGACGTATAACTCAGATGTTTCTTATGGATCCAAATAGCGATGTGCACCAGCATGTACAAAGATGGAAAATCAGCCTGTTCAATAGTGACGGATAACAAGCCTTCTCATTAGCAGCCATTCACAGCTGATGCTTTTAGATGTATTGCATGTTTTGGATTTATCGTCTCCAGTCTGTAGCTGCATGTACAGTTCCTCCTCTTCTGTTGTAATGAGCAGATAAACCGGACACAGAAAGACATCTAGTACTGTACACAGTAAAAACATCGAGTGATCTGTACCAGAATAGTGCCTTCAGTTCTGAGTGAAGCCAGTTATCTTCTCTACTAATGAAAGCAGTTATTTTCTGTCTGGAGATATAGTTAAAGTTCCGTCTGTCTTAATTTCTTTTCACTGTATTGACCTGAAAGGCTGATTCTGTTTATGTGCAGTGGTGGGGAAAAAAAAACAAAAAAAACCTTTTGGGCACCCCATGCATTTATAATATATTACATTAAAAATCCTTCTTCAGCCATTGGTGACATTTACATATTTTTTTTTTAATTCTGAATTATTTATTCTGAATAAAATAATTCTGAATTAAAGCAGTTTCCTTCATGTTTATAATAGGGATGGGACATGATTTTCGAATATTCGTGACACGCTTGAATATAAAATACTAATTTCGAATGCTGCATTACTTGAATTGCCTTTCACTTTCAGAATGCCATATCTATCTGTCTGTCTGTCTGTCTGTCTGTCTGTCTGTCTGTCTGTCTGTCTGTCTTCCTTCCTATCTTTCTGTCTGTCTGTCTTCCTTCCTATCTTTCTGTCTGTGTCTTCCCTCCTATCTATCTATCTATCTATCTATCTATCTATCTATCTATCTATCTATTTACTTACGTAACTACCTACCTAACCACCCTTCCTTCCACTGCAACATGACATTGAGAAACTTATTTTGTGAGAATTTCTAATTTTGTGAGAATATGCAGAAAGGCCAGACTCGGAAGATTAAAGTTGTCTCTTCCCTGAAATACAGAAGGCGAGATTTCACACATCACCTGCTTTCCAAATGTGAAGGCACTCAGGCTTCACAATGAGAAAATAACAGTGTATCAGAGACCAGAGGATATCATTATTTTCCAGCTGGAGCTACAAAGTGAAAGCTACACACACACACACACACACACACACACACACACACACACACACACACACACACAGCCTCATTTGTCATTTCGACATATTTTCTGTACAGTTGTAGACAGGACGCCTCTTGTTCTGTGTTACCCGAATATTCTTATTAGTGTGGCCAAAGTCGCAGGTCAAAACTGATGAGATGGAACTAATTATAGCTTAAAGTCAAATCATCCACAGTGAATAATGTGTGCTGCTTTCTGATGGATGTTGTGTGTATTTATTTTATATTTAGTAATTTTTTGCTGTAGGTTATCACCAAAAACACTGAAAAATCACAGGCTCACCTTAGTACGCTGCTACAAAATTCAGTTTGAAGCTTTTCTTTTGGGAACATTTTTTTTGTTCTTCTTGTCTGGCCAAAGCTTTGGTGTCAGTGACAGTCAGAAGAAAGAGTCTGAGCAATACATCTGGACCAATTTTAACAATATTATGCTTCCATTGATCATTGTTACATGTCCATTATAGCTTACAGGCCACCTTGGATCAAATACAAACATGCAAAACATTTAATATCAGGTAGAATATTGTTAAAAATGCACTTGTCTCTCTTTAAACATTTCAGGTTATTTGTCTTTGCTCTGAATTTAAAATTTTTTTAATGAAATTGTACTTTGAGTGCAAATATGTGAAAATATTTACAGAGGAAAACGTGTGTGTGTTGTATTTTTATATTATTATAGTAGAATTTGACTGGTCTGACCCACTTCAGATTGAATTGGTCTGAATGTTAAATGAACTAAAGTGATTATTAATATCTTAATATCTATTTTTTGCATTTCACAAATTCATCCCAATTTGGTCCCCGTGCCGTATGTTTCACACCAGTGATCTAAAACATGCAGGTTCCCGGGCCTTCAGCACCAAGTATGGTGACCCCACTGTTTTTGTCGCTCTTGTCATGAAGGAGGTGAAGGATGAACTCAATGGCATGTTGTTAAAGGGAAACAGATTTATTAATAACAAAACAAACATTGCAAAATAATCAACACAAACCTGGAGAAGTCAGTAGGAGTCTGTAGAAAGGAGATGGAAAGTCCAGGTTATGGTGATGATGAAAAATACAACAACAATGAACCTGTGCTGCATAGCTGCTTCTAATAAGAGCTGAGTGAGAACAGGTGAAGATGATGAGTGGAGGGAGGAGCCATTATGAAACAAATATATATATGGCATTATATAAAAAATATATATTCCCATATATGGAAAAGTAGGGCATATATTATCCAATATACTGCAATATTATACACTGTAAAATTTAATAGGTTAGCATAACTACAAGCTTAAAATGTAGATTATTAAATTAATTAAAACATTACTTATTACCTTAGTATTCTAAGGTTCTGTCAGTTCTACTGGGAGACTAAGTCAGGGTTCAGTGTCTTTGTCCAAGGACACGTGGACATGTGGACAGACAGAGCCAGGACGTGAACCTCTGATCCTTCAGTCATTGGACGACCTGCTCTAAAAACTGAACCACAGCCGCCCCTGAATAAAATTACTGTGTTTTGTGATTGTAATTTTTTTGGTGTGATCGATATTGGTGATTATTTGGAGTGATCTGATAATTATATTTCATCATCTACTACATGAGTTCAATGTATTTTTTCAATCATACTTATTTGAAACAATAGAAATAACAGAACAATATCATTGTCAGCATTTAATGATTTAATTTCACTAAGTTGAACCTCATCTAGTATGTTTTTAAGTTATGTTCACTTATATCCACAATATATTTCCATTGTTTCTAGGTTATTATGATGATAGTATTTTACTAGTCTCATCCACGTTAGATTGAATTGGCCTAAACTGATTTTAACTTCATTGACTGTTAATATCCTCAGTGTAATATTTGCATTTCACAAGTTTATCTCACAGGCTCTGTCTGTCTGTCTATCTGTCTATCTGTCTATCTGTCTATCTGTCTGTCTGTCTGTCTGTCTGTCTGTGTGTGTGTGTGTGTCTGTGTGTCTCACTGAAAATGCATTTTAACAGCCTTGGATTCAGCTGTGTAGAGGTTGTATAAGGCTGATGAGGCTTTAGTTGGATCACACCAGAGCCACTCACAGCATGGTGACATGAGTTTAGTTTAGTCATTTTATTACGTCCACCAAGGAGGTTATGTTTTTGCCGGCGTTTATCTGTTTATTTGTCTGTGTTCAAGATAACTCGAAAACTTATGGATGGATTTTGATGAAATTTTCAGGATATGTTGATATATGTGAACAGGAAGAACTGATTTCATTTTGGGGGTGATCGGGGTGGGTGGGAGTGGGGTCTACCTTGGCAGAGGTCTGCGCTCTCAGAGTGCTTTTCTAGTTTTGAATGTCAAGCATAAAAACATTTGATCTTTCAAAAGCCAATAATTGATCAAATAACAAGACAAAGACAATATAGCCTAAATAAAAAATAATAAAGCAAGTAGCATATTTGAAAGGGAGTGGGAAGAAGTAAAAAAAAATAATAATAAATTCCCACCCCCATTGTACCGAACAATAATACAAATGCCAAAAAACATACATAAATCTATTCCGATTGGTTTATCAAAATGATACAAAAACATCTCATATATGAACTAGAAAAGCACTCTGAGAGCACAGACCTCCGCAAAGATATAAACCCCACCCCCCACCCCCGGATCACCACCAAAATCTAATCATTTCCAGAAACGCTGGCAAAAACATAACCTCCTTCACGGAGGTAAATATCCTATAATATATATTATTATGACTGAGTCCAGGATAAGATAAGATAGACTTTATTGATCCCAATTCACACGTCACAGTAGCAGTAGATAATAATATATGTACAAAAAACACAGATATAGAGAAAAAACAAAAAAAAAAATACTATATTCTTACATAAGAATATAAAGGAGTTCATATTGGACATTACACATTCATATTGGAATAGTGGGCCTGGTTGGTTGCACCGACAGACATGTAGTTGTGAAGTACGTAACAAAACATCCCATTTGATAAGACATTATGTTCTAATACACATTAAAGATTCAATCCCTGTTTGATCATTTTTCTGCTGTTTTTACACGCATAAACTTCTGTGGCTCAGATCAGAGCGGTCAGTTAATTAAAGCTGAAATTACAAACGAATAAAAAAATCCATTGAACTTTGCTGGCTAATGAGATTTTAAGTCAATTAAGCAGGTTCGACAGATGGATGCTCAAATAATACAGCTATAATAAGAGTTTGAGCTGCACAATATAATGTTTGAGCATTGACATCAAAATGTATGTTTGCAATAGTCACATGACATGTAGGAGACAAATGAGCTCAACATTTTCTAATTTCAATAGAACCTGACACACACTGAGCACATCACAATCATTCTGATGCAGGTTGGACTAAGTCATTGGTAACAAGACTGAATAAATGAGTGACCAACAAGAGAAAATCACCCAAAACCAACAAGAGAAAATCACCCAAAAACAAGGTTCACTGCCAGACAGAAAAAATAATTATTTATTCATTTGTATTTTATTTATTTATTACAATTTTTATTTGTTTTTTATTTATTTGTATTTAAAAAAAAAATATATATATATATATATATATATATATATATATATATATATATATATATATATATATATGTATATGTTTAATTATTAATTTAATTATTTCAGCTACAAGAACGTTGGTACTGAAACATATGTTCTGTGTCGACCACTAATCTGTTTGTGTGTTTGTGTCGGCACCACACAGCTGTTATACACTCCTAAGCATTTATTCAAATCACAATATATATCACAGGGTTAAAAAAAATCGCACTATCAGTTTTTTCTAATGTCGTGGAGCCCTAATGTGGGTTCAGTCAAAGGGTGTTTTCAGACTGAGTATCCGATTCCCCAAATTACACTTCATTTGATCAGTGTGAATGCAAAACTTTGTAAGTTTTTACATTTCACTGAAGTGTGATGAGACATTTTAACTAGAAATGAGAGAAATAGACTCGGTAACAGTTTGTTTTTTTGCATCAAAGCCAGATTTAGATTTTTTTCCAGTACAGTCACTCAATTGATGATGTAAGGGTTTGTCCCTTCCACATTTGCTGGATTGCGACAGAATTCCTCACCACCAACCACTGTTTCATCCCTGTAACACCCACTCGTTCTCGGGCTTGTGAACACAACATCTGCAGGAAAAGTCTGATCATGTCCAGGTACAGCAGGGGTCCAAACACACTGTCTGAAAATGCTCAAAAATCACAGAAAACACAGAAACGACATCGATAAAGGGGAACAGTTAACACATGTTTAAACAAGCGCATGAAAAATAGGAAGTTGACCAGTACTTCCCCTCAGAATGTGACTTGGCATGACCTATTTTTTTTTAACAGGAGTATTTGTTGTGGAGATTTAGAGGTGTTAAGCAGGGAGAAAAATAACACATATCCAACATAATTCTTCTGTAACTGCATCATTTATGCATTCAGATCACTTTAAAGTTTTCACTTTCCATAATTAAAGTGTATAATATAGAGCAGGCATTTTCAAATAGTGTGTGTGTGTGTGTGTGTGTGTGTGTGGGGGGGGGCTTTCTCCCAACTTCTGTATTTCATACCGGAAATACGCAATCCTAGTGTAACCCTACTTCTGCACCGGCAGTTTTTTTTTTTTTTTTTTTTTTTTTTTTTATGGACAGTAAAACAAAGGCAGAGTATAGTATCTGCAGTTGTGTCTTTCTGCCATTGTTTCATGGTTTTAAAAGTTATGTTGAACACAAATAACTAATTTTCAACTTAAAATGTAGTTAGGTTCTTTTGCCTTTATACACCAGTACATCAGTGTCAGCAGTAAACTAAAGTAGTTTTGTAAGTAAAGAGTTGACATAGCGATAGAGCTACAACTGCAATGACTGAACAGTAGTTATTGCAACAGCAGAAAGTCACATTAAACTTGTGAACACTGATCAAACCAGTAGTTTGTGAGGCTCCTTGTTTTTCCTTTGTGATGGGTAACATCTAACCCTCACAAAAACCTGCCTGTCTACTACATTTGATACTATGACAAACAAACACCAACATAAACAGACATTACCAGAGAAAAATGTTAACTGATGATGATAGCATTCGGCTAATGTTAACATCATGCTAACAAGACGTTGATTTGAACCATAGACAGAACACATTGAAAATAGTGAAATAGTCCATGTCCTCTATACTATCCATACATAACCATTTAACCCTCGTCCTAGGTATAAGTGGAAACACTAATGATTTGTGGTCCTAGTTATCAGTTCAGTTAGCAGTTAGCAGTTAGCCCCAGTGCTTACCTTGATACTTATGGACAAATTCCTCATGAATTATCAATTTTTTTTTTTTGTGATTGAGTTTTCCTCCACATTTCTTCCGATACCTGCAAATGTAATACGTGGCAAATCCTTTAAAGAAGTTGAGAAGATTCTCTTTATCTTACCAGCTTTCTACTGTTTGGATGTTTTACAGGAAGTTCAGCTACGCGACCGTTACACATTTTTGGTTATTGTGAAAAAGGTTTATAAAAAAGGCAAACCATGTAAACATGTGGTTACTAACTACAGTACATGTGAGGGGCATATGATGTGAAGATGAGAGAAAACATTAAGATGTGTTAAAAGAGATGTTAAAAAAACATAAAGGGATGTGGAAATGTACTGTTAAAAACACATAAAAATGTTAAGATATGTTAAAAGAAATATTAAGAAACATACACAAAATGTTAAAATTTGTTTTAAAAAAAAATGCAAAAGCACATGAAGATGTTAAAATGTGTTTCAAAAAGATATTTAAGCACATATAGAGAGATGAAGATAAATGTTTGAAAAGTTTAAGAAATAATACATTTTAAAAAATTAAGATAAAGATGGGGGGCAGGGAGCACAACTGCTGTCGCACATTTTGAAAACCCCTGATATAGAGAAGGTAAAGATTGAGTAACTTGAATGACGACCTAAACTTTAACCTTTATGATTAATATCTTGTGTTCAAAAGAAGTTTGTGGTGGAAACACAGTCTGGCACTTTTAAATACTGGTACCTGGCAGCCTCAGGTCAAGGCACACAGGTCTCAAGTTACTAAAGAATCAAGTGTGGAAAGTCATCTTCATTACACTTGTAACTTACCAACAGATGCAGCAACAAAATAGTCTGAATGAGCTCAGCTTGACTGTGGATAAAAATAAAAGATGACATGAAGAAAAACCGGGTCAACATCACTCATTGCCACCTACAATGAACATACTTTTGGATATTAAGGATGTCTGAAGTGGAAAAAAACTCTTCAAAATCACTTCATGCTGCCAGTAAATATTAGTCTATTTCTAGAAACAAGCTTGTTCCAGTCCCTCTTGTATCTACAGGATCAACATTTGTCCCTTAGGACAGTTTTAGCCAAGTAATGTCTTTACCATGGAGACACATCAATCCCCTTCTCAGCAGACCATCACTGGTTTCCATGGCAACACCATTACTCAAAGTCCATTAGCAGAAAGTGGTGTAATTTTTAGACGACAGGGAATAACAAGACATGGACATTTGGTTTAGTTCAGAAATTGTGAGTTAAAAGCATCAGGTGCAACTCTGTGAACAGAGAAGAAGTCATTATTTATTGCATCAGGTGGTCTTTCTCACATTGACGCTCAGGTTTTGTAACTGTTTGAAGCCTGGGTGTGATTTATGTCAGTGTGTAGTGATATTATTTATTTTAACAGTTTGTGCAGTCACTCCCAGAATCAAATCAAACAAGAACACAAGAAAAACATAGAGCTATATAAAAACAGCAAGAAACCTGCTCATAAAATAACAATAATAATAATAATAATAATAATAATAATAATAATAATAATAATAATAATAATAATAATAATAATAATAATAATAATAATAATAATAATAATGGATTACATTTGTATAGTGCTATTCAAAGCACCAAAAGCACTTAACATTATTGATCCATTATTCATTCACTCTCACATGCTCCCTCTGGTGGTGGTAAACTACATATGTAGCCACAGTTGCCCTGGGGCAGACTGACAGAAACGTAACAGAAACATTTTGCACCTAAGTTCCGTCTGACCACCACCGAACATTCACATCCATCCATACACCAGTGTGAGTGACACTGGAGGCAAGGAGGGTGAAATGTCTTGGCCAAGGACACAACGGACTGACAAGGACAGAGTGGGAATCGAACAGCCAACCCTTCGGTTAATAGATGACCTGCTCCACCAACTGAGGCCATGGTCGCCTCAGTTGTATATATGTCCATATATGTATAAAAGTGAATTAAAACATATATAAGAACCCCATGAGAACTGTTGAAAAACCCAGGAGACAATAAATAATAATAAATACAAGCAAATAAACTAAAATACACTGCAAGAAGGAGGAGGAGGTAGACATTTCCACTAATATTGCACCGATCGATCGGCTGCCGATCATAATCGGTCAATATTGCCTAAAAATAGCCTGATCGGTGATCGGAAAAATATGCCGATCAAAAAGCCAATCACGTAAAGTAAATTACTAATGACCATTTTCAAACTGTCAAACACTACAGAACAGATGCATCTAGTCTTAACTGTTTCTGCACTTTTTAAAAATAGTTAGTTAATAAATAGTAGAAGTTTGAGACCATTTTACACTGTATAAGGCAGACAGCAGTGTGCCCACAGCTAAATAGCATTAGCATTAGCCTAGCACAGCCTTATTTATTACAACACCTGAACTGAACGCATCCACACTTCAACGGCACTTCGTCAAAGCAGACTCAGAGCTTCTATGTTTTGCTAACTGGTGAGTGTTAGCATCTGTTAGCATGTAGCCTCACGTGTTGTAATTATTTTTAGCAAATGTACCAAGGTAGTGTAATTATTAGGCTACAACTGCTTCACACATACAGTTGCGTGCGTCTGTGCGCAGATGCACGTGCACACAACTCAAAACACTTCAGTCTTCTCTCGTCTCCATTTATTGATTGATCCAGTTTAATCCTTCAACTGCTGAGACATTATTTCAGGTAAATGTTCTGCTGTGAACTTGTCCTTAAAGCTGCTGTGGAGGAAAATAACAACAAACCTGTAAACTAGAGTAAAAACAAACAAATCCCAAAGTGTTTATTTTTAGTTTCACTCACTGCTTTATTTTGCTCCATTGTATGTTCAGAATTATGAATATTTAGAATAATTCATACATATAGAACCTGTTTACATGGGAGTTTTTATTATAAAAGTTAATTCCGCTTTAAGATGACCAAGTAAACACCTGTTGAAAATGTTAATTCCCAATGAAATTTAATAACAAATACAGACCTGGTGTTTTAGAGAAAGACACCAGGACTTGTTTTAATACAAAATAACAGATGAAAAAAGTCAAACACGTTTAATGCATTCATCAACATTTGAACTAAAATTGATCTGCAATGATTAATCGATTTATATAATTTTTCTTTTGAGTACTCCTTAAAAAAAACAAATCTTGACTAAGGTTCTCATAATTCATGTATCAGAAGGTTAAATAAATGAAAAAGCCCCAATGGAGTCATTTAATATATGACTTTTAAAAGTGGTGACGTCCCTAAAAAGTTTTTTTCACATTTTGAGAACGGGTGAATCTGTCACCGTCGGACTGTGAGGAGGGCGCAGACTCGGCAGCGCTGTCTGCTGACAAAAGGCCAGAGAAGAGCGTGAAGGCACAGAACCCCCCACCCCCCCCAACCCCCTCTTCTCCTGGGTGAGGAGGGGAGCGAGCAGAGAGCGGGTGTTGGAGAGGTGCGGTGGAGGGGGGGTGGGGTGGGGGGGGTTGAATGGGACCAGCTAGTGACCTCAGGCAGAAAGAATGTCCCCGTTTGCTCAGTCGGCCCGCTCCCCTAGCAGCGCTACACAGTCATCAGCACTGGGGCCTTTGTGTTCACCTTCCACAGCCCAAACTGCAGAGCAGAGGCCACAGACGAGCACACAGAAACACCTCTCAGCTCCTGCTGCTGCACTGTTCACTCTTGCGCTCGCTGCTGCTCCTGCAACTTCATTCTGTCCTGAGCTGGTTCTGAACACAGTGTCCCTGAAGAGTCGCTTCACATCAACTTCTTCTTCAGTTCACTCTTGCTTTTTTTTCCTCTCTTTTGCGCCACGCTACCAAAATGCTAATTGCTCCTCAGTCTCAAAGTCTTAAAAGTCTCACCTATTGTGTGGACGGCATTCCTGGGCTGCTCCAGCCATTTATGTGGGTGTTAATGTATTGCCATCTCCCAGCATTGTGACACCGTGTTTGTGTGTGAAATACAGCGATTGCATAAATTTTGCCGTTAAAAAAAAGAGGAACCAGGGGAGGGGGGAGGCTCTTGTCTTTCCCATGGCAGGACACCCATAAAATCGACGGCGGCTCGGGACGACAATTAAATCTGACTAATCCGCCCAGATTTATGAGATCCGTGTGCTTGGTCTGCCAGGCTCGGGTGAAGTCATCACGCTGCCAGAGAAACACCGCTGCTGTTAAGTGAATTTGAATGGGCGAGCTGTGAGGGATGCATGGCAGGGGGCTGCAGAAGCCAGCCCGCAGCAGAATTTCCTTTTTAGATTGGATTCAGACTTTGGATTCTGATGAATGAAGGCTAACCCAGAGGAATTCATCCCACACACTCAGAGCTGGAAGTTCACTTTGCCCAAACCTGGGTCCACCGCAGTGCGGATGTGCTGCTCTGCGCTTGTTTACGTGATGAACGACTGCAACTGTTGATTACTGTAGTTTTCAGACTATAAGTCACAGTTTTTTTTATAGTTTGGCCGGGGGTACGACTTGTATGTTAAATCATTAAAACATTATTATATACTTTATTTTCCGGACTATAAATCGCTTCAGAATATAAATAAACCAGCTAACAAATTCAATAAAGACGGAAAAAAACATGTATAAATCACACTGGAGTATAAGTCTGAGTCCCATTTCACCCCTTCCCCTCTGTTTTGTGCGTCCACGTGTAGGGGTAGGGGTGTCCCAATTTACATTAAGGCAGAGGGGTAGGGGGAAGGGCTTTATAACCCTTTAAATGGAAAACTCTTCTCAGATTTTTTAAAATTTTTTCTGTTCTATTGGATGTTTATTGTCTTGTGCTGATTTTCCCCGTTGGGATAAAATAAAGTATCTTATCTTATCTTATCTTATCTTATCTTATCTTATCTTATCTTATCTTATCTTATCTTATCTTATCTTATCTTATCTTATCTTATCTTATCTTATCTTGTCCACAACAATATGCAAAATATGCAAAAATATCAAATATAAAAGAAGATGTTTGTATGTTTAAGATAATAAGATTAAATAGGTTTATGGCAGATTTATGTCAAATAATAATATATTTTTTTATAAGTTTAGGTCACCAACAACACTCGAAATGAAAACGTTTGGGCCCCAATATTATTGACAATTGAAACCTGGTTCATTATTTTGTCACTGAATTACATTTTATTTGTATAGCGCTTTTCATGGCACTCAAAGATGCTTTACATGAAGTGAAAATAGAACAATAAGAGCCCAACTACACAATAAAAGCCCACTACAATACAAACAAACAATAGAAAACAAAGCAATCGCACATTGAAAACAGATTAAAAATGTCCAAAAATATAAAATGGGAAGAGATGTAGAACCAAAAACTAGAATCAAAATTCAATAACTAATATCAAAAGCGCATCGGTATCAGTGTCAGGGTTTTAAACTTGTGAAGGATGCCCACGCCTGTGTTGTACGTGTCAAAGCTGCAGTTTGCCATTATTGGTCTGTGTGTGGATGGTGCACAATGGAAGGAAGGGACGACTTGGGGGGGAGGTTTGGAAAAGCAGCCTTGTGTATTGATTGTGCATGGGTTGTGAATGGTGTCCTGTTGGGATCAATGCCCCGACTAATTAAACGGAGGCGCAGGCAGGACGTGGCCTACGTTCAATTCGCCATCTGCTCTGACTGACCTGCTGTTAAATGCAAACTTTAATGAAGAGCCATACAGTGTGAAGGAGTTTAACTTTAAGTCTCAGAAGTCAGTGGGAATTGGGTGGAAATGAAATTCACTGCACAGTGGTTGGAAAAAATCCACATGGTAAAATCTTGGATAATTAATCTGTTCAATTTCTCACATTTACACAAAGCAAATAATAGATCTTTAATAATTACTGTATCTTTACTTTTTAGTCACTGGTGCCAAACGTATCTTTTAAGCTCATTAAGGGATTAAAACAAGCAAGAAATCCTAGTATTCAAGGGTGTTCATTTAACAACCAATGAATTTCTGATGCATTAAGACAAGGGGATTCAAACTCATGTTTGTTTAGAGGCCACGTTCAGAGAAACTTGATCTGAAGTGAAGCCAAACCTTTGATGATAACATATTAATATAGAAATAATGTCATTTCCAAACTTGTCTCTATATTTTAGAGTGAAAAAAAGTTAAATTGAAGAATAAAAATGTTTATATTGACAAACAATCCTTTCAAACAATGTGAATGACATGAACAAAGTGAAAGAATATGTAGAATTTTAACAATATTATTGTTTGTTTATTATTTCTACGTGTTCATTATAAATTACAGATCTCAATGGATCAAATAGAAACACACTAAACATTTAATAACAGGCAGAATATTGTTAAAATTGCACTGACTTCATATTTGTTCAAATTATATAACATTGTTTGACTGAATTATGTTCAAAGATTAACAGTTAAAAAGAGAAACATTTAGAATTGTTAGTATTTATGGATTATTATGATATTATTTTACTAGTCTGACCCACTTCAGATTGAATTGGTCTGAATGTGGAACCTGAACTAAAATGATTGATCAGATCTTAATAACTATTTCTGCATTTCACAAATTCATCCCAAGGGCCGGGTTTGGCCCCCGAACCGCATGTTTGACACCTGTGTACTAAGACATAAAAACAGTAAAGACATGAATTCATGGCTAATCTACCCAGTACTATAAGGACAGGAGTATCCCTGCTGATCTTTAAGAAGCTTTTGAAGACCCACCTTCTGTCCTCGCACTTTCACTTTATTTATTTCTGTTCTATTTTTTAATCATTTTACTTGGTACTCATATCTGTTTCACTTGCACAGCTGTTTTTTTTATAATTATTGTTTTTCTATCTACTGTGCTTTGTATTTCTTGCTTTTAATTACAAGAAATGTTTTTGTGTTTTTAATTAATTCTTGTATTTTATTCTTCAGAGAGCCTGATTGCTTTCCCCTTTTAAGTCACTTTGGATAAAAGCATCTGCCCGAATGAATGAATGAATAAATAAACAAATAAATAAATAATGGGTTGACAAAGCATTACTTGTCTTTCATAAATCAGTCGTTCATCAGTGTCACCAAAGTCTTCATTTTCATTCTTGTCTTATAATTACCCTCTCATCCTCTGATTAATGTGGTGGATTTTCATGAAAATAAAGAAAAAAACTTAATTTAAGTCATGTGCATCATCCTGAAACTCTTATCCAGGTATTATTTTTTATTAGAAATGCTTTAAGTATGGATTTCTGATTATTATTAATCAACAGAGATTATTGTAATCAGTGTATGTGTGTGTTCGCAGAGACATATCATGCTATAACTAAATGGATACTTGAGATATCACCATGAAATTACATGGGCATATACATATAGCTAATGCACATCAGATGCAATGATCCATTTGAGTAAAGGTCAAGGGTCAAGGTCGTATTTAGCAGAAAGGTCAAAATCACATTATTGGCTCTAACTCAAGAACAGGTTGTCATAGAAATGTATGATTGGCACAAAATAGGAGCGAGATTAGGCATTCTCTGAATACGTGTGATTCAAAGACTTTGGATTTTTTTTCCAGAGTTTGTGTTGAAGATGAAATATAATTCTTTCTAAAATCAATTAAATAATTAACCGTTCAGCATATTTTTACTTTTTGATCATATCTGTTGAATATATTTTTTTACACGAATTAAGAAAAAAAAGTCTAAAAATCCTGCTATTCAAGGGGTTAATTTTACCTCCCATGGATTTCTGACGTATTAACAACTTCGTCAGAGACAGCAGAGCTCTGCCATGGCTTGATATGACGTCAAACCGTGATGTGATCAAACTATAGGTGTTGACCCATCTGATGTCTGAAAGTGAGACGATGTGAATGAAAAAAAACACCACATTCTATCTTGTCTGAATCCTGAGAAATTACCACTCATGTGTTTTAGCTGTTGAGCTTTACTGTGACCTTGACCTTTGACCTTCATTGCTCAATATCTAATGGGTTCTTCCTTGACCCATTATCTATCATTCTTGAAAGTTTCTTCAAAATCCGTTCAGAATTTTTTGCATAATCCTGCTGACAGACAGACAGACAGACAAACAGATGTTTAATACAGGTTTGGTCAGTATTTTATTTGTTAGTGGATTATTTAACCTATGAACCAACATGGCTCTAAATGTATCAGAAACAAGAGGTTATTCTTCTATAGTCCCTCAGTAGATGTTGCTGAGTCATAAATGGTGCATTTGAAGCAGCTTTCAAGTTATTTTTAGTGCTTCAAGTATGTGGTAAATCAACATTACATTACAGGAAATTCTGAATAGTGAAATCAAAAGTGGATGCTGTGTTTTATAATCCACATATTTGTGGACTATAAAACCTGTCGCTACTTCTCAGGCCAGTGTGGAGTTTGTTTGAATTCATGTGTCCTGCTTCTTTTCAGGGCGGAGGCTGCGAGGGAAAGCGTTCTACAATGTCAACGGAAAAGTCTACTGCGAGGAGGATTTCCTGGTATGTCGTGTGTGTGTGTGTGTGTGTGTGTGTGTGTGTGTGTGTGTGTGTGTGTGTGTGTGTGTGTGTGTGTGTGTGTGTGTGTGTATTTATTTATGATTGGGATTATTTTGTTTGGTGACGACTAGATCACCTGATAACACTCCTCACAACATCCAGTAATTGCTTGACGGCAGAGGAACAACATTCTGCAAACCTCCAGAGGATACAGGCATCGCAGCAACAATTAAAGTTTAGCACCACCCCTCCAATTCACGCTAATTCCCCTAAAATTCCCCAAGGAGGTCAATTACCCCACGAGCTGCTCCCCTACACTGGTGAAGAATGGGAGGAGGCATTCAGGACAGACGAAGCTCTGAGGGCCCTGGTCCATCTGCTTCAGGTTAACAGATACAGGACCACAGCTCATGATGCCTTCAAGTCCTGTTCAGAAATACCGTACACGATCAGTAGCTGCGTTTCCATTACCCTTGGAAATTTGCAAAATATAAATAGTGCTATAAAAAACTGGTAATGGAAACACCCGAATTTTTAAAAAAAACAACACTCAAATATCAATTAACACGTTTTTACGCTTTCATCAGGTGGTTTTTCAGACGTTTCGATATTGCAATATATCACAAAAGTGCAATGGAAACACTTTTTCTGTAAGTATACGCCACAGGACATGACGTACACAGTAGGGCATTAATGACTTCAGGTTTTTTTCAAGTCGACTTATCCATTAATGAAGTCGAAGTCAAGTCGAAGGGTCGTAATGACATCATCACATTGTCAGGGGAGGAACAACATGGACACACGTCTGTCCAGCAATGAGCAACTTGTATTAAAGTTCACTGCAACGTAACAATGTCCACTGACAGGACACAAGCATCAACATTTTAACCCAAACAAAACAAAGGGTAACACCTCGAGTTTTGCACAACATCAGTCGGGTGAACATATGTCCGCATTTTTTCTGAACCGACGGCTCTAAAACCAGACTGTCCAGACGTCTGTCACACGTCCTCACTTTTTACATTTCATCCTAAGGACGTCTGTGTTAGCAGTGCAGGCACTCTGCTATAGACTAATGAGGAAATGTAACAATGTAAATGTAAGGTTGCATTTAACATTTTGCTCATTTAAAGGTGTCATTCCGCTGAAAACCACTTTTCCACGCTCCTTTTGGAATCTGATGGGTCACCCCGAGTTACCAACACATGCTGCGTTTGCTGCGTGGTGTGTCCCCTCCACTGATGGATTTACCATCATTCATAGAAAATAACACAGAGAAACGAGCGACTCAGACAAGTCTGTCCTCTACACGTCACAGGGACATTGGCGTCACCCACATGGGGTTAAGCCCCTACCTCACTGCAGCAAATCTGAAGTAGCATTAGCATTAGCATCTAGAAGAGAAGATGGCGCCACAGTAGCTGCTGCACAAACTGGTTCATGTGCTCTCTGTGGAAATAAAGACTGTTTGTTTTCCTGCACGTTTTTAAAATAAGCAACGGCACCAAACCTAGCTGGATGTTACTCTGGTATGGTAAACATACACCGAGCCAGAGGGGAGGGGGAGTATTCCTTCACACATTCTGAGCCAATCAGAGACACCTCGTCACCACGTCATGGACATGTATGAGGAAGTACCGTAAACTGTGTTGTTCATTTTTCTACCCTCCTAAAAGAGCTGGAAATAAAGCAATCTGGATGTTTTTTTAAAGTAGAACCAACCACACAATGCATTCAATAACAATGGAGAACACTGAAATATTAATTATATAACCATGGAATGACAACTTTAAGAAATGCAGGCTGCAGACCTTCGTATGGGGTGTGGGGACAAACTTTTTGCGTCAGATGTTGAGCAGCCATTTCTTTCTAAATCGCTAGGAAATGCATGAAAGCTTAATACGCCGCTACATTTGGACAATGACTTACACAACGGCACACAACCGTCTACATGGTATTGTTTCTGTTGCTGGTCCTTTTTAAGACTCATTTTTAAGACTCATGTTTCCCGTCAGTCGCTATGGTTACAGAAAACCCGAAACCAGGAAGCTGCTCCATCAAGTTACGGATGTGCAAAGAGCGAATTAAACATACTGACTGATCCAGACTCGTACTGGAGACGATGAGAACAGAATAATCTGATGCGGCTGAGACTGGAGGAGTCTGGCCTGTCACCCCGGGGGTGTTTTGGGGGTTGGGGAGGGGGATGATGGCGGCAGATGGTAAATCTGTAGATGTCAGGGCAAGGGGCAGACAAGTGGACCCACATCCCATCACCACCTCCACCTGGTAGCCAGCAGCCCCCCACCCAGGACCCACCCCCAGAGTCATCAGGTCATGACCCAGAGGGGATTGTGCGCTGCAGATGGTCACCTTCATTATCTGCTCTGGCTTTAAGGGAAAGGAAAGACTGTCAGTGTGATGTGTTTTGTTTTTCTAGAAGGCGCACACAGCTTTTAACCTCCAGTCCAGCTTGTGAGGATTCATTTAAATCAGGGGTTTTCAAAGAGTGAGGGCGGGGCCTCCCATAGGGGGTGCCCAGAAGAATTCAGGGGAAAAATAAACCTGAATAAAAAAAGAAAAATTGTGTAAATGTGCTTCGCTAACGACAGAACATCCCAAAATAACACCTCAAGTGAAAGTGAGAGAGGACACAGAGTCTGGGGCGAGCGACAAATGGAGGAAGTGTGAGACTGAATATTTAAAGTTGGTCTTTTAATCAATCAATCAACTTTATTTGTATAACACGTTTAAAAGATCCACAGATCCTGTACATAAAAGTAGGAAAGTAAGTTAAAAAGACGTGGGAACAAAAACACACAAAGACAAAAGAAACAGGTTCAAGGATGATGCTCCGCCCCCCACAGTCTGTTATTGAGTTATATGTTTTTGGGGGGTTTTTTTTAGGAAGCTTAATGAATCGTGGATGTTTTAAAAACACATAAAGATGTAAAAAGTATGGGAGGGTGTTAAAAGCATAAACGGATGTAAAAAATTGTTTAAAAACTGTTAAAAATAAACAAAAAATGGTAAGATGTGTTAAAAGAGATGTTAAAAAAAACATACATATATGTTTTAATCAAAATATGATTAAAATAATACAGTAATAAAGTTACAATGCACTGTGATCAAATATTAACATTCAGAGAAAACTTCCAGGAAATAAAAATAAGCCCTTTTTTTTATTTATATCTGAAGCTCCATTTACTAAGATCTGTAACAGTATATTTTAGAGCAAACATCTATATATGATACTGTTTATTAATACTTAGAATCATAATGTAGTGGCAAATAAGTGGGAAAAGGTAATCGAGATATTAATATTCGTTTCATCAGGAATGATTTATGTGTATTCAGTTTCATATGTGTATTTCATTTACATCAAATTGACTTTTCTGTTTGGTGTTGAGAATAGATTTTCAGTGAAAATGGAGCCAATAGTAAAGCTTAGAACATATATGCGATGAGAAAATTTAAAACTTACCAATGGTTTTATTACTGATAGTTTTTACTAATGGTTCTATTGCTAATGGTTTTACTAATGTTTTGACTTTTATTTTATTACTAATGGTTTTACTAATGGTATTTACTAATGGTATTTACTAATGGTTTTACTAATGGTTTTATTACTAATGGTTTTTACTAATGGTTTTATTACTAATGGTTTTTACTAATGGTTTTACTAATGGTTTTATTACTAATGGTTTTATTACTAATGGTTTTATTACTAATGGTTTTTACTAATGGTTTTATTACTAATGGTTTTTACTAATGTTTTTACTAATGGTTTTTACTAATGGTTTTACTAATGGTTTTATTACTAATGGTTTTTACTAATGGTTTTATTACTAATGGTTTTTACGAATGTTTTCACTAATGGTTTTATTACTAATGGTTTTTACTAATGGTTTTATTACTAATGGTTTTTACTAATGGTTTTAATACTAATGGTTTTTACTAATGGTTTTAATACTAATGGTTTTTACTAATGGTTTTAATACTAATGGTTTTTATTAATGGTGTATTAAATAAAAAGTCCTAAATAAGATGATAAGGAATGTCAAGTCCAGATTTCACTGCTGATAGTAACCTTCATGTGTCATCTAATTTGCAGTATTCCGGCTTCCAGCAGACGGCCGAGAAGTGCTTTGTGTGTGGTCACCTCATCATGGAGATGGTAAGAATTAAAGGAGATTATTACTGTGTGTTTTAATACTGATGACTTGTTTCTTCCTTTATTTTGCAGACAGCATCATTACAGCCCAACACCATTTTTTAACAGCTTCTTCCCTGACACACTTCAACTGCTGTATTATGTATTTAAGTATTTAATAAGAGGACAAGTGTAATGTGTTGTGTGTGTTTGTATGTGTACTTATGTGTGAAATATTTCCCTCCTCCTTGCAGTGCATTTTAGTTTATAATAATAATAATGGATTACACTTTTATAGCCTTTTACAAACGGACTGGACTGGAGTTATATAGTTCCTTCATGGTGCTCAAAGCGCTTTACATTAGCCTCACATACACCAGTAGGTTTCTAAGGTTCTGTCAGTCCTACTGGGAGACTAAGTCAGGGTTCAGTGTCTTGCTCAAGGACACTTGGACATGTGGACAGCCAGAGCCGGGATGCAAACCGCCAACCTTTCAGTTATTGGAAGACCTGCTCTACCAACTGAGCCACAGCCGCCTCAATTTACATTAGTGATCCGTTATTCATTCACTCTCACACGCTCCCTCTGGTGGTGGTAAACTACATATGTATCCACAGTTGCCCTGGGACAGACTGACAGAAGCGTAGCAGCCATTTTGCACCTACGGTCCCTCTGACCACCACTGAACATTCATACACCAGTGTGAGTGACACTAGAGGCACGAGGGTGAAGTGTCTTTGCCCAAGGACACAACGGACTGACTAGGACAGAGAGGGAATCGAACCGCCAATCCTTTAGTTAATGGACAACCTGCTCTGCTAACTAAGCCATGGCCGCCCCACATTTATTTGACTGTATTTATTATTTTATTTATTATTTTATTTATCATCTCCTTGGATTTTAAACAGTTCTCATTGAGTTCTTATTATTGGGTTCTTATTTATTGAAACCCAGAAAAGTAACATTTTTGACTTTTTTTTTTTACGTTAAATAATTGCCTTTTTCGGAAGCAGTACAATGCAACAGTTTTTCTCAGAAGCATTTTTCTTTTGTTGTAATTCACTTTTTATAGTTTTTTCCCAAATGCAAGAAACAAACAAAGACAAAACATCCATAAGTAAACAGGGAAGGTTTCAGGCAGATATCAACTAACAAGGTTTTACACTACATCTACTGAGTAAGTGAAGTAATTCTATACATTTGTACATCGCTGAATATTAAAATATCCTCATAAAAATACAAATAAAAAAATCCTCATAAACAATGGAAAAAAGTTGAGAGAATAGATAAACAAAAAATGCAATTCAGTAGGCTACCAACTTACTGTATTATATCTAAATCTCAGAAGCTTTTTTTTAAAAAGATTTTTATATAATGTACTTTTGCAGTACATTACATAAAAATTTTAATAATTTTTTTTTTTCTTCAATAAAGCTGCAGAAGTCTTGTCCCCAAATAAACTAAACTAAACATCTATTCTATTCTTTCGATCTCAGTCATTGCAGTAATACTATGTGTTTCTTGTGTTGACTTTTTTTTTTTTTTTCCCTAGATCCTCCAGGCTCTGGGGAAGTCGTATCACCCTGGCTGTTTCCGCTGTGTGGTGTGTAAAGAGGGTCTGGATGGTGTGCCTTTCACAGTGGACGTCGAGAACAATATCTACTGTGTCAAAGACTACCACACGTAAGGAGAACATCAGCCCACTGTTCAAATATCATCATTCTAAAGCACAAGGGTCTCAAACATATGGCCCCCGAGCCCAAACTTGCCAGCCACAGGTTCCAGTCTGGCCCCTGGAATGCTAATATTTTTGTGAAATTATCTTTTTATTAATTTCAGGGAGCATTTTTGAGGACTAGGATTGGTCACCCCTGTTTTAAAGTGTGAAGCATGAACCAAGGAATGCAGAAATTTAAGATATTAATAGTCGAGGTTAAGCTCATTTTAGTTCCAACTTCAAAATAAAAAAAAATACTGTACCTCTCGAACATGGACCTCTGTTGTGTGGATTTTGAATATTCTCCCTGTATCTGCGTGGGTTCTTTACAGCTACTCCAGATTCCTCCCACCATCCAAAAACATAAATTAAACTTAAAACTAAAATTATTGGTCATTTGTCTCTATACATGAACTGGCGACTGGTCCAGGGTGAACCCCGCCTTCACCCATAGGTAGCTGGGATGGGCTCCAGCTCCCTCTAGTGAAGACCCTAGTCAGGTTAAAGTCCCTTCAGAAGATGAATGAATGAATGATACCTGTCACATACCTGTTTTTTTTTTGCCTTTCTACATCTGATCTGTCAGCAGATCTATAAATGATAAGGTTAAGCATAATACTGTCCAAACGTTGCATTTTTTTTTTTTTTAAATAAATTTTAGGTTCTTTCAGGTTATTTCTATTTTTTGTGAACAGATATAATTAGAAACATTTCATTATATATATTTGGAGTTGGCATTATATTAAGAAGTCATTATTATTATTATTATTATTATTATTATTATTATTATTATTATTATTATTATTATTATTATTATTATTATTATCATTATTATTATTATTATTAGTTGTTATATTTATATGGTAGTTTGTATTCTACCTTATTTACTATTTATGGATTTTATTTTCTATTTTATTCTTTTTCCTTCTATGCTATAAAACCTGGGTAACTATATTTCCTTCTATTGTGTGTCATAGATCAAATGACCATAGTCAGTATTGGCTAGTATGATATTATATAACTGTCCCAGCTGGCTTCAGATCAGTTTGGGGTAGTACAGTATGTGACCCCTGGGCTAAGTTTGATACCCTTTCTTAACCAAATGAAGCCCAGTGTTTCCAAACAAACAGTTCAGCATTTTTTTTTGGAAGACAGAGGTGATACAGTCTTTGCTAGTAGCTAATATCTTGTTGTTTTATTATTTCATTAACTACTATCTGTGCAACGTTTTCCTACACACAACATATTATTAGCTGCTGTTCCATCCTGACAAATCCTCACATGTGAAATGTATAATGTCGGTGTAGCTTAAAATGAGTTTAAACACAATAATATGATTGTTTTAGCCTCTAAATTCTCTCTTGTCTTTTTCCTTGACAGGGTTTTTGCCCCTAAATGTGCCTCCTGCAACCAGCCCATCCTTCCAGCCCAGGTAACAAACCCACGCTATGTCATATCTGAGGAACAGTCACACCTTCTGTTACACATGGGAAAGGAATATGCAAAGCTTTGGATGTGTTTGTCTTCAGAAATACTGCATTTTACTTCTCAGCTTTTCATGTGACACAAATATGCCCCATTTCAGGAATTCAATTAACCGAGTTTATGTAATATGCCACGCTGAAAACAAATACACCACTCAAATCGGGACAAAACAAACCCAGCAGCAGCATCAAGGTTATAAACTAATGAAAGGCGTTATTGATGGTGTAAAATAATGTTTATGGGAGTTAAATGAAACTGGTAATTATTATGTCCACTTGGCAAATGTAAGAGGCTAAGAGGATTATTTTTACTTCCACTTTGTTTATTTGTTTTTTTACACCTTAGCCTGAAACAACATGTTCTTGTTTTTTTTTTCCCTCATCTATTTAAAATAAAATAAATTGTTCTTATTGTTTCACATACTTTTTGCTGTGTGAGTAGAGGTCGCACAATCGGAAACCTCTGTACCTCCAGCTCTTAAAGCCCAATTAACTAAAGTGCAATACACCCGTTTCCATGGTAACCTTTATTCCATGTAAACAAGAAGGAAATGGCTTTAATTCTCAATCATTTTATTCAGAATTGTAGTGTCTGAAAGATCTTCAGTGGTTTGATATGTATGCTTGAAAAGAAGGGTCTCGAATATGTATGTTTAAAGGAAGTGCTCTTGATATGTATGTTTTAATGAGTTCTGAGGAGTTTAGGTTAACTGTGTTGGGGGTTCTGTGAAGGTGTGAAAGAACAAATGGCCTTTGTGTTGACACTAAATGTTTATGGTAAACAACCAAACCTATATGAGGGAAAAGTTACAAGTTGAGTGGAGTTTCATATTGGCAGAGATGTTCATCAGGCAGACCACGGTGCCTGGATGATACCCATCTTTTTGTTAATAAATAATGTAGGAAAATTAAAAGCTCAATTTATGCTCAGAAGCAAAGTCACATATACGTCACAGAGAAGACAAGAAAAGAGGCGTCTGATTGGTCCATTCTACATCCGCTCTACACACACTTCCGCTTCCCTACTTTTCCGACTTGTTTTGTGTATATGAGCCAGCTCCAGTACCAATACTTCTTCGATTACTACATTTACTGGAAAATAAATACTCCACCCACCACACACACACACACACACACACCCCTGACCAAGATCCTAGTGAGGTGGTGACAGTGTCCCTTGAGTTGTGTTTCCACACGCTGCAAAATTTGGCATAAATTGATAATATGGCGGCGCAGTGGCTGAGCGGTTAGCACGCTTGCCTCAAACCAAGAAGACCCGGGTTCGATTACCGGACCGTGCAGGCCTTTCTGTGTGGAGTTTGCATGTTTCTCTCCCTGTGTCTGGATGGGTTTCCTCCAGGTGCTCCGGTTTCCCCCTTCACCCAAAAACATGTTAGCTAGGGTCAAATCCTCCAGCCAGGTGATTCTGACCATTAGCCTGGTTCTACAGCAGGAGATGGGTTCACGGGCGCCACCCATGAGTGCCCACTGCTGCTTACAGGTGTCCCAATGGCATCAATGATGGGTTAAATGCAGAGGACACATTTTGTTGTACAATGTATGACAAATAAAAATGAATAAAAAATTTACTTTTTTTTCTCTCATTTCATAAAGAAGAAATAAATGTAAAAAAACAAAACAAACAAACGACAAACAAAAGCCTAAGGAAAGGAAGTACATTATTGAGAAAATGTCTGAAATACTTTGGTTTAACAAACAAAGTGTAAAATAAATAAATAAATATCTGCGACAAGCTAACTGCAACATTTTGCCACAAGAGCATGTACCCTTCACCCTTCATCTGAAGATACTACAGAATAAATAATTCAGAATTGAAAAACATCATGTAAACGTAGCCTGTGTGTGTGTGTTTGTTCTATCAGGGTTCAGAGGAAACCATTCGAGTCGTTTCTATGGACAAGGACTACCATGTGGAGTGTTACCACTGTGAGGTGAGACCCCTCCTCCTGCCGATACTCTGTTTTCACACAAGGGATGAGTAAGAGCATCATACCATGCATGTGATCTGAGCAGAGTGATTTAGTATCACTGGGTATGAATCAACTTTCCAAGCTGTTGTGAAACGAATGACACACACACACACACACACACACACACACACACACACACACGCATATCCTCTCAGTCCCCAGACACAGTGAACTATAATAAGAGCTGCAAATTATGGGATGAAACTAGACTCTGTTTTGCACCGGTGAGTGTGAATCACTGCTAAAGTCTCTCGGGGAATGAATGAGACACACACACACACACACACACACACACACACAGACGGATACCAGCTCAAGGTTACAGCTCAACATTGTGACTCATTGACAAAGCACATTCCATCGCTGAGCTCTGAACTCAGCTGGGGACATTGTTGCTTAAACCAGACTTATGAAATCAGAATGTTTGTAGTTCAAGTATGACTTGTGTCATAAAAATCTAGTTCAGCAAAGATGTCATGGCTCCATGCAAAGATTGTAATTTTTTTGTTCATTCTTCTTCTTTCTTTTGTTTTGTTTTTTTCTGCCATATACTGTTGTCGTACACAGTGTTAGACAGGCCAACTCCTCTGCATGGTTGACATTCTGCTACGTACAAATGGATCAGGTCATTATGTAAGCCATGGGTAATCATTCAGCTGAACTCTGAGGGGGTTTGTGTAGACAGAGGAAGGGTAAAGTCCAGAGTTGAATCATTCTTCCAGATGGTATATTCATTACATACCAAAAACAGAGGAATTACTGTAACACACAAGCTGCCTCTAAGTTTTTTGTCTCCAGATTTTAACATTTTCCAAAAGTTGTAGTCGTCTAAAACAGCAGATACACTGAGGGTTAATGTATGCACAAGCGTGAAGTGAAAAATAATATTGAATAGATGAATTTTCAGCTTCTTATCAGGCTGTGAACTACTTCAGCCAGACAGTTTATGTAACCTCTGCAGCATGTTCAGTCCATCCCAGTTCATTCACAGAATTCCTCCACAGGTTCAGAGTTCAGTGCATCTATTAAGGAGAAGAACAGAAACTGCAGAGCCTCTGTTGTTCTCAACTGATCCAGACATTAAAAAAAAAAAAAAAAAAAAAAAAAAAACACCAAAAACGTTGCACAAAATGAGGTGGGGATCTGTCAGGGAAGGGAGGAGGTCAGTTGTTTGAGAATGCGTCTGAACACCACCTGTTTTTGTAACAGATGAATGTGGATGTGTCCACCCTGTACTTCACTGTCTTGAACCCTCCTCTCTCATATCCACTGGTAGTTTTTACCCCCGGCCCTTGTCACAGGATACACCGTAAAACCCGAAGAAGTTAGCAGAACTCAAAAAAAATGTAAGGCAATCGATTGCCTTAATTATTTTAAGTTGATAAAAATGAAAAAATGTGATTTTCCAGAACTTAAAATGTAGATTATTAAAGTATACTTACATTAAAACATTACTTATTACTGTAGTATTCTAAGGTTCTGTCAGTTCTACTGGGAGACTAAGTCAGGGTTCAGTGTCTTTGTCCAAGGACATTTGGACATGTGGACAGACAGAGCCGGGAAGCGAACCACCAACCTTTCAGTCATTGGACGACCTGCTCTACCAACTGAACCACAGCCACCCCTGAATAAAATTACTGTTTTGTGATTGTAATTTTTTGGTGTGATAGATATTAGTTATTATTTGGAGTGATCTGAAATTATATTTCATCACCTACTACATCAGTTAAGTTTATTTTTTTAATCATCCTTATTTGAAACAATAGAAATAACAGAACAATATCATCGTCAGCATTTAATGACTAAATTCCACTAAGTTGAACCTCATCTATGTTTTTCAGTTGTGTTCACTTATATCCACAATAGTTTAATAATAAAATATTAGTTGGAAGTACTTAAAAAGAAGAACATGTTACAGCAGTTTTATTTTTGTTTGGTGTCTGTTTTTATTTATTTATTCTGCTTGTGTTTGTTGTTTGACATGTGTAATCTATGTGTTTTTAGACCTTGAGTCTGGCGAGTAAAGATGATGATGATGATGATGATGATGATGAATATTTTGCCTTTATTCATTCTCTGTTCTGCATAAATGTTACAAAAAAGCATTGAGGACAATATCTTATTATGTCCATTTACAACTGGATCAAACAGTCATAACATACGCATAACAAACAAATGACCAAATGCCTGTGTGTCTTTTTATTGGCAGGCAGTGGACAGCTGTATATGTTGTCAACAGAGATGGTTTTATGTGAAAACCTGAGCTTTTAGGGAATGTGGTTCATATCACCTCAGTCCTCAGTTTGATTCTGTCCATTTTTTTGGCATGTTACTCCCTCGCAGTGTGACCTCACACTTCCTGTTGGTCACATACAGGCAGAGAAAACCCTAAAACATCATCTAAAATAGGGTTCATGTGAAACCAAGCAGACCCACATCTGGGTTGAGTTATTGTCTCCATGTTGTGTTCATGTTTGTGTCTTCCTCTTGCCCTCGCAGGACTGTGGTCTTCAGCTAAATGATGAGGAGGGTCACCGCTGTTACCCACTGGAAGGCCACCTTCTCTGCCACGGCTGCCACATCCACCGGCTTCAGTCCCAGGTCCCTGCCCACCCACCTCCCAACTACCCTCTCCACGTCACGGAGCTGTGAGGGGGACGGGGGACGGGGGTGACAGCTAAGCCCTCGCTCCTATGTGACCTGAGAAGACCGGCCGCCAGAAGAAGGGCCCGCCTCTTCTGGCCAGTTCACCCAGCATTTCCAGGGAAGCCTCTGTGTGGCCCCTGGAGCCTCTGCTCCTGTCCTTTCACTGGACGGCCCAACTGTGGACTTCCACCCACAGCGCAGCTCCCACCAAAAGCTCTGCTGTCACATGACAGGGCTGGGAAAAAAGCCTCCCTCTCCTCCATCTGTGGTTTTCCCTCCCCTTCCCCTTTGGGTGTCTGACCCTCAAAGCCAACACGCTGGCTCACCCAGAGGCCCCCGGTGACGTCACACCTCCTGACCCCTGCACATTCTTCAAAGTGAAGGATTTTGGATTGGAAGAGAAAAGGCAAAATGTTCTCTCTTTTTGCTTCCCTCTCCTCCTTTCCATGTTTTTCATTCCTGTGCTCTGACTGAAGCGGTTTCCCGCAATGAATTCAGCAGTGCTGTCACGGCTGAGAACGCTGCTGATGTTGGTGTCGGGAAGGCCAGGGATGGAGCCGTTACATTCCAGTGCTGGCCCCAGGGTGGGCATGCTGTGCCTTCAGAGCGGGCTCTCCGTGCAGCATCGTGACGCAGAAAAGACCTGTTAGCTCATGGCTCCCTCCCCCCAGTTTAACAGATGCACCGTAGCACCAGTGGCACTGCCACAGCGCTGGAGGACCCACTGACATTCCACGTAGACGTCTTAGACGAGACCTTGAGAGATTCACAAGCAGTGTCTTAATTAATGATTATATTATGACAGAAAAAGAAAATTTTAGAAGCACATAGATTGTCTTTTATATATGAATATATATTTTGCAGATGTTTTCCACATAAGATCCTAGATTTAGATTCTTGTTTTGTTTTTTGTTTTTTTTGTTGTTGCTGCGCTCATGAAAGAGTCAGAGGTGGAATACTGTGTGTGTGTGTTTGTGTGTGTGTGTGTCGCACAGTCTGAATCCTCTGAAGTGTTTGGGTCTGATGTATCATTTCTCCTTCAGGACACAGAGTCTCTACATATCTGTCAGTCATTCAGAGATACAGAGGCCTTTTTTAGGAGCAGATCTGGTTCAAACTGTATTTGCATGTCATGTTTTATTCCACCTTGGGTGTCAGATCCATAGAATGTTATAGCTGTGACTTTTTAACACTGAAACTGTGTGTTCATCAAACACATCTCCTGACTAGACTGTTTTTATTTGAATGGAAAGTCTTCACTGTTTATACGTCCACCAGTAACTCATTTACTTGTGTATAAATGAGTGGCAGACGGTATCTGTTTATTAGTGACTTATTATAGTCTTAAACCTCTTTGATTGTCCTCTTGATATGACATGTATAATAAGATGACAAGATCATAAATCATGTGCAACTGCTTTTTTATGAACTGAAATAAGGCGGTCATTGAGGTACAACTGCAGACTGTGGTCACACAATAAGGCATTAATAAGTGCTTTTTTACTGACTAATGAAGACCAGAATACTGTCTTCAATATGAAATCTGTAACTTTAGACATCATCACATAGAACACAAATATGTTCTGACACCTCCTCACTCTGTCTGACTGACTGATTTGCAAATACCTTTGTACCCAGGTCTGCTCAGTACACTGTTTTCCAGACACTGGTTTTTGTCATATGAGCACTGCGATCACAGTGTGTTACTTCAGAAACCTCCACTTATCCGCATGCCTTAAGACAGAACAGGTATGTTTGTGTGTCTTGCTCTGGTCTGCCATGTTGTCTGCTGCTGTGTTTTTATGGTTGGATGTCCCCAAAAACCTGGAGCTGCTGGTCCCAGCCGTGTTTTTTTTTGGGAGTCCGCCATGTTTCCTCCCTCGCTGGTTGTCATGCATGTGTGTTTGTATCAGATGTGTGAGTGCGTTAGTGAGTTAGTAGTACTGTGTGTATGTGTTAATATGCAAAAAGAAAAAATGACATGAGACGGAGAAAAAAAAAAAAAAAACTTGAATCTTAAATCTGTGGTGCTGCTGGAAAAACTCATGGCACGCCACTTTTTTTTTTCTTCTGACATCAGTACACTTGTGTTTATTTTTTTTTTATTATTGGCACTAAAATGATGAAATACAACACCTTTCATATGGAAGTTGAACTCAGCCTCACTCAGATTGCTGCTGCACACTTCTGCAGATAGCCCCCCAGTGTATGTGTGTGTGTGTGTGTGTGTGTGCGTGTGTGTGTGCGTGTGTGTGTGTGTGTACTTGTGGCAGGGCCATGGTACAACCACCCACTGTGTTTGCAGGGCAGCGCAGCATCCAACACATTGACCCCTCCTCTCTGACCATTTCAAAGACTGCTCATTCCATACGTTTGTGTCTAATTGTTTGGATTTGTTTGAGTTTCCTTCCACATTTTCAAGGTTTATTTCCACAATTTAGAACTGAGGGAGGAGGGGGTGTCAAACAGGGGCCACTTTCAACCCCAATACGATCTCTAGTCAAACAGACCAGTAAAATTATAATAAATGAACCTAATAATAAGGACCAAAAAGTCCAAACTTTTTTTCTTTGTTTTAGGGTGAAAAGTCAAATGACATTATGAATATCTTTACATGAACAAACTATATTTTTTTATGTGAATAACTTGAAATTTCTTCAGACTATTTAGTCCAATTTTAACAATATTATGCCTCTGTTTGTTATTTACCCCTGTACATTCAGAATAATTAGATCTCAATTGGGTCAGAGCAGTAAAATATGGTAATAATTACATATAAATAATGAAAACTGCAGATTTTAATGTAAAAAAAAAGTGGTAGTGTTTTTGTAATTGAAATGTAAACTGTTCTGCACATGTGCAAATGAGAAACTGATAGACTGAGGCAGAAAAGGGTTCAAATGTCACTTGTTTTTCTTAAAACGTGTCAAGTTGTTGATGTTATTCACATTTGGAGGGAAACATTATAGATGTAAACAAAATCATAACGTAATTTTCCTCTTTTCACTGTTATTATTTTACTGGTCTGGTCCTTTTCAGATCATATTGGGTTGAATGTGGAACTGAATTAAAATGAGTTTGACACCCCTGCCCTAGAGTATGAATATTTTCAGTGAAATATTTGTTTTTCACCCCCCCCCCCTCTTCCAGTTAACAGGGTCGACATTATCTTCACCCCCAAAACTGATCATGTAAATGGTTTTGTAGCTGTAAATTGGAATAAAACAACCCCTAACTATTAGTCACAAATGCCAACCTTGCTCGTATTCACACAGCAGCATGCGCAGGTCTGAATAAATACTACTGAATGTGTAAAAAAAAAAAAAAAAAAAAAAAGAATAAATGGGGGAAAAAAAAAGACTGAAACAGATTGCAGGCAGGGGTCGACACAGGCAGAAAAGTGCTTTCTAATGTAACCTGATGTAATGAGATTCATCCGAATGTAATAATGATTAGTGTATGTTCTCCTCTCCATTGTATATTTCTGAATGCAGAAAAGGATTGCAAAGGCGAGACATTCCCCTTGTCATTGGATGCATTTAATCTCAACTTTGTACAAGGGTTCTGGTCAAGTAATGTGTGCTATACTTGAATGAGACAATGGCATTTTCTCGATTTATCTGCACAATATCAACCCCAAGGACATAATGTTAATAAGACCAGAGTCTATCCTCTTTAAAAATGTCTTAATTCACATTTTTTTAAAATGTACTACTTCAGTTTCTATTGCATAGCACACAGCTAGTTGCCCTGTACATAAAGAGACTAGTTTTTTATTTTATTATTCTGTCAAAAATCACTTGGAAAGAGAAGAGCGCTTCTTCTCCTACTGGTAGTTCCAATAAGCACATCCTGACACCTGTCACATCTTTTGTATCGCTGTAAGTGTTTTGATTACCTAGATGGTTCATAAAAAAGGAAACTAGATCTATTTATCTAAACATGAAAAAGTCTAAAGTTATTTAATGTATTAAAAATCGGGATGTATCATTTAACTGTAGATGACATAATCTGCTTTTTCAATAAAGTGGTTTTGTAGCTAACTGCAAAAAAAAATTTCCTTTTTCTGTCTTTCACATCACATACTTTTCGTCATTGTGGTTATTTGCAAATCAAATTTTTTTTTATACTAATTGCTCTGATATTGTGCTTCTACAACTAAAGGTACCAGTTGTCAATTAATGAAAGTCCTGCAGGAATACTTTAGTACAGTTTAAGAATGTATTCAGAAACTGTCAGATTCATCCAGGTTGCAAATTGCAGGTTTTTCTCTTTTTCTTTTGTTTTTGCTCTGCTGGGAATTAGTATAAAAATGTGGTATAACAATAATAATGAGTTAGTATTGTGTAAAATGTAAAGCAGGGATGCTCAAAGTCCGGCCCGGGGGCCAATCACAGCCCCTGGTCAGAATTCATACGGCACTGTGGCTTCAGTTTTATAACATTTTATTTATGT
This sequence comes from Siphamia tubifer, assembly GCA_020466265.1. NCBI lineage: Eukaryota > Metazoa > Chordata > Actinopteri > Kurtiformes > Apogonidae > Siphamia > Siphamia tubifer. The sequence continues at coordinate 55,959,087 of CM035785.1, read as the reverse complement.
TCGGCTCAGTTTGTACAACACAATAAATACGTCAGAAAACATTTCAAAATGCAACACATTTAACACATTTATGTATTAAATTCTCATTTTAATTAATTAATGACGGATTTAATTAATGACCTACACCAAGGAGGTTATGTTTTTGCTGGAGCCTGTCTGTCTGTCTGTCTGTCTGTCTGTCTGTCTGTCTGTCTGTCTGTCTGTCTGTCTGTCTGTCTGTCTGTCTGTTAGGAGGATAACTCAAAAGGTTATGGACGGATGATGAAAATTTCATGACTTTCAAATTTCAATCCAGAAGAGATCCTGGATTCTGGATCATTTTGAAATGTTATATTGTGGTAAATGAAGAATAAATGTCAAAGTGATCCAGAATCCAGGATCTCTTCTGGATCACCACCAAAATGTAATGATTTGTTCCTTGTGACACTCCAAACATGTCATGAAATTTTCATCAAGATCCGTCCATAACTTTATGACCTCTCTTCATTCTAGTGTGTGTGTGTGTGTGTGTGTGTGTGTGTGTGTGTGTGTGTGGGGGGGGGGTCTGCCTTGGTGGAGGTTCGCATTCCCAGAGTGCTTTTCTAATTAAAATTAAATTCATGATAATATTTCATTTAGCCACTTTTAGTCCTCTCTCTCTCTCTCTCTCTCTCTCTCTCTCTCTCTCTCTCTCTCTCTCTCTCTCTCTCTCTCTCTCTCTCTCTCTCTCTCTCTCTCTCTCTCTCTCTCTATATATATATATATATATATATATATATATATATATATATATATATATATATATATATATATAGTTCCAATGACATTTTAATAAATGATATTGTAACAATGCATAACAAAGCTGTTATAGAACAGTGCATTTATATTGAATTTTTACTGTTTAAAAAAAGGGAACACGTGTTCAGATCTGGCCTTCTTTAAAAAAAACTTTGGCCACCCCTGGTGTAAAGTGTCCCCATGTGGAGAATAGGTTAAGAATAATTAGATTTTGACAACATCACAGTCAAGTTGTTTGGGTTATAGATGACACTTTTATGTGCATCTCGTATAAATGATTGACACGTTCACTTCACCTCTTATGTTTTGAATACACGTCACAAATCCCCTCTGTGACTGTTCAGGTCCTCTGTTGGTAGCATTTGATCATTCAGAGATCCCTGGATTACTGGATTTCTGCACTCCTTTGTCAGTAAATCCCTGTAACATTGTTAATAAAATGGTATTTCAGGAGATTTACATAGCAGTAAATATCAACCCTCAGTCTCAGAAGACTTAAAAACAGCTGCATGTTAACATAATAAATCACACAACCTAATAAAAACCATGACCTAAGAACTTAAGTGGGAAAAAAAAACTCCTACAAAGCAGAGTTAAACACAACATTAAATACTTAAAATATAAAGTATGTGCTCGGGGCACAGTAAATGAAATGCTGTAGTATAATTACATCCTTGCACGCAAACCTTTAGTTTGTCATGTGACAGATTCTGGCCTCAGGGGAGGCAGCTTCATACGCTGATGGTCAGATAATCTAAGGCCCCAGAGGAACACTACATCCACTAACATTTCATCAAACAACTGACTGAAAACCTGATTCTGATACCAAAGGTCTGCAGACGTGAGTATAAACACGATGGGAAGATAGTGAAGAGTGATAACTGTAGTCAATGGTGAGTCAGTTCCCTTGGTACTGAGCCTGAACCTCCAGCACATAAACAAGGATCAGTCAGTGATGCTGTGGGGACTCATTTGTAGATCTAGATTAAACTGGAAATAGACATAATTACGATGAGTTTAGTACACAGTAAAATCACCAGTGTTAATATAACACTTAAGGAGTTCATTTTAACGTTACCTCAATGACATATGATCCCCATTTAGAGTAACATTTACACTGAACCTAGAGTTACATTTCCAGAGTCAACTTTACACTAGTAAGAGTTCATATTTGACACTACAATAATTTGTGTCAAACAAGTTTTACACTATGTGAGAAGTAACACCCGTAGTGTTATTGATATTCAACACTGGAGGGGATTTACTTCTTCATTTTTTTTTCAAATATGGAGTAATACAAGCTGCGTGGTTGTCACAGTTAATAAATGCAGCAATGACATAATAATTCCAGGAAGCAAATAATTAAAATACACATAAAGAAATAATGATAAAAAAAACTCAGAGAAGGTGAGAAGAAGCTGCTAATGAACCCTCACCCTTATTGTCTAAACAGCTGTGTGTGTGTGTGTGTATACATATATATATATATATATATATATATATATATATACTGTATACCATATACATATCTCCAGTGTTAAACCTACTTAACACTACATGTTCATAAATAAATTACTCCAAAGAGGGTTAATTTTTAACTATTTGAAAACATAACGTAACTTTATTCCCATCCAGATTCTGTTTGAATGGAAAAAAAAACAAAAGCAAGAGTTTATTTAGAAAAACTTATCACAGTTTGGTGGAGGATGGTGGGCGGGGTTTTTCAGAGTCATTAACTTTTAACACTGAAAGGTATCTTGATCTTATCAGTGTTGAATTAACTCTGACAGAATTACTTTACTTTAATACTGAATATATAACAGTGTAAAACCTCTGTTAACTCCTGTTATTTTCACCAACACTGGAAGTTATCGTGTTCAATTTTACTCTGTTTTTGGAATAACTCCGACAGAATTAAAATACTTTGACACTTCTTTATTTTTTTTACACTGGCAAATTTACTGTGTTTACTGTTAAAGCCTGAACCCAGCCTTCATTTGGTATTTAATTAGCCCCTCACAGAAATGTTCTCTGACTAAACCATTGAGCTGGAGGTGCAGAAATAATGACTGAGGGCATATTTTTGCACAAACCTTATGAGACGTGTGCAGTTGGAGCTAAATGTTGATCATTTGGAAGATGAGGTTTAAACAGTCCTTTAGGTTCATTCACTCGAACCCAACTGCTCGGCTGTTCATGCATGTGCAGACTGCACCCTGTGGTGTCATATTGTGCAACATTCAGACTAATTGGAGCATAAACTAGGTTGATTACAGGAACTCACCTGAAAATACTCACTACAAAGTGTGAATCTTCCTCTAACTATCAGACTAGGGAAACAAAAGAGCTGAAGGCCTTCAACATTATACTGTATATATCCTTTGTCTCCTGGAGGGGCTCATTTAATTCACTTTATATTACAGAGGTCAGTTCGTTTCTGACTTTGTTGAATACTTGAGATGTTGAGAATCCACCTCCACACAGTCAATATCCCAGTGTAAAAAATTCACTGTAAAAGTATTGTAATTATTTCAGTGTCAGTGGACAGTTATTCCACAGCTGTTCTCTTGTATATTCCTGGGTTTTGTGGGTTATGTATCATCCAATACACTGACATTCATACTATTACTGATGAACAAAATAATCAAAACTGTGTAAGATAAGATAAGATAAGATAAGATAAGATAAGATAAGATAAGATAAGATAAGATAAGATATGATATGATATGATATGATATGATATGATAGACTTTATTGATCCCACAACGGGGAAATTCACATGTTACAGTAGCAGCAATGTAGAGCAATAGAGGGACAGCAAGAGAAGAAAACATATAGATAAATAAATAATATATATACATAAACACAGATATTGAGAAAAAGAAAAAGACTAATATGCTACGTACACTATACAAAAATATGCAGGATTGAAAAATATATAGAGAAGGAATAAAACTATGTGGAGATGATCAATTACAATAACAGTATAAATATATATATATATATTAATTGCACATAATATAATAGAGGAATTTATTGTCAAGTGGTGTCTGTATGTGTGTGTGTGAGTGAATCATGAAAGTGCTTTTCACAGACACTATGGACCAGGAGTCTTTGGGGAGAACGTGTGTGTGTGTGTGTGTGTGTGTGTGTGTGTGTGTGTGTGTGTGTGTTTGGACAATGTCATGGGTACAGATGGTTTAATAACCAGTTTAGGATGACGGTTGGCTTTGCATGTATACTTGGAAATGGTGTAATTATAGCCTGAAAACTTCCTAATGATGGTTCCACATGTGTGAGGTTGGAAATGTGTGACAGGCAGTGCTGCTGTCATGTCCCTGGGTTTTCCTGCAGGTGAGTGGGTGTGTTTAAGTCAAAAGCAGCTCACACACTTTCTACTTCTTGCTTGTTAAAGTAGTGCTGCTGGCTCAGTCCCCTGAGAAAAGTTCAAGTCCTCCTTTCTTTTTTTTCATTTCTGGGTTATATAGTACTTACTTATTAAACCTTGTGGATGTCACAGTTTATAATTACCATCTCTGGCAAAAGTGAATACACCAGTGGTTTTACTGTGTTTTGTGAATTAAACATAATGAGCTGGAAACAAAGACTAAACCCCCCCCCCCCCCCCCCCTTACTCACATTCTACCTGACTTGCCCTCTCTCTTCAGCACTAGACCCCCTAATCTGCTACCATAGTAGTCTAGTTTGGCTCAATGTAACTTTTGGTTAGATTACCCTGAAACTGGCCGACCAATCACAGTGAAGTATAGAGCCAGAGGGTGTGCGTAACAAAGGGACGCTGAAATGATTTGGAGAGAAACAACCATAAAAGAAGAACAACAACAGGTGACGATTTCATTTTTTTATCAAAGATGAGTGAAGAATGTGAGAAAACATCAGCCATCTTTAAAGGTGTCATTCCACTGAAAACCACTTTTCCACTTTTCTCCTTTTGGAATCTGATGGGTCACCCCGAGTTACCAACACATGCCGCGTTTGCTGCGTGGTGGTGTGTCCCCTCCACTGGATGCATTTACCATTCATAGAAAACAACACAGAGAAACAAGCAACTCAAAAAAAGTCTCACCCACATGGGGTTAAGCCCGTCTGCCATTGCAGTGACTCTGACGTAGCATTAGCATTAGCATTAGCATCTACAAGAGAAGACTTTGTGCAACCACAGTTGCTGCACTAACTTAAATAAATGGTAGAGCAAACTGCCCTACGCGTTTTCAAAACAAGCAACGGCACGAAACCTAGCTGGATGCTACTCTCATCTCGGATGGTAAACACACACAGAGCGAGAGGGGAGGGGAAAGCGTTCCTTCACTCTACCTCCACCAAGGTAGACCCCCCCCCCCCCCGAATCTAATCATTTCCAGATTGCCACTTTAACTACATCATCCTAAAGATTTCGCTGATTGGTTGTAGTACCGCCCTATTGCATACAGAGGGATTTGAAAGACAACCTTTTAGCCCCGCCTCCCCTGACTATGAAGCACCACTAGACCCAAACATAGAATGAATAGCAATAGCACAGCTAGGCTACTGTCTCTTATCATTGTGGAAAAAGCATTTTTGATGACTGTGACTATGTTTCCAAATAGTTCAAAATTGTATTTATTTATGAACATGTAGTGTAAAGTAAGTTTAACACTGGAAAATGTATTTCTTAACAGTAAACTCTTCAGTGTTGAACACAATGAAAAACACAATGGGTTTTCTCACATAGTATAAAACTTGTTTGAGACTAATTAGTGTAAAATATTAACTCTTACTAGTGTAAAGTTGACTCTGGAAATGTAACTCTAGGTTCAGTGTAAATTTTAAAATTAACACTGGTGGTTGTACTGTGTACGAAGTGAATCATAATTTTGTACATTTCCAGCTGAATCTAGATCTACAAACAGCATCACTTACTGATCCTTGTGTAGCGTTTACAGGATTGTTTATGACCTGGAGGTTGGATATTAACACTGGTGATTTTACTCTGTACTAGAGTATTTTAAAATGTGTGAAAACATTAGATTAGCTGTACGATTTTTTTTAAATTAACTTTCTGATGATGTGTTTTTAATGTATATTTCTTTGCTTCATAAATTAAACAACACATTGTCTAGGTGAGTTTACATTTGAGTAATTCCAGAAAAAATAGGTTCATCAAAAAAAGATTTCAATCTCATTATGTTTTTTTTTCTTGCCTAAAGAAGAATAAAAACACCCAGAAAATAAATCTCAACTAAGACTCTCATAATTCATGCACGTAAGAGTTACTATGTCAGTAAAAGTTACAGTTAATCAAACCCTTGAAGCTTTATTGGATTAGAAAACAGGAGGAAGGAGGCAAAAGCAGTGAAGCTCAGTGTTGGTAACCAAAGATTCAGATTGTATGAGGTAATCCTGTGGCGAGCATATTTTCACTCATTTCCTGGCAGTGGTGGGACCTGTGTGCTCCAGAGGGAAGGTGTTCTTTTGTGCAGTGTAACAGAGCTCACCTCACAGTGGATCCCCTGGGGCTCCGCTACCTACACACACACACACACACACACACACACACACACACACACACACACACACACACACTGGTTTACATGCCTCATGAGGACAAAGTTTGTAATCATCACTCATAGGTAAATTAGCCATTGGGTAGTGAGCATAAACACATCTTTTTCCCCCCATAAATAAATAAATAAAAACCAAATTCGATTCAAATAAAACAAGGAAAAATTAAACACATCTTCACATCGTTGAAAAATATATGTGTTGCTTTGCACCTGTTTCCCCCATGCTTTATGGGGACTGCCAGAAGAAACTAATTAATGTATTTTCGACCACACATTTGCATACTTTACACATATTCATAGGTTACTAGTTATATTTAACCCTCATGGGGACCTGAATTTTGGTCCTCATGGTGTCAGAGGTCCCCATGGTGTGACTGTGTAAACATATCAATGTCCCCATACAGATAGGAATACAAACACACACACACACACACACACATCCCTGTGTCACAGGGTGGAACCCTCACACACATAAAGGCCGCTTTGTGCCCCAACTCATGGAGCTGTCAACCAACACCAGAGCGCTCCTTACACTGAACAGCACTGTTCAGCTCACAGCAGAGCTCAGTCAGTGGGCAGACTGCGCTTTTATGTCCACCTACGCAAAATGGATCCACACCTCTGTCTCTGTATCTGATAAAAACTACTGTAATGATTGACCTAAAAAGACACCTGACGATTCTACAGCTGTGGACAACCTTAGAAGGGCAGTTCAATCAATCAATCAATCAATCAATCAATCAATCAATCAAGCTTTATTTATATAGCATTTTTCATACATGTAGCATGTAGCATGTAGCATCTGCTTCACATCTGACCCCCCATTATCCCACAGTTGCCGATACAGTAAAATAAAAATAAATAAATAAAATAATTAATTTAAGACAAACAAAAAATAAAAAAACAGAATAAAATAATGTTAAAAGTAAGAATGTAATTCAAAGCTGAGCTAAAAGGTTTAAAAATGTGAACACTGGCAGCGGACCTCAGGTCCTCAGGTCGACTGTTCCATAGTTTGGGAAAATCCAAACTGAATGAGTCCTCTTCATGCATTTTGGTGTGAAGTCTAGGAACACTTAAAAGCTTTTACTACCTGAGGACCTGCGGGTCTGAGAGGGCTCTTATGTTAAAAGCAGATCTGATAAATAAGCAGCAGTAAAACCATGAAGGTTTTTGAAAACCAATATAAGCTGAGATCAGTTGAGCTGTCGACACCTGAACCCTGTTGAAAACCTCTGGAAAGTGATGAAGACAAACATGGATGGACACGAGGAGTGATCGACTCATATGCTTTTTAGACCTTACAGACCCTGAAGACCACATTAGGCCTCTTAGACCACATTATACTTTACCGACCCTGTAGACCACATTGAACCCTGTAGACCACAATAGACCTTACAGACCCTGTAGACCACATTGAACCATGTAGACTACAATAGACCTTACAGACCCTGTAGACCACATTGAACCATGTAGACTACAATAGACCTTACACACCCTGTAGACCACATTGAACCATGTAGACCACAATAGACCTTACAGACCATGTAGACCACATTGAACCCTGTAGACCACAATAGACCTTACAGACCATGTAGACCACAATAGATCTTACAGACCATGTAGACCACATTGAACCATGTAGACCACAATAGATCTTACAGACCCTGTAGACCACATTGAACCCTGTAGACCACAATAGACCTTACAGACCCTGTAGACCACATTGAACCATGTAGACTACAATAGACCTTACACACCCTGTAGACCACATTGAACCATGTAGACCACAATAGACCTTACAGACCATGTAGACCACATTGAACCCTGTAGACCACAATAGACCTTACAGACCATGTAGACCACAATAGATCTTACAGACCATGTAGACCACATTGAACCATGTAGACCACAATAGATCTTACAGACCCTGTAGACCACATTGAACCATGTAGACCACAATAGATCTTACAGACCCTGTAGACCACATTGAACCCTGTAGACCACAATAGACCTTAGAGACCCTGTAGACCACATTGAACCATGTAGACCACAATAGTCCTTACAGACCCTGTAGACCACATTGAACCATGTAGACCACAATAGACCTTACAGACCCTGTAGACCACAATGAACCCTGTAGACCACAATAGACCTTACAGACCCTGTAGACCACATTAGACCTCAGATGGTGGACTTTCCTCACTGTAACTGTTACTACTGACTTGTAATATATGTGGATAAAGGGTTATGGTTTCATGACTGTTCATTTGTTGTTTTTTTTTGTCTGTGCCACTAATGATCAGCTGAGTGGTTTCCATGAGACAGCTCCAGATGACTATGGCAGTTGGTCAGTTCCAGCTCTACCTCTTCCTATATTTATAGAAGATCAACAGACAGAAGTATTTATAAGAACTCCTTAAGAAGCAGTGTGGGAGTTTACATAAATAAGAAGAGTGTTTATTGTTGACATTGTGAGACTGGATGTGTGCCAGATGTTAGTCAGAACTGGAACACAATCCAATCAATCAGGTACGAAAAATAATCCAGCCATACTGCAAAATAAATAAATATTGCTCAGTGTATTTTTCTCATTTCTAGTCAAAATATCTCATCACATGTAAAATAAGACAAAAAATCACATAAAGACGAATTTTTCAGTGAGATATACAGAACATATTTTTAGACAAGAGATCTGGAAATTCTGATTTTAAGAAATTATACAAAGATAATTTTCACTTGTTCCATTGGCAGATTTTTTTGTTGTTGCTTGAATTAAGCAAAGATATAGATAGATAGATAGATAGATAGATAGATAGATAGATAGATAGATAGATAGATAGATAGATAGATAGATAGATAGATAGATAGATAGATAGATAGATAGATAGATAGATAGATAGATAGATAGATAGATAGATAGATAGATAGATAGATAGATAGATAGATAGATAGATAGATAGATAGATAGATAGAGCAACATACAACTACAATAATACAAGATAAAAGAAAGAAATACATCAAGACCATATAAAAAGATTAAAAATAATTCAATGAATAAAAATAATGACAAAAGTAACATTTAAATAAGTTACCACACCGCTAAGACTTAAATAAAAGAAGTTAAAATGTAATAAGATAAAATCAATAAAAGAAAAGAAACTAATAAAATTACTACAAACTATAGTTTTCTTTATAGTTTTTGATAGATAGACAGACAAATAAGTAAATGAATAAATAATTAAATAAATAAAAACATGCCATTGGAACAAGTGAAAATTTTCTTGGTAAGATTTGTATTTTTTTTCCAGTGGTAGTGCTCACTCGCCAAAACCCACAAAGAACTGACTTTTATCTGAAAACATATTACAGTCTGAAGAAAAGGAAAAAGTTTTGTCAGATATGTTCTAAAATATTCTATTGTGTTATGTTAAAGTAAAGGGTTTTGACAACAGCTGTTTCATTTTTATACATGTACCAAAAAATGTACATTAAAATGGGAACTCTAAATGTGTGTCTTAATATTCTTGTGTTTTGGAGGAATTCTGAAGTGTTGTCCTTTCCATGTGAACCCCAACAAGAATGTGGCTCCGAAACAGATATATTTAATGTGGATCTAAAAAAAAAAAAAAAAACTGAAGTGGAGCCAAAGCAACAAGAGGTCATGTGGAGCTCCCCTGCAGCCTCCTGGGGCAGCTGCTGTTCTTATGCTGCAGTATGACAAGCTCTGCCCACGTCCTTAACTTCATCTTTATATAACTCCAGTAGTCGTGGGAAAAATGAACTTCGGTTTGACTCGACCGTAATTTTTGTGTGTGTTTTTTTAACAGCCTGCAGGGTTTTTCTGTCACTGCTATCAATGGCAGCTTCAGATGTTAACTGGGAATATGAGAGTTTAAGTCCTACTGTCACAATTATGCAACATACCAATAACAAATCTATCTCTAGTCAAATTCATTATTTCCACTTAATTTAACCCCCCTCCTTTTTTTTCACACTGTCAAATTAGTAAAAATTTAGTCAATTTTAATCAGTGTTGCTTTGGATTAACTTTGATTAATAATGATTAAAACACTATAGGTCAGTCAAATTGAGCGAGAGTTCAACCCACGTTGAAGTCTCAAAAACTACATTTAAACATGAGCCTCTCAACTGCACAGGCCGGTCATGTGACAAGAAAAAAGTTGACGTATCCATCTTGGTAGTAATGGCGTTGGTAGATTGTCAGGCACTGGTAGCAGAGACATCACAGAAATACAAACTTGCAGCTAAGTTTGGGAATATGCAGTTACAGCACAAATAATTGTGGGAGCCAGGGACACAGCTGACAAACGATTAGCTGATACGAAAGGCGCCGTGGTTGATATTTGACTGCAGTGTTGTACCTGAACGAGTTCATTGAAGGATCGTTCACGAACGATATCATATTTTTGACGAATGTGAACGACTCGTTCACTTTTGCCAAATGAACGGGAAGTTGTGAACGCGGTTATTCTAGCATTTATTGAACTGCGCTCTTATTTAGTTCACATTTCGTTCTTATCACGTTGTAATTATTGAGTCCTATAAGGTATAAAATGGAATCAAAACACAGCATTATCATAGATGTCATTTTTGTATTATTCTGAACAATTTTGGCAACATAATGTTGTGGAACAGCCAATGAGAAGCGTTGTGGGTGGGGCAGAGAGAGAGAGAGAGAGAGAGAGAGAAAGTGAGAGAGGGGTGCAGAGAGTTTTTGGGAGCGGAGAAAAAGAGTTAAATGTACAGAGTGTGACCAGCGACCGGAGCAGGTGTTGTCCTGTTCGTGGAAATAAACATTGAAAATGAAGCTCACTGAAACAGCTCCTTGTGTCTAAGAACCTGCAGAGGGAAGTTAACCCGAAGTAAGGTACTTACTTCAGCCCTGGAGGGGCGGCATTTTCCCCTGATTTTTTGACTACGATTAATAAGTTTACAATAATAACACAAAAAAGAACTAAAAAGTTCATTTTAGGATCCATGAACTTCTAGTTCATAATTTGGAAGAATGAACGATGAACTGAACTAATTCATATTGAGTAACTTGAACTGAACTTTGAACTAGTTCCTAATCAAGGTGAACTTTCCCAACACTGTTTGACTGGTTAAAATGGTTGGTGGGTGTAGTGTTGTTGTATGACATAGTCGGTCTTACCACCACTATTGAAAGCTTCAACAAAAGTTTTTTTTCTTTGCCTACATGGAAACAAACTCCAGGAGTCCTTGTATCCGAGTTTGCCAAGCGGTGTCATCTGCACTGCTGTCAGATGTAGCTAACACAGCTAATAAACAAACATGCTAATGATACACTTACTATTGAACTGAGATCATTTAACACTTACCATTCTAGTGATGATGCTGCAGTTTTTTTTATTTAATAGCCTTTTACACAACTGGATGTTTGAAACAAAGCCAGACTGAGTCCATTTGTAAACCTCCAGGCTCTTGTAGACCCTCAGACAGTTCCCTGACTCAAGTGATGGGAAGCTGATGAGCTAGCTGTAGATGTTAGCATACCGCTAATCGGTACACCGACTATGACTGCAGTTCTACATTTCCGATATTTTGGCTTATTTTGTTTGTGGTGTGAGTGTCGACACTTCTGAACAGTTCCCAATTTCTAAGACGTTGGAGTCTCATGTGGAGTTCACAAAGAGATGGATGCAGATCATAAAGTCGGCAAACAGTGAGAACACAGTTATCCAGACAAAGGTAATCCACCTGTCTTAGTACTGGTAACCTTTAGTTCTTACAAATCCTTTTTTCTGGTTCCAAACGTCTAGTTCAGCTGGATGGTACACCTACATAGACTACACCTACGTAGGGAACACAGTACAACTTGTTATGTTGTGCTGTGTTTTATTTGAAACAGTTTGAAGCAAATCTAAATCCATTTACTTTATATATATATATATATATACTTACCCCCTCCCACCATGCTAAGCATTACTATTTATTTATTTATTTTTATTTTATTTTAAAGAAATGTATATACATTAGAACCAGTGATACTAAATATAATGTTAATTTAAATGTTAATAATGTAATGTTAGAGTCTCTGGACATAGATTTAAATATCTGTATAATAAAGTGTAAATGTAAACTTTACACTTCCTTGATATGTTTCCTATTAAATAAATCATAATCAAGCCTCAATATGACAACTCTTTATTCCACATATCCTACTTTGTGGATTGTGATATTGCCATATATTTATTTGTTCATTCATTCATTATTAAAGGTGGATAAAGTGTGTTTCAGACTGTGCATTTTTGTTAGTAGCTGGTGTAAGTATTGTTAATAAATGACGTATAATAACAGAATGGATATAATTTCAACTACTTGTCAGCTTTTAACTTATCGTATTTTATTTTATCTTATTTTTACAAAAACACGGTGGACCACTGGTAAGCTTAAATCAGGTGTTACAGGGTTAATATTGAAAGGGATTGGAGGTGTGTAGAGTCATATGTTGGAGTGTCAAGGTTTGCTTTTCGAACATATAGCCCAAGAGAAAATACTGATATAAGAAGGAGAGGTTAGTGAGGAGGATCATGTGCGTTAAAAGCATTCCAGTGAAGTTCAAGTGGGTCTTAAAAGTGGCTGCAGACCTTCAGGTCACACTCTCAGCCTGTGGTGCTGTGGGCTTGTTTACATGCAGGGATGCTGACCTTGTGGCTGTTTCCAGCTCTGTGGCTCATTACGCATACAAATGTGAACAGAGCTTTTGTAAAAGCAGTCTTAACATGGTCCAGGATCAGATAATCGCTGGTATGGTTACTCCGTCTAGAAGAATCCCAAACCCTTCTCCTGCTCTCCATCTGACACCGCCATGAACTTGGGACAGCACGGTTAGAGTAGCAGGGGGTGACGTCGCTATAGCAACCACTGCACCAGGGCAGGTTGGGACCCTGATTGAGCCAGGGGGGCAGCTCTTTAACAGGCCAGAGAGAAAAAAAAATGAGTGACAGGCCCGACCAATAAAGCATGAAGTGGAATGTGAGGGTATGCAGTGCCATTGTTCAACAAATATCTCAGGAACGCACACAGAAGCTTTTCCATGCTGCCGTTTCATTCCGATTCTCCAGTCATCTTTTTCATGTTGCAGTCCAAACCGTGATGTGTTGTTTATTTATTCCACCATGGATTAAAATGTTTGAGTCATAGCTCAGTAGCATGATTCAGTCAATATCTGTGTTCTGCTGCAGGTCTGTAATCATGACTCAGGCATTAGATTAGAGCAAAAAGAAGAGTCTAAAATACCCGCCTTTCTTGTGGGAATTGAATGTAATGAATGCAACTAATAATTTGCGGCACCCTGAACCGACAGTGAGGAGGATTTTTTCTTTCTCACCATTCAAACTCACTTTCTTCTGGATCGTGTTTCAGAGCTAGAGATAAAAAAGCACAAGTTTGATTTTTGAGTAAAGTATTGTTGCCTGGCAACAGAATCGAAAACCCAGCAGTGTCTGGGGGTCTTTTTTTTTTTTAACTTTCTGTTTGTCCTCATACACACTCTACAATTGTAACCCGCTGTAGATTTAAAGAGAGAAAAACATAAAGAAATATATTTAGATCAGCTTATTTTATGTACATATATATATAATATAATAACTGCACATTTAACAGGTGATGTACTGCTGATATCTGTCATCTCTTATACTATTATGCTGATGAATTTGAAGCTTTGAAGGATGGAATGAGCAGTTTTTTCCCCATTTTTTTGGTCACAGTGCTAATGATAGATATAGTTAAGTGTTTAGGCAGATTCCCTTTGAGGACCACTTTGTAGACCAGATGCATTTCAGTCCAGCTGTTTGTTTTTCTTTCTAGATGGATGCTTTATTGTCTTGGGATTTGTGGGGAAGAACAGTGCAGATGGACTGACCTTTGACCCTTTGTTCCACTGAATAAATAAAAAGAGCACTGGCTGGTTCATTTGCTCTCAGCACTCTGATGCCACCTAGTGATGTGTGGTATGTATAATAAGTTGAGTGGTGATGTTTTTTTTAGCCGCTCAGGAACACACTGACACTCATTTGGATGTTGAGCAGCTGTTGTTTCTTGACTAACGAACAGGTTAAGTGCATAATTGTGTGAAGGCATTTATTTCACAGTTTTAATTTAACAGTATGAGAGCGCGTCCTACTCTGTCTTTCACATTACTCACTGTGCAAACTAACAAACACCAAAAGACAGCACTGTAGACAGTCACGATATTCATAATAAGAATACAAACATAAGAGTGCTTCGGCTCGACTGCGTGGGAGCGACCAGCTGCCTCTGTGAATCTGCTCATCCGTGGAGCCGACCAGACGGATAACGTTGCGGCGGAAAGTCATTGAGACGACGCAGCTCAGGCAAAGTTCTTCTTGAGGAAGTTCATGAGTCCATTGGTGGAGGAGTCGTGGGAGTGGACCTCTGTGGTGTCCTTGAGCTCAGACTCGATCTTCTTTGCCAGCTGTTTGCCCAGTTCCACTCTAAGGATTTTAAAGAGGAAAAGGCACACACAAAAAAAGAGGATAAATCAGTGTTAACAAGGCTTCTTCTGGAATGTACTTTCATTCATTTTCTTCATTTCTGATTAGCCTGATTTAAGGTTTCACAATCTCAGTCCCCTGAGAAAACTTCAAGTCGTCCTTTCTTTTTTCCACTTCTGGGTTATATAGTACTTGCTTGTTAAAGTGATTATCCAGAGTAAAAATAAGTTTAGCTAATTTTTAGATGATTGGGAGTACATACATACAGTTGACATCAAAATCACACCATTAAGAAGTACATTGAGAAATTTAAATTTTGCCATTTTGAGCTAAACTTGCATGGAAGTTATTTGGGTATGTCTTTTTTGTTGACACGAAACTCTATTTTTAGACCTCTTCTAAAGTTCTAAACAACACACTTACGTGGTACATTTTATGGGAAATTTGAATACAAAAGAAGAAAACCTTAGAACAGTTTTAATGATTATCACAATGAATCCAAAGCAAACCTGTGATTAATCACATTAAAAATTTTAATCATTTGACAGCTCTTAAAAAGTTAATGTTCAATTTAGTGGAGATAATTGATTTGACTATAACACATGCAATAGATAGATTTTTTGGTATGTTGTGTAATTGCGACAGTAGGTGTCAAGGGTGGAAAGTCAATATATAACAAAAATTACCAGCTACTGACTTTTCATTAGTTTTTATGCAGCTTGTAACAGTTATACATCATCTCATGAATCTTCTGATGCAAAGTAACAACTAAAATCTTATTAGTGCAACTTTTACTTTTTAGAATATACCAAAAACACCACAAACAAGTAAAAACATGAAATGTATGACGATGTATGATGATAGTAACTATCTTACCCCCACTGGTCAAAACTGTTGATCTCCCACATCACACCCTGGATGAAGATCTTGTGCTCATACATTGCTGTAAAAGGGTGAAAATAATCCTTATCAGGACATAGAGGTGAGTACAGGGGGAGTTAAAGGGCCACAGATAAAACATACTGTTACTCTAGTGCATGTGTCAAATATGCAGCCCGTGAGTCAAAACTGGCCTTCCAAATGGTCCAATGCGGCCCATGGGATCATATTGTGACATGCAAAAATTACGCTGAGGATGGTGTCAAAATCACTTTAGCTCAGGTTCCACATACAGAACAGTAAAATATTGTCATGATAAGGAATGGGCGGTATGGCCAAAAATTAATATCCCGGTATATTTAACCAAAGGCGGTATATATATATATATATATGTCTGTAATAGTAGTGCACTCTTTCTTCATATTCAGGTGCGTGACCAGAGAATACAGGAAGAGGGAGAGCTGCCAAAATGAGTGAGGCACATGGATTTGATCCAATAAATTGCTCACTGCAACTTTTTGCAGCTGTAAATGTGCACTTACATATGTGATTATAACAAGCCTAATGGTTTAAGTTGTTACTGTTTACATTTGAAGAAAAATTATCTTTCATGTGAGGCTATCGTTAAGAGTAACTCGCACAACACACCTCAATGGTAGCAATCACTGTAGCATGCTATGCTAACATTAGCGAAATCATTTTTAACTCTGAACAGTCATTTTAGTTGCCAACACCAGCCAGATAACATGACTAATAGTAACTCAACTGGATATAGTAACATACAGTTATTAAGGTTGGCGCAGTGTGTTAAATTTAAGGCAGTGTTAACGTTTGGCACAATTGTTTTGTTGTCATCATAAACTCTATGGCTGTCTTGACTTTGGCTGTTAGCTTGTTAGCTTGCTTTTCAGACACCCTGTAAATTAAATTGTAGAGTCCTGAATCGAAATATGTTGGCATCACATACCATTATAACTAATAGTACACTACATAAACTGTATATTTTATTTTTTTAGCTTATTTAAACGAAATGCTTCTGTTAACATGGCATCTAGGAAGGCTATGGTGCTAGCTGCTTCTTTGAGGCAGCCAGCGAACGTTCGGAACTTTACATTACTGCTATCTACAGGATGGACGTAGAACTGTATGATAAAAATCTCTACCGTGAACAAAAATTAGCTCCATAAGGTATGATGCCTTGTATACCGCCCATGATAACCAATAAATAATGAAAACTGCAAATCTTCTTTGTTTTAGTGTTAAAAAAAGGAAAATTACATGACAATATTGACATTTACAAACTATAATTTTACAATAAATATGAACAACCTCAAATGTCTTAAGAGAAATAAATGTAATTTTAACAATATCCTGCCTGCTACTAAATACTTTGTGTATTTCTTATTGCCATATACATTGGAACACACACATGTAAATTATAAACTAAGGCAGAATGTTGTTAACATCACACTTAATTTATTTTGTCAGGTTCATGTTATTGAATGAAACTCATTTTCATGACATAATTTTACTTCTGTCACTGTTATTATTTTGCTAGTCCGGGCCACTTCAGGTCATAAATGGGGCTCTATGTGGCCCTGAATGAAAATGAGTATGACTCCGCTGCTGTAGTGTGTGTGATGTTGATGCTCACCGATAAGAGCTCCGAGTGTGTACGGGGTCAGTTTCTTGAAGATAATTGAATTGGTTGGCCTGTTTCCTTGGAATACCTGAAATCACATAGAGGAATGTTTTGTATTACAGTATTTTGCATACAACAAGGAACATTTAAAAGCCTTTAATTCTCTCAAAAAATAACAATGTGCCTTATAATCCAGTGTGCCCTATAGTGAAGCAAATACAGTACTAAGAGTGACAAAACTGACGGACAGCATTTGTATGACCATGATGTTATGAGTCAGATGATCAGCTTGTGAAGCAGTTTGACCAAATTGGCCAAATCCTCTCTAGCACTATTCTACAATGAGGTCTTTCTCTCTCACCGGCTGTGAAATTATCATAAGCATTTTGTGGAATTATGTCAAAAGAAATGATTCATATATGAAAAAAATTAAAATAAACCATTCATTCATTCAATCCAGTGTGCCCTACAGTGTGGAAAATACAGTACACTTCCCTTTGTACATGATAAAGTTTCAACACTATGTTTTATGACCACTGGGGGGCACTATCTCCTCAGCTTCCAGCATCACACTATGCTGTCTGTACTTCCTTGTACCAAGTATGAATTGTTTTGCGGGTAACTTGAGTCGACCGTCTGCTGCACACTTCAGGTTGAAGTTTATTGGCTGGATGTTTGTTCAGTGAAATGAGTCTTTTGTTCTTCATGTGACTCACTTTGTGTGGCAGGATCTTTTCCAGAGCTTCTCCACTCTGCCCACTGGCCTCCAGCTCCTTCCTGGCCTCCTCCGTGGTCTTACCCCTCATCAGAGCTTCTGTCTGGGCCAAAAAGTTGGCCAACAAGATCTACAAAAGACACCAAATCTTAACCTCTTGAGACCCAGAGACAAAAAAAATTGCCTTTTTTGCCCCCCTCCACTTTGTTTTTTTTTATTCAATTGTATCATTTACAACAAATAAACATAAGTCCTCAACAACAAAGGATAGAAAATAAAATAGTAATATTAATTTTCTCATGGGAGCTACATTCTTCCTTATCCATCCATTCTCATAGTTTCATCTTTATGTCAAATGTCTTTTCGTTTGTCTCTGTCCCAGGTCTTATAGTTCGTCCACTTCTGCCACTTTTCTTCTACCTGTGTCTCTTGCAATTTCAGACAGTGTGTCAGTTTTTCCATTGTATACATTTCCTCTATTATTCCCATCCATTGTTCCTTGGTTGGAAGATTTAGCTTTTTTTAAAATGATAATTTAAGTATTATAGTTTTTGTCAAATATCCCTTGTAGTGGAACATTGGGACTTGTTTGATACTGAATTCATTTAGTTTTTGTCGGTGTTTATGTGTTTGTGGGTTTGTTTGTTTGTTTGTTAGATCACAAGATAACTCACAAAGCTATGGATAGATTTGGCTGAAATTTTCACCAAATGTTGATACTGGCACAAAGAATAAGTGATAAAAGTTTCATGGTGATCAGTGGGGGTGGGGATACAAAGAACATACATTTAGATTATATGTCTATAGATATTATTTTATCATCTTGAGACCAAGGAAAGTACAAGTTTTGCCTTTTAAGATGCATTTTTAAAATGTTTATGCGATGTCCTCTGCAGTGGACAACATTTTTTCTCCCCTTCAATAAAATTGTGAAAGTCTTGTCCCTCAAAGAGGACTCAGGGTCTCAGGAGGTTCAATACAGGACGGTCTTTAGTGTAGTAGTATATAAGCCCTCCAACACTATGTACCTGTTCTGCAAAAACATGCTTTGAATCCTTTATAGTTTTAATATTTGGATTTCCCCCATTATTATTAATATCTCTATGGGACTAAGAGCATGTATTGAATTACACATGTCAGCGCACAGGTTTGTGTTCTGAGGAAATGAGACAGACATTCTTGGCGCAGGTGGATAGGGTTTATGTCTTTCTCAAGGACTCTGGCTCTTATGTTAGAGTGCCTGTGACCTTCACTGATGATCTGTTAACAATATGCATTCATAGGTTTTCTATAAAGCTACTTACAAGAGCTTTGCCATTTTTAGTTGTAGACAGTCAGTGTGTCAGGGTGGTTTTGGATTGAAGTTAATTTTATCACCAAGTACCAATTACTGCTTCATTAAATTAGACATATTCCTGCTTTTGCATGGACATGTCTTTAGACACCTGTTGCATATGGAAGAATCTTTAAGTGTCTTTGAGTGTCCTGAAAAGTGTTCAATTAAATTGAGGTATTATTATTATTATTTAATAATAGACCAATATATCGGCCGGCCGATACATCAGGCTGATGTTTATGTTTTTTCTTGTATTGGTATCGCCATGTTGTGTTGGCTGATATGTCGCCCCCCCATATTGATCATGTTGTTCATTGCAGTTTTAATTTAGTTTTATATATTTTAGCAAAAATGTTCTTTTAATTTCACTTAGCAAAATATGTTTTTCACTACCAATATCAAGTAGATTACAATTATATTTGGTGAACTTCTGTAGATTTTTTGTCAATATAGTGACATTTTATATAGATTTTTGTCAAAATAGTGATATTTTTTAGTGATTTTGGTCAATATAGTGATATTTTAGTATCACTATACAGTGTAAATCTACAGTCCTAAAACATTTATATTGTCTCCCGAAAAGGCAAGGAACATGTATTCATAGTTTTTGCCCAAAGTGAAGGAAGATTTCTTAAATAAATGAAAACTCTGGTACCTTGTGGTGTAGGCTGTCTCTGATGGGGTGTTGTGTCTGAGCTGGTATCAGGAAGTCAGCAGGTACCATGCGTGTTCCTGCATTCAACACAGTTGGTGTGTATTAGTGGTGCACAGATAACCCTATAGGGGCATAGCCCGACCATGCTCCACTGTAAACAGAACATCAGAATACGAATAATATAAGATAGTCAGAGCTAGGAATGGGCGGTATCATATCTTATGAGGTAATTTTTGTCCACGGTAGATTTTTGTCATACCGTTCTACCGTCCATCCTGTAGATGGCAGTAATGCAAAGTTTCGAACGTCCGCTGGCTGCTTCAACGAAGCGGCTAGCACCACAGTCCTAGATGCTGTGTTAGCAGAAGCATTTTATTTAAATAAGCTAGAAATATAAAATATATAGTTAATGTAGTGTAGTATTGGTTATAATGGTATGTGATGCCAACATATTTCGATTCAGGACTCCACAGTGTAATTTGCAGGGTGTCTGAAAAGCGAGCTAACAAGCTAACAGCCAAAGTCACGACAGCCATAGAGTTTATGATGACAACAAAACATTCGGTCCACTGGGCCTAAATTCGGAAAAAAATTAACATGAGAGTGGATGAGGAGAAAATAATTATTTTCTGGTCCACTTTACTTTATGCCCTGAATCACACATTTGATGTACTTCAATTAAAATCATAACCAATGATGTGCGTTTGGAGTTTCTTTGATACGTGTTTTGTGATTTATTAGCGTGTTAAAATATGTCATTATTTGGACTCTGTTTGGACTACATATCAGACGTCGCATAGCTGACGTCACAGCAGAATCTTTCCCTGCAAACTTTTCTAAACCGTATACCGCCTTTTCTATTTTTCATTTGAAAATGCCTGTGTGTGTTGTGCCCCGGTGTAATCACAACACCATTTCCACATGTTCCCTCTACCGCTTCCCGGCTGACGAGAGCTTGTCCCGCATGCTGGCTCTCACTCGACCAACTATCTCTCCCCCGGAGTAGCTGCCACTTTCCACATGCCCCGATTTAAAGTGGTTTTCTCCACGTTTGATGCTCTTGCCTTCGTCCTGAAAGAAGGAGGTGAAGCTCGCCAAAGTCACAGCAATTTTCAAAGAGTTTGATGGTGAAGCTTGGTGGTGACGTCATATTTGTGAGACGAACGTTGTAGTCTATTACTTACTCTCACATAAAACCTAACGTAACTTTGGATGCCTGTCCAAAGTGAGTGCTTTCTCAATGTGAAAATGTATCTTTAAAATTCACAGACATCATATGTGAAAACCTTAGCACATTTCAAACGGGAGCAGAAAATTACTTTTATCCCTCCACTGACTCACGTTCATTTTTTTATGGCACTTAGGTCCCATTGCCCGGAAATCGACCGGAAATAGAATCGCGTCACTCCTTATTGTGCTGAACATTAACACTGTCTTAAATTTAACACACTGCGCCAGCCTTATTAACTGTATGTTACTATATTCACTTGAGTTACTATTAGCCATAGTATCTGGCCGATGTTAGCAACTAAAATGACTCTTCAGAGTTAAACTTTCGTTAGCGATTTTGCTAACATTAGCATGCTAAGTGCTGCTACAGTGATTGCTACAGTGGCTCAAATTATACCGGGAAATACATTTTTGAACATACCGCCCATTCCTAGTCACAGCTGATATTGTTGTGACTGAGTTCTGCTGATGTTACCTTGATGGATAAGCTGGTAGAAGGCATGCTGTCCGTTAGTTCCAGGTTCCCCCCAAACAATTGGACCAGTGTGGTAGTTTACACGGGACCCATGGTTAGTGATGTACTTTCCATTCGACTCCATGTCACCCTAAGGTACAAGATTTAGTGATTAATGACTGTTTTCTGGAGATAATGTATGTATGTACAGTACGTATTTATCTATTTATTTATTTATTTATTTATTTATTACGGCTGCACGACATTAGAAAAAACTGACACTGTGATATTTTTATCCCTGCAATATGAAAAAAAAACCCCTCAGGAGTAAATAACAGCTGTGTGGTGCCGCAAACGGTCAAACAGATAAGTGCTCAACATACATTTCAGTGTCATCCTTCTTGTAGCCAGAATAATTAAGTAATATTAATAATAAAAAATGCATACGAATTTAAAATATAAAAACTAATGTAATTAAAATGAATGAATAAATAAAAATTACAAATGAAAAATTACAAGTAAATAAATAATATACATAAAATACATGAATAAAACTAAATACATTTAACAATAAAAACATTTAAATATATACAAATAAATAAAAAAAAATATACCCCCCCCCCCACACAAAAATAATTGCAGGACCTGGCGATGTGACTATTGCGCACACGTACATTGCTATGTCAATGCTCAAACAATGTATTGTGAGCTCTATTATGTGTGTATGTATGTATGTACTGCATGTATTTATTTATTATTTCAAAAATGTAATGACAATTTGGAAACAGAAATGCAAAGAAATGTTAGTTAAAAAATACAAAAAATTAATAAAATAAAATGCTTGTTGTTAACATTAATCTGATTAGTTCTGATTGAAGGAATGTTAATTATTGATGTTTTATTCTGGTTTCATATGAACACGCGGCCTGAGAACCTATGCAGCCAAATTCAAAAGCTCTTTTATCACTTCTAAAAGAATATTCCAGCTTTGGTTGCAGGGTTTCTCAGACACCTGAGAGGCCTGAGGCAGTGTGGGGGAGCAGACCTGTTGGAAGTAGGCGGTGAAACGGTGCATGTACTGGTCGTAGGGGAGCATGGCATGGGTCTCAGCATGGAAGAAGTTGATGTACCAGATACCCAGCAGAGCCAGAAGGACGGGAGCGTTCTTATCTAGAGGAGCAGTGCGGAAGTGGTTGTCCTGCAGGGAAGAGAGAGATGCTAATATGCTCTTATGTAACTGTCAGTGTATATATAAATATATATATTGTATGTGGCTGACTAAAGGAAGCTGTTTCATCCTGCAGTACCTACCATCCAGTGAGCTCCTGAGAGAAGCTTTTCAAAGTTGTCGAAGCCTAATGATGAGTGGAGAGGGAAAGGTAACATAATTAACTGAAAATCAATTGAGACTCATAAATCTTTCATGCCGTTTTGTTTAAAATGTCTTTCCATTGATTGTAACACATTTTGAAATCGATAAAAAGCACTCTGCTGTCCACAAAACCATTATTTATGATGCTATGGTAATAAAAAGGAGTTTAAAGAATTCAGCAACACTGTATTTGTATTTACTACGCACCAATATGCAGCGCAATGGACATTCCAATTGCAGACCACAAAGAGAAACGACCACCAACCCACTGAAACATGGAAGAAACAAAGC
Organism: Siphamia tubifer; assembly: GCA_020466265.1. Taxonomy (NCBI): domain Eukaryota; kingdom Metazoa; phylum Chordata; class Actinopteri; order Kurtiformes; family Apogonidae; genus Siphamia; species Siphamia tubifer. The sequence goes on along the minus strand of CM035785.1, from coordinate 55,935,671 downwards.
AAATCAAATATATTTCCTTCTCTGAAACAAAGTTAATACAAAATCTGTACTTGAAATTATACGTAAATACTTCTGCATTCAACAAATGGTATTAGTAGAAAATGAAAGAATTGATTAAGGTGAAGCTAAATGTTAAATCAACACAAGCAGTTGGCTGGGACATTGAATGAAACTCACCAAAACTTAACCATTTAATGCATACTGGTCACTACAGCAGACAGTTCTTCTATAGCTGTTCTATTGAATATTCATGGGTTTATTGTTTTAGTTTCATATCAGTCAGTTCATATCATTACTGCTTAATATCTGATCTGCACTAACATGTTTATGTTTAAATTAATAGGTTGATTTCACCTGATGTCACATTGCTATATAGATTTTCAGATGGAGGGCAGGAAGTGTAGTAGGTTGACAAAAATGTCTATGTTTTGTGTAGTTTACAGCTGTGCCAATCGAGACAAGGACAAGCAATTTTTTAGAGTACCAAAGATTGCCATTCACAAAGGTGAAAAATGGAAAAAGCTCACAGAAAAACGCTGTAAAAAGTGGATTTTTAAATCTGTGTTTGCGGTCAAGAGGAGTAGAGTCTGCTAATGCTAATGCTAATGCCTGTGTCTGCAGCGACCACTTCATCAGAGGTATGTTCCAAAGCTAACTTTTCTTGTGCATATGGTATATATCATGAGGTTGTGGTTAAATGTTCATTTACACTGTAATATTGTTTACCTAGACACATCAAGATGCGTTGCATGTTCGTTGACATTAGTCACTACTGCTAACGGCTAGCAGCAACTAATGTCAACAAACATGCGATACATCTTGACGTCGCATCTTTACAAATAAAACACTCACCCTGGTGAAGACCAAACTATAATTATTGCTGCGTTTTTCAATAACGAGGTTGTGGACCCACCCGCTGACAAAAAAGTTCTATGCTCCAAACTTTTCAACCCTTTCATCTGGTGCTGGTGTTGTAGGATATATGCAGGACCAGGTAGTTAGTAATATTCACAGTCTCGATTGGGTTCTGTCGAAAACTCTTTAATTTTCATCAGATATGGGTCACGTCCAATAATTTTTTATTGTATTTTTTTAATCTCTGTTTCAACACTAAATCCGTACAATAAGCACTGTCTTCAATGGTTTCCTCCTCAGCAGCATTCTCCATGGTTACTTCCTGCCCTCCAGCTGAAATCATGACATCATCATAGTCACGTGACTGAAACCTACCTATTGCTCGATGTTATTAGACTGTAATTAACAGTCTTCTTCAAAAATGCATTAAAATGTTTTATTTCATATTGTTCTTGTACTGCATTTTTAAATAACACAAGTTTTCCAGCTGAATGGACATTTTTGTAACTCCATGAAAAATAGGTTAAATAAAAAGATTTCAACCACATTATTTTTTTTTCATTTTCATCATGCCTAAAGAGGAATAAAAACACTTAGGACAAAAAATATTGACTAAGGTTCTCATAATTCATGCATCAAAGGGTTAAAGTATGTTGCTACAAAATGGGGAAAGAATGAGGACATGCAGGAAAGGACCCGGGACACTGCAATGAGGCATGGGCTGTGGGATGAGCTTTACCGGGTGGTGAGCCACCACAAATATCTGCTCTGTTAATCCCAGACGTCACAGAGTTAGATTACAGAGAAAAGCAATGAAGCCTTTTGTGAGAAGAACAAGCAGTATATATTACATGCATAAAATGTGACTGCGTGTCAAACAGGTACTGCAGCGTCACTAAATATAAATGTGAGAAATGATCTTGACATGGCTTTGAACACAGGAAAAACTAAATTAACCCTCCAATATATTGAAATTGTTAAAATAAAAAAGTAACTTTCAGTCATTGCTTCTGAATACATTATGGTCAGAGGTGGTTAAAGTACTCACATTCTGTACTTAAGTAGAAGTACAGCTACTGGTGTGAAAAAATACTGTGGTAAAAGTAGAAGTAGTGATTTTACTCCTTTACTTAAGTAAAAGTAAAAAAGTACAACTTCTCAATTGTCATAAAGTAAAAAGTAATGGCTTTTTCTGTTAAAAAAAACCCTCCAAAAATAAACCCTTTAAAACTGAGTTACTGTGTAGATTATGTGTTTTATTAGGTCATGCTACTCATTTTAGTGGGTATGGACAGGACATTTAGGAAAAATTCAAAAGTCATAAATAGAAGATTTTTAAAAAAGCACAATTATGAGATAAAATAATCTAAATCAGGAGACAAAAGGTGAAAATTCTGAGATAAAAAGTCAAAATTATGAGGAAAGAAAATTACAATTATACGATAAAAACTCACAATTTCTGATTTGCGACTTATTTTTTTCATACTGTCACATTTGTCTAGTAATGAGTCTATTCTGAGCATAAAGTATACTTTATATAATACTTTATACTCTGTATAAAGTACAGATATTTATACAAAAATGAAGGGAATAAAAGTAAAAAGTTGCCAGAAAAATAAATACTCAAGTAAAGTACAGATACCTAATATCTCTACTTAAGTACAGTAAAGGAAGTACTTCTACTTACTTACTTCCACCTCTGATTATGGTCTGCTACTTTATTTAATAGACATATAAATAGATAATCTAAACTGCTTGTCATCTTCTGTGACATAAAGGCCATATTATACATTAACTTATATAATAAGTAATATAAATACCAACAATGTAACTGAATGAGGCTCCCTGACCTTTGATGTACCCAGGCCTTTACAGTAACCTCTACAAGGAGAAGGTCGCTACCAATAATAACTGAGTCTGTGCAGAGAGGCTTCTGATTACCCAGCAGCTGCTGGCCACAGAGTCTGTCCCACCTACTTCACAGGTCAAAAGTCTGGTTTATTTATAGTTACTGCCTACGGCCCCATCAGTCTGCAGATGGAGTCGGGGGGCTGCTGTTAGTCTGCTTCCAGGCTTATAAAGTGCACTCACATCCCAGAACTCAAACATGTTTTCTGTGTCGATGCCGAAGTCCTTCACTTTGGGCTGAGGATAAAACAAGAGGAGAGTTACAGTTACATTTATGCCCACAGGAAATAGTTCAGCCTGAAACAGCGGGGATGTGACTTACAGCATTTGTAGACAAGGCAACAAAGTGCTTGGCAACAGCAGCTTTCTGTTGGAACACACAGGACATAAGTGTCAAAGGTGTATCAGTACAGTCCACTGACAAAATATCACTGCTGCTTTCAGGAACACTGTGGACTCACATCTTTGGCGTGTTCAAGGAACCACGCTTTGGCCGACTCAGCGTTGGTAATGGTCTCTTGGGTGGTGAATGTCTGTAAAGATTGATAAGGCAGAGAAAGATATATAGATAACCAATGAATCATATTGATACAGCTGTCCCATACGATAGAATAGAATAGAATAGAATAGAATAGAATAGAATAGAGGGCCCTGCAATGAACTGGCGACTCATACAGGGTGTACCCCACCTTCACCTATTGTAGCTGAATTAGGCCCCCACAGACCCCCTGCGACCCTAGTGAGGATAAAGCGGGTTTAGGTGACGAGACGAGAGATGAGAATAGAATAGAATAGAATAGAATAGAATAGAATAGAATAGAATAGAATAGAATAGAAGTACTTCATTGATATAAAATGAAGTATTTCATTATATTGATATATAAATAAAATTTGATTGATTGATTGATCCAACAATTGGGAAATTGCTTCGTAACAACAGCAGCATTCACATACTGTACTAAGTAAAATAAACAAAGTGAGGTGGAAAACTAAGTAAGTAAGGTGCAATGACATATTAAAGTGTAAATACAGATAACTGTAAGATGCGAAGAAAAGTAAGTAAAAGTAAATGACAGTTTCCATCAGAGGTGGAAGTAACTAAATAGAAGTACTTCCTTTACTGTACTTAAAGTAGATTTATTTAGGTATCTGTACTTTACTTGAATATTTATTTTTCTGGTAACTTTTTACTTTGACTCCCTACATTTTTGTGTTAATATCTGTACTGTATACTCTTTACATTCTCAGAATAGACTCATTACTTTTTCAAACTAGACAAATATTACAGTATGAAAAAAAAAGTTGTAAATCAAAAATTTTGACTTTTTTCTCATAATTTTGACTTTTTAACTCATAACTTTGAGTTTCTATCTCATAATTGGGACTTTTTATCTCACGATTTAGATTTTTTTTTTTTTTTAGATCTCATAATTATGCTTTTTTTTTTTTTAATATTTCCTATTTCTGACTTTTGAATTTTTCCTAAATGCCCTGTCCATATCCACTAAACTCAGTACCATGACCTAATAAAACACATAATCTACACAGTAACTGTTAAACTGATTCTGTCATAGTTAATTCAACAAAGATAAGAGCATGAATCCTTTCAGTGTTAAAAAAAAAGTCCAGTAGTGCCTTTGTCTTTCGCAGTCAATGAGTTAATTGTTATATTAACACTGGAAAAGTGATTTCTCAGCACTTCACTCCTTGGTGTTGAATGTCAATAACACTATGGGTGTTACTTCTCACATAGTGTAAAAGTTCATTGACACAAATTACTGTAAAATATTAACTCTTACTAGTGTAATGTTGACTCTGGAAATGTAATTCTAGGTCCAGTGTAAATGTTATACTCTGTACATAGGGACCATATGTTCACTGAGGTAGTGTTAAAAAAAATGAACTCTTAAAGTGTTACATTAACACTAGTGATTTTACCGTGTACATTACAAAGCTGCTTTACCTTGGATGCGATGATGAAGAGGGTTGTCTCAGCGTTGAGTTGTGCCAGTGTTTTAGCGATGTGTGTTCCATCGATATTGGACACGAACCACACACGAGGTCCACCTTTTGAATAAGGCTTCAAGGCCTCGGTCACCATCAGGGGGCCCTTCAGGTCATTTCAAGACAAACCCATGCATTAATAAGCAGTTTATATTGCAGTCATGACAGATCGAACTCTGTTTTTCTGATATAATGTATAAAAAAATGTACTTCTACAAATTGCACTCACAAGGTCAGAGCCTCCGATGCCGACATTGACGACATCTGTGATGGCTTTTCCTGTGAAGCCTTTCCACTCACCGCTGCGAACTCTCTGCAACAAACACAAACTATTTACATTCTGGAACGTTCCATCAAACTGTCACAAACAGGATGAGTAAACCTTCAGTGCAGTGTAACAACAGTTTGTGTTTTTCAGACCTACATTGATGCATTTCACACAGTGAATATCCCAGTGTAAAAAAACAAACAAACTACAGTGTCAAAATATTTTAATTCTTTCAGAGTTATTCCAACAACAGACAGAGTCAAATTTAACCACATAACTTCCAGTGTTGGTGAAAATAATTGGATTCAACAGAGGTTTTAGTGTCATATATTCAGCATTAAAGTAAACTGATTCTGTCAGAGTTAATTCAACACAGATAAGAGTAAGATATCTTTCAGTGTTAAAAGTTAATGACTCTGTAAAGTCCTGCCCACTAATGTCCACGCTCAAACTGAGTGACAAGTTGGACATTGAAAAACTGAATAAACTAATGCTTTTGTTTTTTTTTTTATTCAAGCTGAATCTGTGTGAAAATTAAGTTATGTAGTGCTTTCAAATACCATATTTTTAACTTATTATTTATTACTATAAGGCGCATTTAAAAGACTTAAATTCTCTCCAAAAATCACAGTGCACTTTATATATGGATTATTTCTAGTTGTACGTAGTGACTGGTAATTTAGACTTTTTATCTCATAAATGTGACTTTTTATCTTAGAATTTTGATTTCATATCTCATAATTTTTACTTCACTTAATGCATTTTATAGTCCAGTGTGGCTCATATATTAAAACCTTAAGAAATAAACCATTCATTGACAGTGTGCCTTATAGTGCAGAAAATACGCTAGTTAAAACACCCTTTTGGAGTAATTTATTTATGAACATGTAGTGTTAAGTCGGTTTAACACTGGAAAAGTAATTTCTCAACACTTCACTCTTCAGTGTTGAATGTCAACAACACTATGGGTGTTACTTCTCACATAAGTGTAAAAGTTCATTGACACAAATTACTGTAAAATATTAACTCTTACTAGTGTAATGTTGACTCTGGAAATGTAATTCTAGGTCCAGTGTAAATGTTATACTCTGTACATAGGGACCATATGTTCACTGAGGTAGTGTTAAAAAATGAACTCTCAAAGTGTTACATTAACACTGGTGATTTTACTGTGTAAGTGAAGTGTAACAACAGTTTGTGTTTTTCTAACTTATTTTTACTCACGTGGCAGAATCCCTTCATCTTTTCCAGAACCTTGTTGACCTCTGGCATCACATCCTTTCCATCAACCATGATGGGGGTGTTGGAACGATTCCTCAGAGCCACATGGAGCACAGCGCGGCCCTGTAAATCCAAAACACTAATGATGAGTAAAGTCATATTAAGCCATAAAGACCCAAGCAGCCACCGACAACCAAAACCATTAACTGACTTAACCCTTTGTTGGTCATTTCAACCGTTTGGTAGAGGTAACTTTGAACCTTGTTATCTAATATAGATTTAAATCCTTTGACACTAAACTTCTTGGGCAGTCTCCCCCTTTTGTAAGAAGCATGTAATGCACAAAAACACCACTGGGTGGCACTGTCAATGATATAGTCAACTCATGCTAGTATACCACCAAGGAAGAAGATCATAATTGTGACAACACCTCTGCTAAGTTTGATTTTTTTTCTTTCATTTTGTTAACTTTTACAGAGTGTATTTTACATAAATAATCCTCATCATGTTTCACAAATACTTTCATATTCATGACATATTTTTTTGGAAAACATGTTCAACCAAACAGTAGAGATGATAGTAAAGGGTCATGAAATGCTAATGCTAATTGTTAATGCTAATCACTAATGATACAAACACAAAGTGTTAATACATTTAATTTGAACCAAGTCACAAATTATGTTGGTAAGATTGGTGAAGGAGTAATATTTGAGTTTTAATACTTTAGTTACATTTTGCGGTCAGTAAAAAAAAGCCCAAAAAAAATTATGTGATATTTGCAGTGTGACCAAGAAAAGGTTAATAACAGTTGACCCACTAATCCTTCAGAGGTTTCATAGTGAACATGGAAATACCATCATCTTCTACAACATTAATTCACCCATAAAACCTATGGTGTTGGATCAATGACAGTCCATGGAAATGCTTGGTTTATATTCAATGAAAAATATATTTTTTTGAAAAGGTGACTTTTTGTTCATTTTTTTCCATTTCTGATTCAATAACCCTCAACTTTAATCAGAACTTTTAGGAACATCTCCATCTCTGTGAATTAAATATTGGAAAATAGATAATTTAAACTGAAAAATGCAAAATACAGAGAATAATATTTGAAGAAATGATAATAAATCACTTAAAAATAATTAAATATAGAGAAAAGTGTAGTTGTTGGGAACTGCAACAGTCCTGAGTATTGGGGCGTTTATATGTAAATGTAAAAGTACTGATGCAAATGTTTAGTATTAAAAATCACTGAAAAATAAATGTACTTCTGGTTAAGTAGTTATTCTGAATCAATTGACTGATAATCCAGCTCTGCTAAACTGAGTTTTGAGATGTAATAGATTACCATTTCCTTTTGGAAAATTTCAAACTGGGCAATAAAATTTTTATAAAATCAGGCAGAACAAATAATATGCAACTATCAAATGCAGATTTCATCCTTTTGTGGTGAGAATGTGATCATGAGCTGTGATAGTTAGATAGTTTTATCTTAGTAACTGTAATGTGTTTCACATTTAACATAATTATTACATCTATTACTCAACAGAACCGCTTGTACATTCCAGTTGTTAGTCACATGGTGTAAATGCGGTCTCCCTCACGCCTCCAGGATAAATGTCAAGATGTTAACTGTACATATAACTAAAGCTACAGCTGACGTGTGGTCAACAATGATCACCTCAGTGAAGTTGATCTTGTCTCCGTTAAACATCTTCTGTCGTGCAGCTTCAATGTCTCTTGACTTACCCTGAAACAAAATGATAAGTTGTTAGCATCCCTTATGAAACAAAAGTATATTTTTCCATTTACTGACTATCAGTATATCACTGTCTGAAATGTAACATAAAAAATATATGTATCTAATATACAGAAAAATATAGTGTGTCAATATATTACAATATAGTTAAAAATACATAAGGAATTGCTGTTTTCCATATGTTGAGGCCTATATGACTATATATATATATATATATATATATATATATATATATATATATATATATATATATATATATATATATATATATATATATATACATATTTGGTGAATTGTATTACTAAATATATAATTGCATATATTTAATAATACACTTAATATACGTGGAAAGAAATTGAGTTTCAATAAAACTATCTGTAAAAATATAGGGCAGCTTTTGTCCTCAGTGCAATATATGTTTTATATTCATCAATATATGATCAAATCATATATTGCAGTATGTTGGATAGTATATGCACTACTTTTCCATATATTTTTTAATGTAATGCTTTATATATATTTCAATATATTGCCATATATTTTTGTTTCGTAAAGGATCCCAAGAGTCAGCAGTAAAATCTACACAATAAATACAGCTCCAAGTTAAACGTCAAGCTCCTCACTCTTGTTAAAGCACTTTTATTATGTCACGTATGTATTTAAAAGCCATATTTCAGCTTGTATTGAGTTATCTGTACTTGCCAACACCTGCTCAAATAAATATTGGATTCATCTGTGAAGGTCAATGTAAATGTAAGTAAGTAAAGTTTATTTATATAGAACCTTCCACAGACAAAGGAGGACACAAAGAGTCAAAAATATAACAAAAAAAAAATACAGTTATAAAAATAAGAGATTTAAAAATAACATAATGGTCATAAAACAACTCGTCGTCTGGAGCAGATTATAATGCTTGGAGGAACAGGTGGGTTTTTGAAACGCAGGTATTTCAAAAAAGTATGGATTATTCAGATGGAAGTGAGACATACCAGATCAACCAACATCTTCACAACTTCCTCTGTGATGAGATTCTTGGAGTAATCCAGAAGAATGTCTCCATCATCTGTCTTCAGTGATAAACTGCACAGAAACAGACATGTGAGAAACTCTAACAACCATTCTGTTGACACCTGATTTAAAGATACAGGGACTTTAAATCCATATTGAAATAAGGAGGACACACGATTTCATACCTGGGATGCTAATGTGTGATGATAACGGTTGTAGAAACAGTGTATTATAGTGATAATTATGATACATCATGCCTTGATACACTCATAAACTTTAAACAGGAGATGCATGGATACCTGAATTTGTTGAATCTGTCCTTGTCAGCCTCGAACATGTGCCTCATGTTGAGGTTCAAGGCGTGGGCTGTGTACCAGTCCTGCAGTTTGTGGAAGTTGGGGTCGTGTGTGAGTCCCATGATGTCAGGAGGGCTTTGCTGTGCTCCGCTCTACTCAACTAGCCTGGCTGAGTGGGACCAGGCTGGACTGGGGCAAGTGTTTTGAAGGACGTCCAGTCTTGGTCGTCACTAGCCCCTCCCACCACAGACATACTATCCTCAGTGTTGGTCACACCTCCACTGTGGCCTGTAGAGTCACAGCGCAACACAATGTCCAGTAGAGAGACGGGAGGTCAACATGATACTCTGATCATGTGATGGGACATGGACAGCAAAGTCTTCCCCTGGTTTCTGAGAGTGTGTGTGTGTGTGTGCTTGTATTTCTATCCTTATGGGGACATTGATATATTTCACTGTCACACCATGGGGACCAGAGGACACAGTGGTGCAGTGGTTCACACTTGTGCCTCACAGCCATGGGCGTAAAATTGCGTATGGACACTATGGACGTGTCCATACCAATATCTGGATGGGAAAATACATGACATTTGAGAAGCAAAAGGTTACTGTCTTTTCCAGACACTTAAAAGACTTTAATTTCCTCCAAAAACCACAGTGCACCTTATATATAAGGATTAATTCTGGTTGTGCTGAGTGACTTGGAATTTTGACTTTTTATGTAATAATTTTGACTTTTTATCTAATAATTTAGATTTTTTATATAATAATTTTGACTTTTTATCTAATGATGTTGATTGACTTCACTAAATGCTCTTTATAATCCAGTGCAACGTTTGTCCCCTACAGAGGACGAAAATGCATTGCTGGATCTCAAGAGGATATGTGATGATGGCTTAACCAGACCACAGATACATCCTAAATACTTCAGCATATTATTGTGACAACACTATATTTTGTTTTATTATTATTATTCATTTTCATTTATTGCAAGCAAGTAATTAAGCCACACAAATAACTTGCACACGTCAGTATCTGACAACACAGACTCCCAACAGAATACCTGCAAGCCAAACAAATCAAATGAGTTTGTCCGTGCTCAAAAAGAAGTGAGAAGAAGAAAAACATATTTAATCCCACCCCGAGTTCACACCAGCAAATTAACATAATGAAATTTCAATACTTTTCCCTATCTATAAACTTCAAAACAGATCAATGCACAAATAAACCTACAGAGATTATATAATCTCATTCAACAGGACTTACTGTGTATAACTAAATATGTGTTAACCAAAGAAAAAAATTAAGAAAAAACAAACAAACATTCACATACATACACACACACACATATATACACATATACATACACACATTATTATTTATTTGTTATCCAAAGAGTGTGAAGTTTAAAAGTCATGCAGTATCTAATAGCCTCATAATATAATTATCCATAATTACACAAAAACAGTACCTTATGTATGTAGAGTTTTATGTATATAGTTTTTTTCTTATCTTACTTTTTGTACATGTTTTATATATCTTGCAGTTATAATATACTAAAGACATCTACCAGCAAAAACTTCCCTGTTGTTTTTGTGTTTATCCATTTGTCTATGACCAGATAAAATGCACAAAGTACAGTCATTTTTTTCTTGCCTTGTATCATATTATACTGTATTTATATTATAGTATCGTATAGTATAGTATAGTATAGTATAGTATAGTATAGTATAGTATAGTATAGTATAGTATAGTATAGTATAGTATAGTATAGTATAGTATAGTTCAGCCCTGAAAACATTACTGTTCACTGGAGCTTTTACTTAAATTCTTAATTGTCTTTTAATGCATGTTAATAATGTTTATTCATTTTAACTTTCTCATATGTTTCATGTAAAGCACTTTGAATTGTCCTGTACATGAAATGTACTATATAAATACATTTACATTGCCTTATACCACACATCAAACTGTTTGAGCTGTTCCATTTATTGCTTCTTCCTACAGTAATATATGGTTCACAGCGCCTCCTATTGACCATTTACTGTAAGTATGGAGTACATGTTGTAATGACCTTTCTAAAACGTTAGAGGGCGATAAAGGGTTGGTTTGTAGCGAGGACAAGTTGTTCTTTCCTCTCAATAGGTGAATGGAGATGTCACCACTCTTTGTTTTTTTCATATATGTACTGTAGAGGTTTGTCTATTTTAACTGAAAAAGAAGCCAAATGTGACAATATGTAAATTATACAAAAATGAGAAATGTATTGTCAAAATAAATATGTTTTATGTACTAAATGTATGAAGTGGTCTACTTTTATACACAATATTTATGCTATGGAATAATGTTCTGTAGATGTATATGTTCTGTTTGACTGGTTTATATAACAGAGTAACCTGGTTATCCATATTAATTTATCCAATTTTAGTTATCTAAGGAATCAATTACATTCCATAACCTCATAATTTATTTTCAAAATAATGGAGAAACACCCATAGTTCAGAGTAAGCTTTTCAGCCCTGTTTGTAAGAGTTTGTCTACATTAATACCATAAAGAAGCAGTCAACATATTTGGATGTATTCCATTCAAATGTCTCAAGAGAAGTAAATACAATTTTAACAGTAGTATACCTGTTGTTAAGCATTTTGTGTCATTGTAATCTGTGAGTTGTAATGCACATGTGTAAATGATAAGATCAGGTATAATAATTTAAGTCTTTTTTGTTTGTTTCCCTATCTGTACTGTCTAACATCTTGCAGTTCCACTTCTCGTGGAAACCCACCACATACAGCATGTTATTACTTTGTTATACTATTATTAGTTTCATATTACATGCTGGTTGCTCTCTCTTCCTTTATGCATATACATTTTCTTGCACTTTTTTCTATTATTGACTTCACCTATGAATCCTTCTGTTGTGGAAACCATAACATTTAATTTAATCAAATTTTCTTTTAAAATTGCAAATATTTTTCTGGAGAAATCCCACATTGTTAATGGTTTTTCTGGTTATTCTACATTTTTAACAGAAAGTTAGTAATTGTAAAAAAAAATATATCATAGTGGATTTTTTTAAATGTGGAGAATTTAGGTTTGAAATCATAATATTTAAAGGTTATTATATATTTCTACTGGTTCATTTGATATAATTTAGGCTGTGTGTAACTAAAATGAGTTTGCTACCCTAAGCGGAAATCACAGGTATTTTTCTTGGTATGGTTGGGTGTTTTTATTTTTATTCTTTGCGCAACACTACTCCTTTTACTTTGAAAGGTTGAACGGAAGTTAGTTTTGGGTGCTGTCATCTTGACTGTGGCCACCAGACAGGGGATTCGCTGTCAAGAGGGTGGATGCCTAGAGCTGGTAAGCGATGCGGTGATTAACTTACCGTATACATTTTTCTTTTCTTTACTAAAGCTGTAGGGTTAACTCCTGGTAAACTGACAATGGTTCGCCTCTTTGGAGAATCACAGCGCGGTTTGCATTTGTTCGGACTCCCTCCTAGCGTTTACAACCGTGTCGCAGAGAGCTAGCTATGTGGCTAACGTTAGCTCCCTGGACGTTAGCTGTGTCGCTAGCTTGTTTAGTACCGAAAACAGACCTGTGCACCCATTACCGGACGCAACCCACTCTTGAAGCTTAAAGCGTTTAAATGCCTCATTATTTAGCAAGTGTAGTCCAAATTAGAGTCTGGCATATTCTCCGCGTATGGTCTTTGGTTTATGTAACGTTTTCGTGGGACTGCACAGCTCTACATTGGTATACAAGCTGAAATTGTTCCCTTGTGAAGAAGCGCATCCGCCTCGGTTAGCGAAGGAGGAGCAATTGGCGGTCTCGATCATTTCTGTTGTCATTGGCACTGAGCGTTGTGTTTGTGGATGATGCTTCGGATTTCCACTCTGGTCTGACAACTGGTAGCTGTGGCGAAGCAGGTAAGAAAGGAGAGGAGTTAATGGACTTTAGGTGTTAGCAACGACCAGGTTTGACTTTATGCCCTATAACGGAGCTGGGCGTTCATCATGGTTTTAACTTAAACGCTGCACACGGCGAACACAGCACATCCGAACGGAATGTGGGTTAACGTTAGAGCAGCGAACGACAAAACGACCTGATTTACAGTCCATGTGATAGTGTATTTTCTGTTTGTGGTTGGTGTTAGAATGACAATACTGACATGCTAAAGGGAAAGGCATAGCTTCGCTAGCTAGCAGGCGAGTGTCTGGTTGTGTGTGGCCGGTGGGAGAGTGTCAATGTCCGGATCCAACAAAGCCAACGTACCGCTGTTTTACTGTCTATAGCGCTCATGTGTTTTCGTCTTTTAGGTTTGGTATATCGGTTCACTGATGCATCGGAAGTTTCTCACACTCGTCGATTTTTGGCGTCAAAAAGGCCGTATTAACAGCTGCGACATAGTGTTCCCATGTCAGCCCGGAGAGTTTCGATGAAACCGGCTAACTGCGCTTGCGGGGATTCAGTTACACCATCCTGCTAAATAGTGATCGAAATGTTAAAATAGTCCCATGGCAAGTATCATACTACCAACAAGTTAGTTTTCTGCCGAACTGATAATATAGCTGGCCATTGCATGAATAGATGATGGCCCCAGAATAGCAGCGCTGTTTGATAACATATAGCCGAGACAGCAGCAGTATTACTATACATAGAGGTGTTGTAATCATATCCTCTCCTGCATTTCACAGAAAAATCTCAAGATCTGCTGTTTTACTCCTTTCCTCATCAGTATGGTATGCAGAGGCGCCTTTCATCGTGTACTACAGGTCAATTGCAGGGCCTGTTCAAATGCAATGATTATGGTTTTATTTAGTCTCTACGGTACAGAGCAGATATCTGGAGTTGCATTAATAAATAACGTTGCCCCACTTCTGTCGCATCTACAGTCTAGCCAACGATCTGTCTTTTGAGATCAGGTGGAATGTGTTTCCTGTTTCAGTCTATGGAGTGTAGAAATGAATGCACAAGCTACTCAGCCACCCATAGGATCATATTCAACAAGAAGGAGTTTGCCCTTGAGTACATTTACAGACTAATAAATGGTGCTTTGCTGAATGGTATCAGTATTGTAGAGACTTCTGAGCTAAACACAGTTTTTAAGTACTGTAATGAATCTGGTTATCATTGTTTTGTTCTAAACTACTTTAGAATTGAGAAGATTTATTTCTCACTTGATATTTCTGACTTTTCTAATGCATTAAATATGGTACCAAAATTATACTAACGGTTTGACCGAAGGCACATTAAACTGCGTTCCTTTAGGTGAGTCTTCACAGCTTTTATTCCAACAGACCTGAAACTATGTGTTGACGTCTACTACAGCTGTGTCACTGTGGAAATACGTGCTGTACTCTGCAGAATTCCTGTCTCTGTTTAAAGTCATTATGTTCGACGGCTGATTCAACTATGAGCCTGAATGGTCATGACTGTTGGTGGACCAGTTCTTTAGACTCATTTGTTTGTGTATTGTATTTGTCAGTTTTTATCAACACAATGACATGACCAGGAGTGACACTTTTCCTTAGTCTTACGGTGAATTCAGATACTTGTGTGAGGAAGTCAAAATACAGTCACAAGACGAGTGTTTGTGCTTGCCTCGGGTGGAGTGTAGGCTTTAGCCACTGTTCTCTCGGGCAGACCTGAATGATACTTCCTTCAACAAAGGAGCTTTCTAGTGTTTCTTTTGCTGCTCTCTTCTAGATCATACAGATGAGCATCACAGAAGAATTTCTACGGGGGGATGGGGCAAGTTAAGCCAGGCTGTGGTATTATTAGGACATGGAATTCCTGCATTCTGCCTGTTGATTTTCCCCTTTTTGGTCAAATTAGGAGTTTTACTGCAGAAACATTGCTACAAAATCTGTACCATCTAGCATTTTTGTTGGGTGTACAAATATCTGTAGAGGAAGCATGCATCTCAGTTTTGCAATTTAGGCATTTTTCATAATTTACAGATTGCAAATTCTCATTTAATTGATTTAATTCAATATGTGGCCAACCCTACTCTAAAGTGTAATGTTTTGACAGCGGTGCACCTTGAACTGGTCCTGTGTAACAAGATGAAGGTCAGGTGACAGAACAATGTGGCCAAATGTTGCTTACTGTCTGTGTTTTTGACTGAAATACCACTGATATCCTGCTTGTCAGTAACTGGTCATACCTAAGGGAGTCTATGTTAGAGGTACTTCTACTTTGCTATGCCAGGTATGTGTTGGTGCAACACTGACTTCCAAGCTCACTGTTTGTTCAGTCACATATCTTGGAGAAACTGCATCAGGGCAAACTCATTGAAATGACCTGCTGCTATGGAGGAGTTTGTGGAGAAAATCTAATATATAAATACCTGGGTGTTTCCTTCCATTATACAGTTCACGTACAACACCATGCTAATCAGCAAAACATTTCAGCTAAAATCAACTTAGACAGTTTGAAAACTCACTGTACTGACTTTCTCCAGATTTAAGAGCCAGTCAATCCTCAGGGGACGTCAGTAGTAAGTTTTGTTTTTGACTGTTGTTTATTTATTGACTGCTCTACTTGGTGTAATAATAATGATGATAGTAATTATAATAATTATGACATAATAGGCTTTTTTATTGACTTGTGAAAAAGTTTCTCGAGTTGTCACAATGAAATGAAAAGAGGTTTAGTCAGTCAACATCAGTTTTCTTTTTGTAGATGTAAACAATCACCTAATCAAACCACTTAAGGAAAGCTCATCATTCTATAAAATAATGCTAAAGGACTTGGTCAAAATACTGTTTTTGCTGTTGTGGAAAATATTGTGATAATGACTTAATGATGACATATTTTCTGGGTTGTTTAGGAAAATAATATGTATTGTTTTGTATTTTAATGATAGGTAACTAACAGAAATGAGTTGTTGTTTGATGTAGTGAGTTTAATTTTTCTGCTCAAGTATCATAGAACTTAAATCCAATCTCAGGCCAATATGGATCGTCATGTGCCCCTGCAAACGACACCACTGACAGATTATTCATTTCTTTTTTATTTTAATTGTATTATTGGGATTCCCTGTGTTTCTTGAATACTGTATTTTAATCTACTTTATACTCAACTGAAATATATGGATCTTGTAAACTATTAGTTGAATAAATAAAAAAAAATAAGTAGAGGATATATTTCAAAGATGAATGCTACTGGCTTAACGATTAACCATAGATATTTGCATTTATAAAAAATATTAAGCTGTTGTAAAATGCCAATAATGTTTACTTACTGGGTTTCAGGAGGACATTAGATTAAAATTAAAAAAAAATATTCTAACATTTTTATATTGTGTATGTAAAAACATGTTTGCATGTGACCACAGAGCTATATGCAAAGGATGATTTGGATATGATTCCATAGTCATGTTAGACAATATCCACCTACAACACATTTGCCAGTCCATGCATCAGAGAGATGCAGGCTTGAGTATTATGAGTTTGTATTGTGTGACAGGATTTTCAATTGGATGCACAAAACTAACAACACTATTTGCAGTGCTGTGTGTGTGTGTGTGTGTGGGGGGGGTTGATGTCTTTTTCTGCAGCAGTGGCTATTTCAGCTCTTCATCTGCTACTGTACAGCTTGGTTAGCTCAGTTTCTTTTGAATACCAAAAGCAAATAGCCTATTTTCTGTAGTACAGAATAAGTGGCAGTGCTCATCTAGAGGGAAACAGTTAGTTGGCTTGTGGATAAATGGGAGGGGGGCTTGCAGCATGGGAAATCTCACTCCTGTCTCCTGGGAAACCAGTTTAGCTTTAGTTTGTGGTCAGCTATTTGCCCCTCAGTTAAATGTTCCCACTGAGATGCATGAGTGCTTACACACTAGAGATGATAAAATTAAACAGGAATCAAGGCCGTGAAAGACCAAGAAACTCTCATGTAATGTGATATGCAACTTTATTAATGCTCTTCGGAAATATTTTGCCTGTACTTTTCCACAAGGAGCTCAAAAGTCATGGTCTGCTAACACACAATGAATAATGGAGCTTATCTAGTTGTAGGTCACTGACAATCTGTGTAATGACGCTGCACATTCTCTCACAATTCTGTGAATATTGAATAAATAGTAAATATACAATGGATAGGTAGAAAGGAGTTTTTCTGATTTGATTATGAAATGTACAGCCACATTTCATAGTTGTTGGGTTTTTTTTTTAACTTTGTGCAAATTTTCAATAAAACATTTAAGAACAACAACGTACAAGGTGAAAAATATAAATGTATTAAAATGTTTCAGTGTTGGTATTGGATAATGATGAAGCTCCAACCCTAAGGTTAATCTGTACTGTTTGTATCAAAGTACACTATTAGTTAAAAGATGTAGAACATTAAAATGCCTTTTTATTTTTTTTAACAAAGTGAATCCTTAACAATAAAACTGCTCTTGCACTAACATCGAGCTGTCTGCATGTTTGAAGTATTGAACACTTTCTATACCAATAATAATGTTATCAAACCTGCCAGAACCTATACAGAATTAGAGCCCGAACGATTAATCAGGCTGATTATAGGGTTTCACCAATTAATTGGTATTGGCCAATACGTACTGATTTGAGGTTTTTTGCTGCTGAGTTTCTGTCGCTCGCTGCTCCACTGTGTGTGTGTGTGTGTGTGTGTGTGTGTGTGTGTGTGTGTGTGTGTGTGTGTGTGTGTGTGTGTGTGTGTGTGTGTGTGTGTGTGTGTGTGTGTGTGTGTGTGTGTGTGTGTGTGTGTGTGTGTGTGTGTGTGTGTGTGTGTGTGTGTGTGTGTGTGTGTGTGTGTGTGTGTGTGTGTGTGTGTGTGTGTGTGTGTGTGTGTGTGTGTGTGTGTGTGTGTGTGTGTGTGTGTGCGTGCGTGCGTGCGCGCGTGTGCGTGTGTGCGTACGTACGTACGTATACGTGCACTGCCTGGAGTGAAGTCTATCAGTTCTGCTTTAACTTCTGCTTTGACAATCAGGCTATCATCCCCACACATATGCATGTGAAATCACAGACTGATACCCCTCTGTTCTGACAAGGATGGAGCTAGTCCCCCACACCGAACCGCCCTGCGCCCTCTGACAAGGACCGAACGTTCTCCGCTCCCCTGCATAAAAACCACTATGCTTACAACTTGTGGTCACATATTAAACTGGTATCACAATATTATACATCGTTTCAAAGTTGTGTCAATTATCTTTCTGAGATTAACAAAGATTTATATAACTGTTAATCCTAATATATGATTATTATGTCCTGTGCAGATAAATGTTCTGATTTGATATATTGGCTATTGGCCAATATCGGATAACCAAGATATCATATATCGACTTTCCTTACACTCCAATATCAGCACCGGCTCCAAAAATGCAATATGGGTTCAGCTCTTATATTTATATATAATATATATGCATTTATTAAACTTTTACAACATCAGAAAGTAATGATTAAAGTAAAGCTTGTTTTTTTCCCCCATGTTGCAGGCTGTTTCCCAAAGCCAAGGGAATTGGTGTCAGATGAAAAAGGCTGATGTATTTCAATCGTTACACAATTGAATTGTCATAAATGCATCTTGACCCTGTAGTGAAGTGGGTGCCTGATGGTATCTGAGGCAGTGCAGCAATGACTTCAACCAGGCTCCACTGTTAAACAGTCTAATAGTGTTGTACTATTGTGCATACACAATCTTTTCAAAGTGTCACAAATAAGTGACGCCTTCCCATATTTTTTTTTGTTAAAGGCATTTGGCATCTATGACTCATAATTATTTTGTGCTCTCGCACTTTTTTTTTTTTTTACCTTCTTGTGTCAAAACAACTGTTCTTCAGGTTGTGTAATCCGTCCAGAATTTCTGTAATTTGAAAGTAAACTGTACTCTGCCTCGTTGTGCCTGAAACAGAAGAATACATTCCAACATTTGTCTTTGCTAAAAATACAGCACATTGGTGTTTGGCATGCTGTACAACCTGCAACCTCAGTATGTAGCCTTCTCAATATAGGCTGAGGGAGGCATTTTCATCCCCACAGGTTGACACCAGCCTTTCATGAATGGAACTGACATCAGAGCCTTTCATCACAGCTTTCACTTGTTGATACCTACCGGTTGGATACGCTGAACACACTCTATTTTATTCTACTATTCTGAGCTAATTCTGTTTGTCTACTCTTTAATACTGAAATGCATTTGTGTTTTGTGAAACGTCTCTGATTAAGGCTTGTCAGAGTGACGTTAATGTATGCATGCCCACTGCAATTGTGATTATCTCGGAGTTAGCTAAATTAGTTAATAACCTTTTTCCCCCTAAAGCTGTAAAAAACCATGTTAATATTTGATCAAAACTTACTGACATAGACTTGTTTGGCCCTCAAGTATGTCCTTTGTTAGAGTGGCCTGTCTGCTATTTTTGCAGGAGCCATAAGCTACTTACAATGTCTGTTATGACATTACAGGTTAGCCTAATATTATCCAGCCTGTTCACCAACTGTATCAGCTCCCTGACTGATACCAGTATTAGTTTTATTGAGGCTTACTCAACAGTAGTTTAGAACAGGGGTGTCAAAGTCATTTTAGTTCAAGGGCCATATTTAACTAAATTTGATCTGAAGTGGATCCAACCAGTAAAAAAATAAGATAATATAGAAATAATGTCAACTCCAAACTTTCCTCTCTGCTTTAGAGCGAAAAAAAGTCAAATTACATAATAATGAAAACAAACAATATTAGGCTTTAGTTTATAATTTTTCCATATATACATTCTAACTTGCAGCTCACACCGGATCTATAAATATAAATTTTTAGTAATAGGTGGAGTATTATCACAATTGTACTTTTCTTGAGACATTTCCAATTTTTCATATTTGTTCTGATTATTGACCATTTTTTGGTGAAATTATATCTTATTTTAGCATCACTAAATGAAAAAACATTTACAAAGACAAATTTTCTTACTTGTGAATATTTATAGGTTATTATCAAACTTATTTGGTCTGAATGTGGACCACGAACTAAATTAATTTGTATCTTACTGTAATTTTTGCATTTAATAAATCCATCCAAAGGCCAGATTCGGCCCCTGGGCTGCATGTTTTGACACCACCGGTTTAGAAAGTTAAAAATCTAATAAAAAATGACACGAGTAGAACCAGCTACAGTTGTGCTGGAAAGTGTAAATGAAATGGCCTCTTTTAAATAATAACCGTGTATTACGTCAAAAGTATTTTTCGTTTCTCAGAACAAAAATGTGACTTGAGCAGATTAGTTGGAGAAAGGAAACCAAACGGCACACATAACCACCAAATCCTGCAGATGACTATAAAATAATTCCAGGAAAAACATCATATTGATGGCAGAAAATCTATTCTTGTAGTTGATATTAAATGGTAGCTAAGGCCTTTATTTTTTCTCCTCCTTTCACAAAGTCATGCAGCTGCATGTGTGTGTGTGTGTTCTTTTTTTTTTTTTCCTCCTTCGCTGTGTGCTGGTATGAAGAGACCAGGGCCTGCCACAATACTCTCCTTGTGTTCTGTGGGCAAGAGGAGCCTGGCTCAGCTCCTGTCACACAGTTGCTCACGGCACTTGTCCTGTCATTTGGACTGACCTCCTCGACCTGTCTGCTGAATCTGACTTTGCTGTAGCTTATCTTCCGTGTGGAATTTGCCCAGCGGATCGTCTCCTACTGGATACAGACTCGGAAGTTCGCTATTCTTAGAATACAATTAATAAGCGTTTTTCCGCACACTTAACAATACAAGCCGTGTTGGTTTGAAATTTGTGCTCGGTTTTCCTGACCTGCTTTTCTTGCTCGTTTGAACCCACATTAAGAGGGAAGGCATTCCTTTGCTTCATTGGCAACAGATGTAGAGGAGAGTATTTTTTTTCTTTGAGCTGAACCTCTTGGAGTGTCTAAAAACGGTGTGGTGTGGACTGTAGGGCAGCTGTTTTGCCCATGGAGGCTGAAATAGACTTCACGAGAGAGCTAATGCTGGGCCTGTGGCTGCAGCGTCAAAGGGCCTGTGCTTTCCTCACAGTGGCAGACGGATAAGGAGCTGTCAGCATGGGTAACAGCTGCCCTATCCACGGCTATTAGGCTACCTAGCCGTGATGTGACAGTCCCACAAATATGGCTGCATATTCAAAGGTGACTGCTGCTATTTGTACTGCTGTGTGCGTGCACTGAAGGTTATAGATGTGGGCTTGTGAGCAGTGGGCTGGATGGTTGAGTTTGTCAGATCTGCCAGGAGAGAACAATGCAAAGCAAATGTTCTCACAACTACTGAGGAAGACTGAAAACCAGAAGGGATTAAACTTTGTCAAATATTTGGAGCTGGGGTGTGTACTTTTCCGAATCTAACTTTGGTCTCAGTTTTACCTACAAACAAAAAGAGCTGGTTCTAACTTTTAATAGGTTAATATTGTATAGGTCATACATGGTGCTAAATGAAGAAATACTGTTCATTATTGTGCATTACTAACATAAGGGCGCAGTTGCAGTGTGAGTCAAAATGATATATTTGGGAAAACATTTCTTTGTTTCACCCTTCTTAAGTATTTGACTTAAAGATTTTGTCACTGTAGTGCTGCACATTTAAGGATGTTTGTCGGGTTGTGTGGCTTCGGTTCTGCACACACAGGTAAACCATATGCGACACTGTTATTTAGTACATTCTCTGCGGCATACTTTTGCTGGACGTTTTTGTTACTGGCGACAGAGAGCTTGCTCCAGGAAACCTAAACCCTCTTCTTGTTGAATCTGAGCAGCTGACATGTATGGTGAGTGAGGAACTAACATTAGCCCTAAGTTGCCCCTGGTGGAGGAAGGACAGTACAGTGAGCTGGCACAACTCCAGTGCATCCAGAGGGACTCTCCTATCACATGTGTTTGTTTGGGTGCAACCTCGAATACAGGATGCCCTGCAACAGGAGGCTGGCAGCCAGTAGAGCTACCCTGAAAAGCCAGCAGACCTCATTAATATTGATGCCATGTCTGTTTCTCCTGGGATAACCTCTGCTTGCATAGTTTTATGCCCGCGAAGAAAATGTAGACCGCCAACACTCTCTAATAACGTTACAAAGTATAGCTACCTGCAACAACCATGTAAGAAAACAAGGCGAAACCCACAGTTTTGTCTGGGGAACAAGAACAAATTTTTTGGCTGAATGGGCTATGACTCACTGCACTTCATCAGTTCCTACTTTTGTTACTCATTCAGATGAAAAGAGTTCCATAAGCTGCAGCAACCCATGATTGGTTTTCTCAGAAAAGTTCAAATCCACACAACTGCTAAATCGTTTGGGTATAAAATTACTTTCCTAAACCTATTATTTCTCAGTGCCATGAACTGAGATCTTTAAATATATACTATATTTAAATCTTGTTGTCAATGTAAACAAAAGCATTGTAATTGGTCAGTCTAACTGCTCATACTAATTCTAATAAAATCAGATTTAAAATGCCAGATGTTCACTCACATATTTAACACTTGGGTTTCTCAGCCACCCTAAGCAGCCTCACCACAATCCACATGGTTTGCTTGAATTATTTCCAGCTGTGAACCCCCAGTCTCCTTTGTTTCATCTTGCGTTACATCGGACAACATTGTAATAGTTGTAATGAAGTAAAATTCTGAATAAATATGCAAACATTAAATAAAATACACATAGTACAGACATCCAGTGTTGATAACCGGGGTCCAAAAGTGAGAACTGAAATAAAAAGGGAAGGTATGCTTTTCGGGTGGCCTCCTTGCACTGTTCAGCTTTCTAACTCATGTGTTTATACTGCGTTACTATACTTTTCTTTAACCCAGCAGTGTGAAAGTGTGAGAACTAGAGTCATTAGCCCTGAGCTAGCTGAGCTCATGTTTCCTGTTTACTTCGTTGGAGCTAATATCCTATTAACTGTGTCAACTAGCAGGCATTGTGGGGCACCTGGCAGGTTCTCACTGTGACAGTAATCCCTCAGATTTAGCAGTCCGCACTACTGTTGCACTAGTTAGCTGCTCTCAAACTGTCAAAAGCAAGCAAATCAACAGGTTGTATTTGTCCCAAATTTGTAGCAGGCGTGTAGAAAAACTTCATTCTGCAAAGTAGTGTACATTGAACTTTTAGGTTGGTAGTGTATTTTTGTTGGCAGTGTCGAGCAGTGACGCAAGGCCTTGTTATTGCTCATGTCTCTGTGTGAGAGAAACCAGCACAAATCATGAAAGGATGTTTTTTGCAAAACTTGGAAGCTAACAGTTGATAAATTGATGGAAAAAAAACAGCATAATCTTAGCAAGTTGATTGTTCTTCAGTCTCATAACATTGATGGATGATTACCATTGTTCTTTGAGAAATCTTCTCCCTTTGTGTTTCGATGGCTGTGATATGGAATTCTGTCAAACTCATTGGTCCAAAATGTCCCATATGTGTTTATTTTGTTTGGGATCTGTTGACTGGAGGTCATAGCATATGGTTCACATCATTAAGTACGAATCAAGGAATTCAATGTCCCTCGTTCCCTATTCATGAGGTCATTGTCATCCTTGAAGAGACTGGTACCATTACGTTATGTCACATGCTTCTGTATTGACTGAGTGACTACTTGTGTACATAAAGAAAGGAATTATTTTTTTTTTCCATTTGCATAGCTGTTCCCTTCTCTCATCCCCTCTTGAATTACAATTTTACCTTATCGTCTGGTTTAGAATTGTTTTTACGCACACATATTCACAGCTGTACTTTCAGGGTTAAATTTGAAGCTCGTCTCCCCTTGTGAGGAGGTCAGCGGTTTCCCTTGGCTCTGTCTTTTTTGCTCAGTGTCCAGGGACACTCGAGGGCGGGCTGATTTTTGCCGGGTGTAATCCGCTGTTTGCAGAAGGAAGTCAGGTTTAAAGGTCAGGGGAATGATGGAGGAGATGCAATGTGTAATGGAAGATGCACATGTGACGCCACCATGCAATGGTCTAGTACACAGTGACAAGTTGGATGGTGTTGCATATCTAGTTGGTACACCCCCCCCCCCGCTCATGTGAGTTGCTTTTCCTGACTCATCCCAATACACAGAAGCTTTAAGTGTGGGGCAACAAGATAACTTTGTGACTGTTCCACAGATTGATAGCCCTGCTGTGTAGGGAGATGTGTATCCAACAGATAAGCCTGTCGAGATGATGATTTGTGTCGCATTGAGTGAACTATCATCAGATTCTGCCTTAGCACGGCTCTACATAGTAAACAAACATGTTTAAGTGGTTGTTTTCTTACAAGGTCAAAATAAGCAGACTAGTTGCTCAGATGTTCAAGAAGCTGTTTGGCATTTGTTTTTTTCCCTGTTGGTTTGATTCTGATGGATGGGCACTTAAATACAAGTGTTTGTATTCTAGATTTCAGATAACGGACGACTATTTTCAGGCCAACTGAGGCCTGTAATCTGTTCTCCCTTCACTGTCAGAAATGTCATTATCTGTTCAGCATTAAATGTTGCTTTGTCAGAACTTCAGATAGTCACAGATTGAGTTAAGTTACTTTGAGTCTTTTGTTCTTTTTTAAGTTAGGTTGCTGTTGTTGACAATGTGACATATGATATTCTCAATCAATCGAAAAAGGCCAAAGGGAGAAGGGCAAGTCATATAATGCTTGGCAATTGAATGAATGTATTGTGACTCCTACTTTGTGAAGCTCAACAGATCGCTCACTGTCTCCCAACAATGGCTTCATGCAGGAATTTCTCTCCACAGCTGTGTTCTGCTAAACCAGACACTACCAGAGATTCTTTTCAGAGACGCTCTCTGTGAGGTGTACTGTTAGTAATCGTCTAGAAATGCACAACTTTGGACCACAGCTCTTTACCAAACTGTAATATAATATTGCCAGCAACTTTAGAGGACATGGTTAGACCTAATTTTTGTCTGATCAGAACAGGAAAAAACAAGTTTTACTCCAGCTGATATTGCATTTTTGTTTTTTGTTCATGGTACCACTATACTAATGTGACAACCACTGAACAATAATAAATGAGAAGGACTCACTGAGAGCCTTTACCTCCCTCAACACCTCACAATCCTCAAATGCTTCATCTGCATTATTAATGTGCTGGGAAAAAATCCTGTTGATGGCCTTATTATGGATTTGTTCCAAAATTGAATGGGTTTGTCTGTGGCCTATGGCCTGCAATTCTTCTAAGTTTCATAGATATTCACTGCATAATTGTTTAATTAGACAGACAGACAAACAAATTTAAATGAAAACATGGTTTAGCTAACTAATACGCATTATGTGCTATAGAAATGATCAGGTTCTGAAAATGTAAAACGTATTATGTGAAGTTGCCGGACTTGTGACTCAGACTCATCTGCCTGAGCCTAAGCTTAAAGGAAAAACATTTGATGCTGAATTACAAGAACTGAAATCTGAAACCATTATTTTTTTTTTAATAACTTGATGATTCATTTTGTCAGATGTTTGTATTGCAAAATGTGCTGGTGAATTTCTATGTTGGCTGTCACTTCTGCTTTTGATGTGGTTTGTGAGGTTAAAATTGTCATTATGACAAACTCAAGCTGTGGTACTCTGGAGCAACAGGTGCATTTCTTTTCATGTATGTGCTTGTCATGCCACATGAAATGATTAAATATTTTCAGTGAATTTTGACCTATCTAGAATTCATGTACCATGTTATAAAAAGGCAATTTACATTTTATTTTGGGTGGAAATGTTGCAACAGTTGAAATGAAGCTCATCCTTCCTCTTTGGTATGATGCTAACCCTCTCTTCTGTGTCTCTCTCCTTTCCTCCCCTAGGAAATGACCTAGAGGCCTTACAGATACATTTGTGCTTTTGTCACTCTAATCTGCATCCGCTGAGAACAGCGAGATCTGGAAGCACACTTGTTTCCGCAGTGAGTAATATCTACCTCAGCCAGCAGACAGGGGAGAAACCAGGAAGCTGGTGGAGACTTCAGACAGGCAGATGGAGCTATCAGCTGGCCACTCGCTCACTGCCTGAGTCCTGCTTTGTGAAGAGGATTAGAGACGGACTGGATCTGTCTGCCCTTCGCCTCCTACAGTTCCTCTACCAGCCAGTACACAAGAAGAGCTGAGGCCACATTCTCTAATTCCAGCATTTACTCATTTTTGTGTGTGTGTTTTTTAAAAAATAATTTTCCATCTGTACTGTTGACCAGTGTCTCATTTTCCATGAATACACCTTTACTTTCATCTTTTAAAAGGATCATCTACTTTTATTTGTGCAGGCTGATATAGTTTATATATGTACAGACTTATGTGTATACTCTATATACTGTATGAAGACGTTTTCTCACCACGTTGAAGGAAAATTAATGCACTTTAAAATTGTCTTGGCTGTACAATACAGAGTGTTTTTGACTTTTCTCCACTACTATGATCATTTTGTTTGAAGCTGGAAACAGAGAAACTGGAGGTGTGTCTGCTGTTTTTAAGCTGGGCCTGATGCATCTGCAGCAGGGCTGCATGTAAGCATTTTAGTCAGCCTGCCAGTTTTTTTTTTTGATCGCCCTCCAACCTCTCCCACTCCTGTGCTGCCTCTCTAAAAGGCACACTGAGATGAGCCTCTGGCAGGTGGAATCCTTGAGCTTACTTTTTACAGAACCTGAACAGTTTTAGGACTGTTGGATTTGTGTTTGTTGTTTTGGAAAGAGGACTAAAGCACTTCGTGCAGAAAACGACAAAGACTAAAAACAGGAGCTTCCGGTGCTGTCGCACCACTTATGTATTGTTGCAGTGCGCAGGAAAGTAAAATGGACTACAAGCGTCGCTTTTTGCTCGGCGGGTCCAAGCAGAAAGTGCAACAGCACCAGCAGTACCAGATGCCTGAACTGAGCCGGACCCTGAGCGCCTCCCTAGTCTCCTCTTGCTCGGCCTCTTCACCCATGGGCACTGGGGTGGGCATGACTGGCAGCTGCCACCCACCTCCCTCTGGTGCCACCACCGCGGTTGCTGATATCCAGCAAGGCATCTCTAAATACTTGGATGCCCTCAATGTGTTCTGCAGGGCCAGCGCCTTCCTAACAGACCTGTTCAGCAGTGTGTTCAGGAACTCTCATTATTCCAAAGCAGCTATGCAACTGAAGGACGTGCAGGAACATGTCATGGAGGCGGCCAGCAGGCTGACTGCAGCAATAAAGCCTGAAATCGCGAAGATGCTGATGGAGCTGAGTGCCGGGGCCGCTAACTTCAAAGACCAGAATGACTTCAGTCTGCAGGATGTTGAGGTAGGTTCACACACACAATTGCACGCGAGCCTTCGTAGAGCACTTGTTGAACTCGTCCATATATTGTCACACTGTGTTGACTTTGACTCTAGCTTATAGGCAGTGCCTCTGACAATTATTGACAGGAAAGTCTTTTGTTTGTTCACATGGAAAGAATTCACTAAGTGCAACCTGAGGGACTGTTGTGTTCCACATGGTTTATCATATTCATTTGCCTATGACTCGTCTTCGAGCACTGGTGCTAAGATGCTTAGCTGCAGCCTGTCAGAAGGCTGGTTCCATTATTCAATGTTTCCTGACTCAAATGGGATTCTCACGCCCAGTGTTAAGCTGGTGTCAGGATCTGAGGGTGAAGTGTGAAAAACACTGAGGATGTGAGAAGAAAAGTCATCTTTTGTCACTCTGAATACCGCACCATCTTTCCACTGAACTGCATTTCTGTGAAACACTAGCTCAGGTGTTTTCATGCACACTAAATTTAATGTTCGTTGAGCTTGCTACATAACCATACAGTTTAACTATAATGTTAGGGTTATTTTCTGTCTCAATCTATTTTGATGTGTCTACTTTTTGCCTGCTGATATAAACATACAAGACCCTAGGTGTGTCCCTCTGTCTATATGTAACCATCTCCATCTTCACTGAGATGTATTTTATCTATACATAAAATGGTGTTTCAGCTTTGATAAGGTATGTTGCTGAATTATTTAACCAGGATAATCTCAATACATAATTCTAATACCAAACATCAGTTTTTCTGTGAGCCACTCTCATACAGTGTCATCTGTGTCAAGAAGCTGTGTTTTTAGGTGTGCACCACACCCAACACAGTCTCCAGCCTCCTTTATGATTACCACATGTACTTATCCTCCTTTATCCTCTATTTAATACACAGACTCCCTGTGTGGCTAGTCACACCTCTTCCACAGAAGGGGAGTCTTCACAGCAACTACAGTTGCAGTTATTGTACTAAGTTTTCCTCAGAGTTTAATTATTATATTAGTATCACATGGTAATCCAAAAAGAAGGTAAAAGACACCCCCCCACCACCACCACTACTGGATCAATTTCTATGAAATTTTCCAGAAATGTTCAAGGTGGTCCAGAATAGAGCCCATTACATTTTGGTGAATGTCAAAGGTTAAGGTTCCAGTCACCAAGAATGTGTTTTCACAATCAGAGAATGGGGCAAATCGGGTAAAATGTTTGAGTGGGGTTTGTTGTGCTGGGCACAACTTGTTTTGATTGTATTGCTATTTTGTTTTTCCTGGTTTCTTCTTCTTTTCCTGGTTTTCCCTGGTCTCTAAATCATTTAAGCCTTTTTTAATGACACTTTCTGACTTTATTCAACTGCTACAAAACTCTGTGCGACAAGTGGCCTTATGTACAATGAACAGTAGAATTAGACCAAATAATGGAAATGATCAGTTTCTTCATAATCCGGCAGCACATGGCAGAAAAGGGGGTAATGGCTGCGGCCAAGACACTGGAGGGACTGCAGGACCTCAGTGGATGTGGCTGAGCCCAAAACAGGAAACACTTTTGCACCGCAGTCAGTAAATCTGACTCTCTGTGGTCTTGGACATGCACAGATGAATATTAGAGGAAGCCCAAGTCTGTGAAAGTTTAGACCGCATAGCTTGGCAATCACACTTGCTGTCTGGTCCTGGGCATAAAGGGTACATTTGTTACAGCGGAGAAGGAAACACGCTAATGCTTTTTCTTTTGCATTGGTCTTATTCCAGTGTGTTAGTTGTATGAAGTTCTGAGAACTCTACAATAATATTATGCTGCTAGAAGTGTAATATTAACACCAGTAAAAAGTAAGTATGAATGACACACTTCTTTATTTTTCATGTCCCTATAACCTTATAAGAATTCACAACATGATTTGACCTACAGTGTGGTTTAACCTTTAAAGCATGAAAGACGTGTTTTATAGCTATAATAGGTGAAAAAAACTGCATCCCTTAAAGAATCCATTATGCCTTTTTGATGAGTCACCTCTGATTATTTGTGGTACTATTTATTGTAGATTGTAAAAAAAAAACCCCCAAAAAAACCAAGGTTAGCGAGTGACAAATTACACTTCAACCTAGCTAATTAAAATTGCTGCTAAATCACCTGGTCCCTTACGACACATTTTTGTGACTGTAAAAGGGATTTATTTTCCTTTTGTTTGCATCAGTCAAGGAATGTTGCTTGGCAGCTCTTTGCATTATGAGGTCTTCAAAATGAGCCAAACGCATTTCTGAGTTCGGGGAGTTGTGGTATGTTAAACTTTTCGACCCCTTTTCTTACGTCTCCTCTTTTTTTTTTTTTTTTTGCCCCATTTTTAATGAATACCCCAAAAAGTTAAGGTTGGTGCATTCATTTTTTTCCCTTTTTCCAAATCGGAGCCCGGTTTTCTGGCTCCTCAGACTGACTCCATTGCCAAATATGCATGAAAATGTCACGGTTTGTTTAGAGGCCGTTTGCCGAGCTTGTAAGTTTAAACCACAGCACAGAGCCCAGAGGCAAACACAGAGGTCCCCTCAACCAGAAAGAGACCTTCATGGCTGCTCTAGTCAGACAACTACATAAGCACTCTCAGCACATGCAGGAAACACACTGGAAAAACAACCCGTTGATCTCCAGCTGTTGAAAACACTCATGGCATTTATCTCCTCAGATTGTCTGTAGAATAACCTGTGAGCGCCACAGTAAAAATTAGTTTGTTTCTACAGTACCAAAACTCAAAGCAGTAGTTTATGGGACAAATGTGACCTCGGAAACATATTGTTTTTGTTTCCATTAAGCAGCGAAGACTTGTCGTAATGGTATGACAGGACTATTTGTTTGTAAGAACTCAGATTCATTCCACTGATAGTGCAGGTGTTCTCAGAAAATACAAGTATAAATGTTGATTGATGATTCGCCTTGTTTGGGCTTGAGAGAGGCCCAACTTCGACTTGGCTCCGCTACTCTCTTATTTCTCATACTTTCCATGACTGTGTGGGGATACTGCACAGCCAATCACATGTGTTACCCATTATCTTGCGCTGCAGCCATCAGCCATGTCCTCATTTTTTGCTTCACTTGGTTATTGTAGACGACTTTGTAGTGCTTGGAGTTCCATTTGATGACTGTCAGCTTGTGCTCCTCCAGTTTTATTAACTTTATTAAGATGTGCCATATAATATCAGACTGTGGTATTCCACTGTCCTATGTCGTTTTTTGTTTTTTTTTAATTTATTATAAGACTATACTTGTCCTCTGTTATTTATGTTGTTATTTTTATTGCATATGCACTAAATCAGCACCGAAAGATTGGGTTTTGATTAGTTGCTTAACATCAACAGCAGGAGAATGAATTTCTCATGTTGCACACCCTGGATCTGAGCCTGTGTTTATCAGGCCTCCCAGACTGACAGCATGCTCAGAGGTAGCCAGTAAGTACATCACCCATTTTCTACACACTGTACTCAGCCCAAATTCAATCATTGCTTTTAATTTGACTTTCCAATCAGACATGCCAAAATAAATCTAACATATCTGACATAAAAGATACAGACACGGTACGTTTTTGATTATAACATCTATATTATTCAGGATAACCGAGTCCTTTTTTCATTCGATTGCTTTAGCGCAGGATAAAAATATACTCTTTACGTCCTCTGTAAATGCACTCAACAAGAGTGTGTTGACGGGGACAAAGGCACTGGCATTTGATCCTTAGACCCTCCATGTGTTGGTCACTGCAAATAGAAGAAAAGCTTCACAGATTGACCATAAACTGACTCCAATATAGTACTGTAACACACTGGCACAGTTTGCTTATTAATACCATTGTCACACTTGGAATTTAACCTTTAATTTCATCATTATTTATATTATCATAGAATTTCTATTTTACTATCATTGATCAAATCTATAAACCCATATGTTTTTTTTAATTTATTTTTTTTATCATAATTTCTTGTAGTAGATTTTAAAACTCCCAACATCCTGATACAGTCCTGATAAATCTATCTGCTGATGTCCCGCTCCCTTCTGCCATCAGGAAGCATATTTCTGTCTTTACAACTCGGCCTCCCCCTTGAGATATTTTCAGCAGGTACCTGAAAAAGAAAACCCTGTGACTATGGTGGACCCTGTGGTGTCCTGTTTCTCTTATTTCGCTAAGTGGACAACAAACCAGTCTCCATGCTTGGATTATTCTTGCATCAGACTCACATACACAAACTCAACTTTGCTGATGTATGATGATGATGTATGTCAGTTCTAAGACTTATTTAAAAAATATATATATATTGTGTGTATATATATATAATATAACATTTTTAGATGTTTTTATCTGTTTATTAAATGGAAAACGGAAAAAAGTACATGTTTAGCGAACCTGTTACATTATTATGACAGTAATTATTAATCCTCCAAAAACAGTTTTGACCAGGACCTGGTCATATCTCACCAGGGATGACGTTTCCTGTTTTCCCTGCAGTGACACTGTTGTTTTTTCCAGTGTTTCAACTCCTGTTATCTATTTTTAACACCTGCTTTTATTCTAAACCTTTCTCTTGCCCTTGCACATAAATCAAAATTTCAGTTGCACATGTCCCATTTGCGCAACAAGGTTTTCATGTTTGGTATCTGTTTACACCACATTAGTTATTACAAATCTAGTTACCAAGCTCGAATCTGTTGATGCAGAGTAAAAAAAGAAAAAAAGAAAAAGTGAGCTGGTTTTGATTTATACTTCGTGGCATGTCCTTGGCTTCATGTATTTTTTTCTTTTGCCTGTTATTGTGTTTTTGGTGGAAAAACGATGAAGATGAATGTTTGAAGTGTGAATGGTTATTTTTAAGGCTGTGGGATCAAACAGAACTGCTGTAATTAAGTAACTGTCTTGAACTAAATTTATGTATTCCAATCCCAGAACAAATCCTGTAAATCAAGTCTGAAACGTAGGAGTTGAATAACTTGTTCCAATAGAATGGAAGTTTTCAACAGTCATATTAAAGAATAACACTCCAAGGCAAACTGCTGATGTCGCTGATGTGGTTTAGTGAGTCAAGTCTGCAATAATGAGACATTTATGTAAAACAAAAAAAAGTCTGTTACAAATTTATCATGCATTTTGCTTAAGGGGAAGATGCCATGCTTGAACAAAAAGTTAAAGCTTTTAATAAGTACTTTTTCTTTCTAAAATGAAATGTAAAACACTTAAAATGATTATGTCAGACTATAAATGCATTCTATTTTGCAGGTGTGTAAAAACCAAACATTCAGAAGCTTAAAGTACTCTGGATGATTGAGTTTTGTAAATCTGGCCTTTTTCTTGTTTTTGCATCTTTTTAATTGAATAAAGATAGATAGATATGTTATTAATCCTTTTTCAAGAAAATTGCTTTTGTTACAGCAGCAGAAAATACCACTCAGATAGCCTGTCATCACAGATCACAGATCACACACACACACACACACACACAGAGATCATTATTGTACATTAAAAAAAATCACACATAAAAAGATCCCGATTACCCATAAGAGGTCACTATTACACATACAAAGGTCATGATTACCCACAAAAAGATCACTAAAAGACACTATTACACATTAAAAAAGATCACAGAATAAATATAAATATGTGTACACTCACTGTCACTACAGTGAAAAGTTGCCTGTTGTAGAAACCAGTCTTGATTTGACATCACATTTTATTAGAGATGTTTAATGACTTTTTAAACAACTTTTTCCTGCTACAGTTGCAAAAGAAGCACAGAAGCATTTGGACATGCATCACAGTAGAATTATTGTTTCATGATAAATGTTCATCAAAGTGGCATATTTTAACCCCAGTCTTTTCTGTTGTTCTTCTGCAGGTACTGGGTCGATGCTTCCTCACGGTGATGCAGGTCCATTTCCAGTTTCTTTCACAAGCCTTGCAGAAGGTCCAGCCTGTGGCCCAGTCATGTCTGGCAGAGGCTCTGGCCCAGGCTCAGGAGCGTTGCACTAATACCCGCTCCCAAAGCTCTGACCTTGGGCCCCTTACAGAGCTGGAGGAAGCCTCCCGCTCATGGAAGGGTGTAGCTGAGGTAGGCAGACAAAGGGTGCCCCGGGACGTGGGCCTTGGAAATACGGGGTTTTTCTGTGTGAAGTGAAAAGCCAACTTGTTATACATTCCTGAGAAATGCCACCCACTTATACTCTCCAGCCTTAATTTCCTATTTCCTCTTTTTGCTCTGCAGTTTGTCTGCGAACCTACATGCTATACTCTCTAAACTCCAGCCCATGTAAGGGAGGCTGTTTTAAGAGGACCCAACTAATCCTCCAGCTAATCAGTCCCCCTGGTCCATTTTGAGCTTTGCTGTATGTAGTGACGCAGAGAGGAGAATAGTGGGTTGATTGATTTGTTAAGCCCTGGCATGCAGAGTGTCAGCCCTGGAGGGGCTAGGCCTGCATAGATCCTGGTAGAATGTGGAGGGGTTTCGATATAGGGAGGTGGTTAGAATACTCTGGCAGAATATTGACACACATTTTGTTACTGTAAAAGCTGTTCCATAGGGCTTTAAACTGAGCCGTTATATGCTTTAAGCCCAAAGTTACTGTTCAGAGTCGTATGTACACTTCACATTATATTTTAAATAATGATAATGATTATCTTTGTCATTTTATTCATGTAGAGCATGAGCAAGCAAAAGCAGGATTACCAGAAAACAGTCCAACAACAACAAAAAAAATCATACAAGAGCAAGACAAGATGAAAGTTGGTTAAGATGGTAAAACAAGAGGACATGTCTTAAAATATGCCACGTATTAGTCTGTGAGACTGTAATAAAAAAGTATGGATTGTAAGAGCCATGTTGAGAAATATACAGAGATACAAGAGATTTCCACTCCATGGATGTTATTGCTGTCTCTGATCAGACCTTGTGATTTCATTTGTGCTCTTGTGCCCTCAGGCCACAGCAAGGTTAAGAGAGAGGGGCCGGGACGGCTGCCTGGCAGGCATCCAGGTTCAGCAACTGTTCTGTTCA
Source organism: Siphamia tubifer (assembly GCA_020466265.1). Taxonomy (NCBI): domain Eukaryota; kingdom Metazoa; phylum Chordata; class Actinopteri; order Kurtiformes; family Apogonidae; genus Siphamia; species Siphamia tubifer. The sequence goes on along the minus strand of CM035785.1, from coordinate 55,901,125 downwards.
AACACCACCACCATCCCTGAGCACCAGCTGAAGGAGCTCAATATGAAGATTGACAGTGCTTTACAGGTACAGTATCGTATAGACTGTCAAAGGGAACTACAGCATTTGTTTTTAATTTACCATCGCCAGAGAAGAGAACCTTTTGTTCTTAATTAAATGGGCAATGGACTGATGGTTCACTGTATTTCACCCTCTATTTCCAGGCTTACAAAGCAGCATTAGAAAGCCTGGGCCACAGTGAATATGCTCTTAAGGCTGGCTTTCATCTGAACCCCAAAACTGTGGAGGCAGCGTTACAGGTGGGTTCAGCCTAAAAGAAAAAAAAAAGTTCTCAAACTCATGAAAGGCAAAGGAAAAGATGATAACATTTATAGCGTATAGATAATGGAATATTTAGAAATTCATGGATTGCTGTCTACATGAAGTATCGTTGCTTTTGGTGAGCAGGGCTGCTGCAGTGAGGCGGAGGCCCAGCAGGCAGGCAGGATGCAGACCACCTCCCAGCCCATCCAGTGTGAGCTACCTACGATCCCTGTGCAGATCGGCTCACATTTCCTCAAAGGAGTGTCCTTTAATGAGTCGGCGGCAGAAAACCTCAAACTAAAGACGGTACGGTCTAGCTACATATGACGACAGGTCACCAAGACTGAACTGAATTAAAGTTTCCCTGCTACATATAACGTTACTAAACACCAACAGGCTCTTGAATATTTGTCCAAACCTTTGTTTTGCCCATTGGTCCTAAAACATAAACCCCTTCTTGACATAGTATGTTATTTAGTTTTTTAAAACCACAGTTGGAAGTAAACCAGATCAGCTCCTTTTAGGTCTAGTTACAGTAATCTCAACAAATGTATAAATGAATGAAGGCTCTATTTGCATATTCACTGGTTGAAACATGGGCAGACAGTGACTTCAGACAGCTTTGTTGATGGTTCGTCTTGTTTATCCTCAGCACACAATGCTGCAGCTCATAAAGGAAGCGCTGGGCCAGAACGGAGTGACTCCAAGAGACGATTCCCCTGTCACAGAAGTCCTCAACCAAGTCTGCCCATCTAGTTGGAGAGGAGCCTGTAAGACAGCTGTCCAGCTTCTGTTTGCACAGGCCGGTCTGGTGAGTAGAAATGTTAAAGACCATGGACACTGCAGTAGGGATTATATGTCCACAAGGCATTTCATGATTGTCATTGATGATTTGCCACAAAGGAACACACTAGGAATCAAATGGGTTTTCATTTCTGAAGGAAATTGTTAAACTATCAGAATTCCTTGTTGGGGAACTTTAAAGCTAATATATAATGTTCCATTGCCTTTGGTTACTGTAACAAACTAAGTTTTTAATTTTTCAGAAAAACATAAATGAAAAATGAAAGAGAGCCAAACATACATATTTCTATTTTTGTGCAGATTCTCTCTTGAAAAAGGGGAGCCATAGGAGATTCTGTATTTGTTTCTCTTTAAGTATACTGATCGTTTGATCAAGTATCAGTAGGTGCATTTACATGCACTTTGAGGAATTGAAATTATTGCCTTACTCTGATTAAAGTCAGTTTTAAAAGCCATGTAAACACCTTAATTGGAGTGAAATCGAACTGGAGTTTGAGAAGTTGGAGTAAGCAAGTTAAATAATGCGGTTGTAATCGATTTTCTCTGTGCATGTGAACGCCACCCAACCTTATCTCAACTAAGACTGGCCTGGACACGCCCCCTTCCAGAAGTGACCAGACTGAGCTGCTGCGTCATCACTCGTATGTTCTCTGGGTGGTGTTGTCCTCCTCCTACTACATCTGCTTCAAATCTGCTGCTTTTGTTTAGAGAAAAGAAGAAGAAGACTCTTTGTCATTTTGCATATCCAAGGATAACAAAACGAAAAGAGCTCTTCTAGTTAATGTTCTTCTTCTATAGCATACTAAGATGAAAGGGCCAGCTTAGCGCCACCTAGTGTCTGGGAGTGGAGTAATATTCAAATTTGTGGCATGTAAACACGGAGTTCTGGGAAACTTCAGTCCTTAACAGAGGTGGGTAATCCCAGCTCCAAAGAGTAAAAGTCGTGCCGTGTATTGGTTCTTCCTGTTCACTTCATACAGGTGATTCCACTAAATATCCATCTACCTAGATGAGGAGTTGTGCGGTTGGAGCAAACACATGGCAGGACTTTTACTCTTTGAAGCTTGAATGACCCAACTGTGGTCCTTAATCGGAGTAAGGCCATAATTTAAATTTCTCAGTGGACGTAAACCTACTCAGTCAGCTGTACTTTTGATGCCACAGAACAGTGTAAAGGAGGTGGCATGCTGACGTGAACAGGCCTGTTGTACATCTCTGACACTACGACTTCATTAATAGTCTTCCTTTTGTGTATCCGCGGGTTTGGCAACTTACCTCCCATTGTTTGTTGGATTTGTAATGGAGATGAGGAGATCTGAAAACTTACTTTGAGGCAGTGGAGAGGTGAAAACAAACACCCAGAGAAAGACAAAAGCAAAGAAACATTCCTGGAGCATCTGGGTGAAGGATGGGCTCGTCTGGGCCAGTCTACAAACAGGACCCCCTCCCCCCCCTCCACCCGTTGGAAAGGAGAGACACTGGGAGGAGGGTCAGCAACAGGACTCGCCTTGGAGTAACACCAGTGTGTTTTTGTTCCGATGTTTATTTCCTCTGTGTGGTCTGCTCTGTTTTCAACGTCAGGCAGAGGGAGTGTTCCCATCCAGCCTGGTGCTAACTGTAAAACAATCCCTGGATGATGAATGAACTCTTTGCATTAGCGCCTTATCTCAGTCTTTTGACACTCACCCCAAAATAGATCACACACACACACACACACACACACACACACACACACACACACACACACACACACGGTCGCTTTTCTTCCTTTTAACTCGTGTGACATTAACAGTAAGAATGACCATATCTGTCTAGTTGCCCTTCCTGGCAACATTCCTCGTCAGCAACTCCCTTTTTCCTACTTGTCAAGACAGTGGGTGTCATGACAAGTCTATTTAGCTGCTGTTCCTTCTTCTTCCTGCCTCATTGGCCTCATCATGTGCGTGTGTTTGTATTCCTATCTTTATAGGGACATTGATATGTTTTCACAGTCACACCATGGGGACCTCTGACACTATGGGGACTGGAATTCAGGTCCCCACAAGGGTTAAATATAAATAAAGTTCCCCACTAGTAAAATAGAAATGATGCGGCCCTATGAAAACATTAATGTATTTTTCTGGAAGTCCTCATGAAGCATGAGGGAAATGGGTGCAAAGCGAAAGTTTTGAAGATGTGTTTTCTTTAAAAACAAACAAAAAAAAAAACCCACCTTTTTTTTAAATTATTTTTTATTTTTCTTTATTAGTATTATTATTTATTTATTTTTAAATGATTGTTTTTGTATTTATTCATTCATAATTTTTTTTATTTAATTAATTTTACATTTTTATAATTTAATTTTTAAAATGTATTTACGTTTTTAACTATTGTTATTGTATTTATTTATAAATTTTTACGTTTACATTTACACTCACTAACCAATCGCTACTTGATTACATACTTGGTCCTCGTGACACATGTAAATGAGTGTGTGTGTGTGTGTTTTGTCACGGCTGTCAGTCTGTCTGCATGTATGCGTAACTCTCTCACATGGGGATCCCGCCCAGGGTTTCCAAGGATACACCTGCTTTTTTAATAACAATGGGGTAACTTCCTGTATTTCAGGAAATAGACTCCTCCCACTTTCCCTCCCTCTTTTGTGACCCAGCTGCATCGGGGCCGAGGAGCCAAGGCCACTTTCAAAGAACTAGCGAATGTATTTGAGTAGCAGCAGCAGGCAGGAAGGCCGGTCTGTTTGTTGTCACTGGCTGATTGAATACGTTCAGCTTCCTCACCTTGAACCTCGTCTCTTATTTGCTCACTGGGAAAATTAATGGCTGACACCTGAAAGGCTCTGGCTGTGCTTTGGAAGCATTTCAATGTTCCTGTGGTCAACGAGAGGACAGAGCCGAGCGGTTTACATAGAAGACAAAAAAAAGGCTGATGTCTGGGTTTTGGTTCTGCATCAGCGCCTCATGCACACTATTCACTCAAGATGCACATAAAGAAGTTAAGGATGAGGATAATTTAATGGATGAGTAATGTTTTTGCTTAAGAGGTAAATGAGACATTTACAAGCAAAATGATTTAATTTAGTATATGTAACCTGTAGATATAAACAGTAAAACATCTGGAGGGTGTGTTGACATGAAGGGTAAGAGCTGCTCCAACAGTGCCAAGGTGTCTGGTCCTCCTCAAACTCAACGACCACTGAGGACATTGTTATTGTTTTATCAACATTCAGGATTTGAAAAAAAAATAGACTTGTTAAGGCTGTTTTTTTAATACTTTGATTCACACAAACGCTCTGAAATACATTTTACTGCTTACGACCACCTCTGTTTAGTTTAAAATGTGAGTAAAATGCTTGTCCTGAAGTGTTGTTATTAGTTTTAGTCTCCTGTATGACAGGGCTCGGATAAACTGAGAAAGAACTGAGTCAACATGAATAGAATATAAATGTATTCAGTAAATGAGCTGATGAAGGTGTGTTTATGTTCCAACAGGTGGTGGTTGACACAGCTCAGATTGAAAACAAGGAAGCCTATGCTCCACAGATCACTCTGGAGGGATCCAAAGTGGTCGTTCAGGTACCCTCCACATGGTAAGTAAACCAGAAGAACATTTGATGAAGCATTGGTCTTTAGTCTGTGAGTTATTTTATAGATATACAGCGGTACCTCTACTTACGAAAGACCCAGCTAACAAATGATCCAAGTTACGAAATCCTTTGCCTCAATTTTTTGCCTCTGAATACAAAAGAAAGTTGTATTTACGAAAGGAAACTGAAACCTCAGAGACATAAATACAATACATTACTGTACGTAACTATGTAATGTATGTAAATACATCACATACGTACTGTACATAGCATCCTATTGGTTATGAGGGAGCTACCATGATGCTTTTTGTTACCCTTTAAACCTCATTCATCATGAAGTTACGGTTTCCTGAGTTTTTCAGGAACCCATTCCGACCACCGCTTCCATCAGTCCTGCTCGCCAACGTACGCTCACTGGAAAACAAAGCTGGATTTTAACACCAAACACCGCCATTGGCCTGGACAGGCTAAAATCTAAATCTACATTTTATTTTAACACATATTTCACACAAAATCTGTATTTTTTAATAGAATTTTAAAGGGTTTGAGGGGCCTTGGAACAAATTGTGCCTTTTACATGTAAAATGCGACTATTTACAAAAAATTCACGGGATGAAAACACTTATGGAACAAATTAATTTCGTAAGTAAAGGTACCACTGTACATCTGCGTGTGTTTATCTCGTGGCAGTGGAGTAACAATAGGATTTTGTCTGTTAATGAGTTCAATCAATCATTTGTCTCAGTTTAAAGTGAAAGTTTATGAGATGTTTGGAGAGAGGTTGGTCATGTGGTTCTGTGTGTAGTGGAGACTTTCTAATATGTAGCAACACTGTTCATGGTTGAACATCATTTTCACAGTCATGAATGGGATTGAAACAACTTAATGCATTTAGTGAGTGAATATGCTCTGTGAAGAAGAATATAAGTGTTATGACCTTTCCCACTGAAGAAAACGCCCTCTAACAAACCCTTTCTTAATAAAGATGAAACATTCTGCGTAAGTGGTTTTCATTAGTTATGCTTAAAAGGACAATAATTAGTGTACGTTATCTAGCTTGAAAACATTTGTAATTGGACAGTTGTAACAAGAGTACACCTACTTTTTATTCAAAATTCATGCTGGCTTCGTGAAATGTTACTGAAAGAGTGAACTAGTTGAAGGTTGTTGTTGTTGACTAGAGAGATAATTTAGTGCCTCCATCAAGTTAAACAAAGGGTAAAGGTCATGTGCTCCTCTATACAAGCCAAGGCTGAAAGCTGGCGATTCAACTTCATAACAATATTTACAATTATGGCTAAGACGTCATAGGTGGATTTGAATGGAGATGCTGACATCTGTGGCACTAGGACCAGTCTATTTTTGTTAAGTCTTTGTTCTTCTGTTTGATAATTGTGGGGAGTGAGTTTGAATTACATTTCACATAAGGGGACAAAATTACGCAAAGCCAGATGGTAAACTGAAAAAGCATGGAGGACATGTTTATGCTGCTTCTTTTGTTGTTTATGAGTATCGCATATCATGTATTAATTTCTTTAGCGAGTGCAGCTGGTCTTTGTGTATGTGACATTATGTTGAATTTGTTGTGCATGTCTGTTCAGGTGTCTGAAGGAGGACCCAGCCACCATGTCCCTGCTGCAGCGGAGCCTGGACCCAGAAAAGACTCTGGGTCTTGTAGATGTTCTCTACACAGCAGTGTTTGACATCAACAGGTGGAAGGAAAGAAAGTGAGTGGATGTTTGGCGAAATGAATGTGTCTTTTCAGCCAATTTCCTTTACAGTGAATGTCTGAAAAACATGGCTTCATGACGCTTCAGTAAAATGTATTTTTTTTTCTGTTTTACCCGTGAAGAGAGCAAGTCTTGCCAACTATCCAGATTCAGCTGCAGCGTGAGGCCCCAGACTATGGCGGCCAGGCAGACCTGCCTCCTGGGACCAGCTCTAAGGCCTCCAGTGGACTGCCCAAGACAATATCTAAGTTGACATCCAAGTTCACCAAGAAGGTCTCATCCAGCTCTCATAATAGTGGAGGCAGTTATTCCATTCCTAACACCCCATCTCGCAGCATGCTAACAACCAGTAACTCTGAGGAGAAGGCTAAGAACCTGGGTCACAGTGATGGGAGGCTGCAGAGCATCCTGCAGATGGGCAACCTGTCCTGCGCTGCTGACTCCACCCAGCAAAACCAGCTGGCCAATGGCTTGGTGTCCGAGGACCAGGGGATGAACCTCCCCACTGACCAAGAGATGCAGGATGTCATTGACTTTCTCTCAGGATTTAATATGGGCAAATCCCAGCAGGCCTCGCCCCTGGTCAAGAGGAGGAACTCTGTGGCATCCGCTAACCCCGCTGAGCTGAAGCCCCCCAGTGGACCTCCACCCACTTCCCAGGCCATCTCTCACAGTGCTCTCCAGCCCCAGCCTCAGCCTCAACCACAGCCTCCTCCATCAGTGCCGAAGCAACAGCCTCAGCCACAACCGCAGCCACCTCCTCCACCGCAACAACAGCCTCAGCCTCAACAGCAGCAGCCGCCTCCCCCTCCTCAGCAGCAGCCCTCTCCACAGGCCCTGCAGTACTACCAGCACCTCCTGCAGCCCATCAGTCAGCAGCAGCCTCCTCCTCCTCAGCTTCCTCCTCAGCAGACCCCACCTCAGGTCCTGCCTCAACAGCGAGTAACGAGCAAGTGGCTCGGCACATCGGGCCAGCAGCCTCCTCCACAGGGCCCCCCTGCAGGGCTTTCACCCCTGGGGCCCATCGGCCAATGGAGCTCACCTGGACTGCCGGACTTGAGCTCAGACTTGTACAGCCTTGGGCTGGTCAGCACATATATGGACAGTGTCATGACTGAGATGTTGGGTCAGAAGCCCCAGGGTCCCCGAAACAACACCTGGCCCAACAGGGACCAGAGTGAAGGAGTGTTTGGAGTCTTGGGAGACACCCTGCCCTTTGATCCAGCAGGTGAGATGGAACCTTCCTTTGAGACATTTTGTATATAGCTCAAGGTTACATGTAGGATTGATCTGTGACTGTATGTAAGAGCATATTGAACACAAAGGCTGTGGAAACCACTCATCAGTTACAACTTTGTCAGCACAGCAGTGAGAGGGAGGCACACCTGTAGCTTTGCTGACACTCTATTCTTTTTATTCCCCCTTTATTGAAGCAAAGAACAGAACAATAGCAATGCTCGCTAGTGACGGAAACAAGGATAAAGTACACAAAGACTGAGCAGAAAAGAGAAAAAGATACTTGATGTTGTTGATGATAATAGTTTGAAATGAGCTATTCTTCTGAGGGTCTTTTCTAAACACTTAACAAATGGTTTTATGACTCAACTAATGACACTATTGCACTACCTCTATACACCAGTATAATAACTTTCATACTGCATGTGTGGGTGTCCATAAGTGTCTGTGTATTCCTTTGGAAACCATTACGTCAGTTGTACACATACCCTTGTACCCAAGTGAAATATACTCCTCTAGATGCAAGTCTTAATTGTCCCATAAAATGAAAATAGTCTGCAGACATGGGTTGATAACATTGTAAAGGGAGTACTATACAGACATTCATTCAGTTGAACTAGGACATACATATATTAAAACCAAGAAGTCTAATGGCCGAGTTTTTAAATCCCTGCTCATATTAACTTCAAACTAAAGCATCATCAGCTCAACTATTACTGTAAGGAAACAAACTCATTTGTACTTGTTTAATGATCAAATTGTCTTGTGTGTTACTGTCCAAACCAGTACATGGGCAGGATATTTTTTTTTTTCATATGTCCCATTTCATATATTCTGAATAGTATAGGTTATGTCACAGTGTCAGGCTGTGAGTTTGTAATTGTATTGGCTGATTTATTTGATTGTAATTATATGTAGTTTAAAACCATTTAGGTTTATTGAGCATGTTAGATTCTGAGCTTTTTAGTGCTTTCACTTCACCACACTACAGGTGGCAGGAACTGGAAGTTGAGTGTTTAGGTTCCATTTTTGACTGTCAGTTTCTATTTTTACAATGCAGCAGACCCTTTTGATTGCAGTGGAGGCCTATTGTGCACAGTTGACTTATGGCTATTGTGAGTTTTCTGCAACGGTAGACAGTCTGGCTGAACGGATTGAGCTCCAGGGTGCGAAAGAGAAAAGCTGAGGGGGTCAGAAACTCATAGTTGTGTTTATCCTCCCTTTCCATGTGCAGTTGGCTCTGACCCCGAATTTGCACGTTACGTCGCCGGTGTCAGCCAGGCCATGCAGCAGAAAAGGCAGGTGCAGCACATCCGTCGGCCCAGTAACAGTCGCAGTAACTGGCCAATGCCTGATGAGCAGCAGCACAGGACCTGGTCCCACCCAGAATACTACAACGAGGGGTAGGTAGAAACCGTACAAACCATCTCCCTCCATGAGCCCCGTCACCATATTTGGGAAAATGTTGAAAATAAACACACTTTGACACACAAGTGGGTGTACCTTTTCAGATACCATCTACCATTAAAATCTTTTGGATTAAATCACTTATGTGGCAGATGTTAATATGTGAGGCATTTACTGTGTTAGTCATGACTGCACAAGTGTGTGACAGCACCATCCTACTTATAGACTAATCCATGGAAGAAGGCAGAAGTAAACAACCAACCATTACTGCAGTAGCATTTCACATTTCCACCTCACACAGTGTTCTTGTAACATGAGGACTCTGCTTTTTACCTAATTATAAATAGGTGTGTAGTTAAATTTGATAAGGTTCATGTTGAAATGCAGTCATAAGAATGTGTCGACTTGACGTTGAATTTAAAACATAACGGGCAGGTACATTTCTAATTATTATCTGTTTATCTACCTGCTTTTAAAGTAGTTTTATGTCACGAGGTTCACTTTCTTTTATATCGGTATTTTAATATTTATTTAATCTGTTTTTAAATCATGTTGACCGCATTGATATTTCATTTCTACAGTTCATCAATGATGTTTTGTGTGAAATGACAATAAATTATATACCGTATCATATCTAGTTATTAATATCCAAATGACTGTGACATTGTTCCACCTTGATCTCCATGTGAGGGGGATATTTACCAAATGCTATCAAATGATTTTAGTAAAACTGGGTGTTTTGATGGTTAAATCTATTGAAACTTTGATGATCTCCGCCATCCCCGCTGTTCAAACTGGAAATAAATCTAAGCGAATTAGTCAGACATCAAAACAGGAGCTTTAGAAATGAAGTTATTAATAAATGTCTTCACATATTTAATAAGAGATCATCATTACCTCTTAAAAAGTAACATTTTCATGGGAGTGTGTCGTGTAATTTCACCAGTCGTTGCCATATTAAATGTCTGCAGCGTGTGTGATATAACATAATAGTTACTCCGCTGATGCCGCCTCTGCCTGCATCCACAGGGAGGCCGTAAACAGCAGCTGGTCAGCCAATCAGGGGGATTCAGCCAGCTCCAGCGATGAGACATCCTCAGCCAACGGCGACAGTCTGTTCTCCATGTTTTCTGGGCCAGACCTTGTGGCAGCAGTTAAGCAGAGGAGGTATGTCCCAAACTTTTCCACTAATAACCAAACTAAATCACAGTTACGGGTGTAATCTCTCCTCTCTGTCGTTATTTTATTATTTGATAATGGCTGTCTAAAGGCCAGAATATGTATAGTATAAGCGTGGCTGCGCCTACTCCCTCCATATTGCAGTCATTATTACAGACCAATGCCAGCTGGAGTTGACTGCGCTCAGAAATCTGGCCACTATTTTATCACTACTGCGGTTTATATTACATTTCTCTGTTCACAGAAAACACAGCTGCGGTGAGCCGGAGGTGTGCACACTGCCCTCGCCACCGCTCCATCACATCGGGGATGACAACCAGGTAAAACACAACAAATTGAACATGTCTTTACATGTCAACGCCTCATTTTAACCCATACATTTTGTTTTTAATCAGTGTAACATTTGTATTCATCTATTTGTTTTTACAAAGTGACATTTGCATTTATTTATTTTTTTTACCTGTTCAACCATGGTTGTAAAGGTAAAGGCCGTTAGGTGTAAAAGTGGTTGTCTGACCGTAGTGAAGTTTTCAAAGAATGAATGAACTTTATTTGGTTGTCCACAATATAAAACAATGAGAAGTTGTACATTTAACAAGATTAAAGTTATTTATAACCAAAAGTGGGTTGAGTAGAAGCTTTTTAACTCCACCCTGTTCATCAAATCAAAAACAACTTGGCAAACTTTAAATTTTTTTTTCATAATTCCTTTATAAGAATATGCAAATTATTTGTTCCCCTCAATTAAACAAATTCCTTATTAATGAGACAAAACATTCAGTTAGTCACATAATTGATAAATATTAATAATTTCACATTTTAAAGATTTTTTTTCAGCAGTGGGTTGAGTAAAACACCACAGTTATCAAACTGACTATTTGATTAGATCCCAAAATCTAATTTGGTATCAATGAAGCCTCAGAATGAGTTAAAGATGTTTTGGTTTTACTCAGCAATTCTACAGTGATTATAGTCCTGGGGGGGGGGGGGTCTGCTTGGCTGCAGACTGGGTTAGATCAATATTTAAAACAATGTGAAGATATTAATGACATTTAAAAAGATGCACAAGAGTAAGATTTTTTGCAAATACATGAAAAACATGAATTTGAAGTTGGATTGAAACGTTCTGTTGTTCGTTTCACATCAGGAAGCATTATTATTTTTCTTAATTGATCATTTCTTACTTCCTCCCACTCTTTCCAATGTGTTACAGAAGTGTTTTGACTGCTCTGTCATTTATCTATCCTTTATTTTCTGTGGTTGTTTGTTTTCTTTTACTTCTTTTCTCTGACACTGAAACTGGCACCTGGTTGAAACATATTCCCTAGCATGCAGCCCTTTTTAAAATTGTGTCTTTTACCGTCCACTGCGCTCCACAGGACAGCAAAACAAAAACCTGGCCCCCAAAAGCACCGTGGCAGCACTCCAACACAAACACCATGCCCAATCCCAGCTCTTCCTTGTACCAGATGAACATCCCTCCTTCCTCGCAGTGGAGCGACTCCATGCAGATGCTGCAGTCTCCTGTGTGGTCCACCGCCAGCGACTGCTCCCCCTCCACGGGCATCTCCTCTGGTTTTCCCTTCACCCAGCAGCAGCAGCAGCAACAGCAGCAACAGCAACAGCAGCAACACAAACCCATGACCAAGGGCTTTAAATCCTTCCCCCTCAAACACGAGCACAGGCCCTCCTACCTTCACCAGTACTGATGGCGATGCGGCGGTCCCACGGTGAAACGGGGCGTAGTGGAGGGTCTGTAGCTCCGTCAGATGAGCCGCAGGGTGGGCCGAGGTGCACACACGACAGTCTACACCCACGAAATTGGAAAAAAAAAAAAAAAAATCGGCCTGAGGCTCTACAGCCCGCCAGGTAAAATTTAAGTATACACACTGGCTCGACATTTTTGTATCTATATTTTTCCATGCCAAACACACCCATTTGAAAAGGAAAAAAAAAAAAAATAGAAAAGAAACAAGACATATTTTACAGTTTTTTCAAACTGCCATGTTTTAACTACAACAGATGCATGTGTTCCGCTGGCAGCAGTTTAGTCTCGTGGTCGTTTCTCTGTCTGTTGAGCTGACCTACTGCGTCTCCTCAGACTAGAGCTGGAGACATGCGCGGCCGTCACCGACTTGCTTCTGCGGCTGAAAAAGTGTGTGTGTGTGTGTGTACAGGCGAGGAATCGCAGGAGAGCGGGGGGCTTGAAGCGTTCCTCTCCTTTTGCCCATAATAAATATACTGTGTCTACATAGCTGTAACTGCCAAATCTCACGTAAGATGACCCAGAATACAGCTACCATCTACTGTTTCATAGCTTGTAAAATACTGAAGTTGAAATATAAATATTTAGTTCTTTTTATTAAGAGGCTTTGAGCAGGCTCAGCGTAAATATAGTAAGTCACTGCAGAGGTGTAATTTGAGAGAAATACACTACTTTTTCAACAACTGACCAGAGTTAAGAATTATAGCAGTAACTATGTGCCATGTTGGTATTGATAGCACTTGCAGAATATTATTTCCAACCAAAGCGTTGTTCAGAAGATGAATGGTGCTGATGAGCTAAGAGGCGGTCTGAGATTATTATAGAGAAGCAGTGAAGTTACAAACCCTATTGGTTGTGAGCATTAGGGATCATCTTCACAAACGGAAGCGCATTCATTCATTTCTTCCTCTAATTGGCGGTTGTTTGCTCCAGATTGACACTAACTCCCATGAACCTAACTTTTTTTTTTGTTTTAATAATACAATATTTTTCTTGTACAATTATTGACAGTATTAATCTTATTTTTGTATTTTCTTACATGTTATACCATTACTGTATGTTAGTATTCTTGTAGGCATATTACATAAAACATTATTTTTCACTTCCCAATATGTGAAAAGCACATTTTTTTCCTACAGAGTGGATCTACACCATCTATCTATAAACGTTACCAAATATGCCATGCTAAACACTAAAACATTGTGTGATGAGGGTATTTTTGAGCCCTTGTTTCTTTGGTTTCTATGGCAATGGGCTGAATTTAAGCGCCCAGAATGTTCTTTTTGTGATGTTTGCGGATGCCAATGTTGCCTGTATTTATGAAATGACACCATGTTTTCAGAAAACTAACATACTTAACATGTTTACAGAGAATTGTTTGCTGTATATACATATAAATGTATATCTTTTTATAGTTAATGTGCTTTGCACAATCAAGATATAGGGTTTGTTGCTTTTTGTCTGTGTTATCTCCCTAACTGTTGCAGCCTTTTTTAATGACATCATTACAGACCTTGGACTGTAACTGTTAGCTTCTCAGCTGTGTCAAATGGTTTACTAGTGGCTTCTACAAAATAAAAAAAATAAAAAAAGAATAAAAACATGTTGCCCTGATAGAAGATATGAAGGGGGACTGCTTGGCTTATGTTGCTTATTGTTCTCTTGAGCTGGCAACTGAATCTTTCCAAGTGTACCAGCAATGCAAAAAACGAATAAAAATGACTAGCAATTCAACATGCTGTATCGTAACTTTTTTTTTTAAATCAGTGATTAATTTGCCTCTGAATGTAAAGATGTGTTCTGGATCTACTATAAACATTTCATAACAGTAACAGTGACCATACTTATGTCTTTAATCAGAGTTGAGGAGATAAAGTGACATTTGGAATTCACAGAATTCTTCATAATATAATAAATATCCCATAGAAGCAAAATACTGACGTGTAGTTGGTTACATTATTAAAAACAAAACATAAATATGCATCCTTCACTCAGAATTAAATGTTGCCCCCCCCACCACCACCACTTAAATCCCAAGGCCTGTTGTCATCGTGTCTCTTTGTGTCCATTCACAGTGGGGGCACAGGCTGAGCTTTCATCTGATGTTGGCTGGAAAAACAAACGACACTTTTCAGTACAAACTTAAGAGAAAAATAATTTGTAGTGCAACAGTTACACATGCACTTGGACTCATGTCTCACCTTTGAAGAGGAAGCCACGATGTCAGGGCTGGCATCAGCTATAGTTGCCAGGTAAACAATGTTTCTATGCAGGATCTGTTGGTACCTGGTGAGAAGGCAAAGGAAAAAACAAAAAAAATAAAACCGGTGAAACAGTGACCAAAGTGAAATGGAGCCTGTGTAGGAAATGTTAAGGTTATGAAATGGAGGAAAAACAAAAAATATATCTGACTAAAACACAAAAATGATACTTTAGCTTCTCAGATCTACCTCTCACCAACTGATGTTTTATTTCAGGGGTGTCAGAGTTAATTCAGTTCAGGGGTCACATTCAACTAAATGTGATCTGAAGTGGGCGAACCAGTAAAAAAAACCCCAAAAATACAATAATATACAAATATCAACTAAATTTTTCTCTGTTTTAGAGCAAAAAAAGTAAAATTACATTGAAAAAAACATTAGGCTGTAGTTTATCATTTACATGTATACATTCTAACTTACAGAGCACAGTGGATCTACACATACAAAATATTTAGTAATGGGTGGAATTTTATTAAAATTGTATTTCTCTTAAGACATTTCCAGTTTTTCATATTTAATCTGAGATTTTTTTGTGAAATTATACTCTTTTAGTGTCACTAAATGGGAAAAGTTTTACATTTACAATATTTTTTAAACTTGTGAATATTTACAGGCTGTTATGAGACTGAATATCTTTAGGTGGGCCGCATATTTGACACCTGTGTTTTATTGTATTGAAAATAAGCCAAATAAAGTTACATAAATATCCAGAAGTCACTCATTTTAATAACTAAATGAACAAAGTGGAAAAAAACCTGAAGATTTGGAGTGAGTTTTCCCCACTCTTGCATCATCGAGAACTTGAATAAACATAATTCAAATACAGTTGAAATGTAAAACTACTACTAATATTGCGCACACAATAACAAACAAGATTTTCTGAATTTTAAAAACAAAAACCTGACTTTCAAATGTTTTCATTTATACAAACTAATTGCTGAACAGAACACAACTGACAAAGACATAATCATACACATGCATCACATTATCATTATGTTTATGACACTCAGCTGAGTAAGTGACCAATGAGTCTGACTTACTGCACACACTCCACTGCCCGTCCTTTCTGCATGTACTCTGTGATGCATCTTATGAGTTGATCGTTTTCATCCAGGAGCTGTAACAGATGAAACAGACAACGATGTGGTGAACTTTAGTACAGTACAGGACTTGGACTGAGGGTTTGTATCATGAAGTGTCTTGAAGGTCTATGATGAAGTGTGCTGACTTATAAATTAAGCAACGATGGAACAGTCTTGTGTGTAAGAGAGTTAAAAATAAGTGTGAATCCTGATATCTGAGGTTACTATGATGGAAGATGGGGCCAGAAAAAGCCGATCAAATACGATAATACACAAGGCATTAGTCATGTTGATGGAAGCAGGAATGTTGCACGTCATGTTTTCACTTTTTTTCTCCTCAGAACAAGGAGAAGAAAAGGAAATGTCAATGAGAAATAAATATTATTCATGTGCAGAGTAATAAAATTAGCAAACTCAAATGTACAAGTCCTGATCTGACCTAAGATTAGCACTGTAAGGTTTCATTTTAAAATGTCATCTCACTGGCGATCCAGCCTTTATGTCAGGGGTGTCAAACTCATGTTAGTTCAGGGGCCATGTTCAGGTAAAGTTGACCTGAAGTGAAGCCGAACCAGTGAAATAATAACGAAATACATAAATAAGGTTGACTCCAAACTTTTCTCTATATTTGAGTGAAAAAAGTCAAATTAAACAATAATATTTTTTATACTGACAAACGATCCTTTCAAACAATGTGAAGAACATGAACAAAGTGAAAGAATATGGACAATTTTAACAATATTTTGGTTGTGTTTATTATTTCCACATGTTCATAATATCACAGTGGGTCTGCAAATACACGAAACATTTAATATCAGGCAGAATATTGTTAAAATTACATTGACTTCTCTTAAAACATTTCAGGTTTTTCATATTGGTTCAGATTTACATTTTTGACAAAATCATATTTTATTTTAGTGCCAATATGTGAAAATATTAAAGAAAAATTTGAAGTTGTAAATATTTATAGATTTTTATGATGCTATTTTATTGGTCTGACCCACTTCAGATTGAATTGATCTGAATCTGGAACCTAAACTAAAATGATTGTTCATATCTTAATTATTTTTTGCATTTCACAAATTCATCCCAAGGGCCGGACTTGGGCGGGTGGGATTTGGCCCCCGGGCCACATGTTTGACACCTCTGCTTTATATCAAAGGTGTCTAATCCTGGTTATTGACGGCCAGCATCATGTATGTTTAAGATCAGGCATGGGGAACCTTTCCCAAAGGGCTGGTGTGGCTGCAGGTTTTTGTTCCAACCAAACAGCAGCACACCAGACATGATTCGATTAATCAAATGATCTCAGTCTTCAGGGTTAATTGGTCAAACTGAACTCTTGGTTGGTTGGAACAAAAGCCCTGCAGCCACACCAGACCTTTATGGAATAGTTTACCCATGCCTGTTTTAGATGCATCCTTCTTCTAACACACCTGATTCAAATCATCAGCCTGTCATCAAGCTCTGCACAAGACTGATACCGACCGTCAGTGGTGCTGGAGGAGGGGAAAACATCTAAAACATACAGGACAGCGGCCTCCGACGACCAGGACTAGTGACCCCCTGCTTTATGTGTAAGTAACAAATGGATTTATGCAATATCTTAACTCTTTTACAGTGTAGTTTTCGTCTTTAACCCTTCAAACTTCCAAGGGTCCACATATAGGCCGGAAGTAGTCACTCAAATGTTAAGCAAACAACCCAAACTTGTCCCAAATGTCACATGACCTAATGCAGTTTGACAACACACATTCTCGCACATCAGAAGATATAAACTGCTTTCCAATAAAATATCCACAGCAGGTACATTCACTCATTTGTTCAAAAATACAAATGGCAAATCTGAACCTTTATGTCTCATAATTATCCACAGAGGAACCATATTCCAACAGTCATAGTCCAACAAAACGCCCAAAACAAACAAAAGATGTCCATATTTAGTCCAAAACATCAAGAAATATCCACAAATGGCTATTGCATCATTTAACAGGACCCGCCTCCAATATCAGTTTTCATCTTAATATTTTATTTATAATTTAAGTAAAACAATTTTTTTGCGTGTTGTCAAAATGAACAAAAGAACAGCATTCAGTTTACTTTAAGAAATGTAGGCGAAATTAATTGTAAGTTTAAAGGGTTAATACAGCTTATATCCAAACTATTACAAATCCCTCTCTGGATCGGAAACAGCCGACCACTTCACAGGGCAAATATTAAGCAGCTAATGTCTATTCAAGATAAAACGTCTCTGAAAAAGGCACAACAGAAAAACAAAAAAAAAAAAACCCACTTAAATTGGTAAGTTAGATATCATAAAAGCTGTTTACATGGAACATAAATCCACGCTCCCTTCTGTAGTAGCAGTGGTGGTATTGGCTACTGGCTAACTGCTAACTACCTGTGCGGGAATAAGCTAATAATACTGTAGTTATTTCGTAAGGGCTCCTTAAATAATAACTCACCCTTTGTATTGTTTCCTGGTTAATTGTTGCCTTCCCTCGTAGCTTCTTTGGCACAAAAACAATCGACATTTCAAAAAAAGTAAGTAGAAAAGCACTCTCTTCTTCGTCGTATTTTGTCGCTTCCTTCTTCTTCTTCGTTGGTTCTAATAATCTACAGCCAGTGAGCAGCCTTTTGTTATTACTAGCGCCACCTTCTGGAGAGTAACTGCTTCGACACCCGTCACTGTACGCAAGTGTGACACAGATACTTGCACCATTCAAACGTTAAATATGAATAAAATACAAGTTTAAGTGCAAAATCTGACTTGAGTATCATTGTCACCATGTCGGAGTTTTAATCCTGTCGGCGTTTCATTATTGTAGATGTTTGAAATGACCTAAATAAATCTGCATCATATTCTAGAACACCAGTGTAGGTTGTAATATTGCTGCCATGTGAAAAATCGCACCACTGCAGTCAATGTATCCTTGTTTCACATTCGAACAAGTGTTTTTAGAAATATTTCCTTATTTTAAGAAGGAATATAATCATTTCGGCACATATTTGTTACCTACTTTCCTCTCTGCTCATTTTTTTGTATATATGTATATGTTTAGTACTTCAGTTATTTATTATTGGTATTATTATTGTTGTTGTTTTTATTATCATTTTTGTACTATGCACTATATTGCTATAAAATGAATTCAGGTTATTGGGGAAGTGAAGAAGGGGTAGGATTAAATAAGCTTATGCTTCATCCTACTCCTTTTCGGACATGTCATTGTCATTATTATTATTGTTGTATGGATTATTAGGGTTAGGGTTAGGCACTTTGCACATGTTCAAAATAAATAATTCAAATCAAAGGTAGCACTCATCCCTCACTTAAGAAAGAAAATATTTTTTAGGAGGGGTGGTGGTGGTGGTGGGGGTTACAATATGAAGTGGCATAGAAAATAATTATGCATGTCTTGGTGAATTGGTTGAAAGAAATGTGCCCTTTATTTTGCTTTGGAGAGTAGTTATACCACAAAAGGCAAGTTAGACACTTTCTTGGAAAAATCATATTGCAATAGAAGGCTGGGAATCTGAAATTACCCCCCCCCCCATTCTTTAATTTATTTTATGTATATGTATTTGTCTCTTTCCCCCCACAAATAACCTTAACAGGCCTTCACTAATAGTTTGTGTTTGTATTGTATTGAGGCTTAGACACCAGTCAGCATGACCTATATGGGTTGTTTTTTGGGCATCATGTAGACTTGGTGTCTTCAAGGGACAGTATCTTTATATTAAAAGGACACTTCTATGGAGTTGATGCTTTCAGGAGAAACTTTTCTATATTTCAGTTTTTGCCTCAAAGAAATGTTCCCCAAAAAATTATGCATAGTCCTTGAATTAGTACGCAACGCAGGTACAGTAACTCATCAGGAATAATTTTGATACTTAAGGATGACAGTCATCAAAACTTAAATGCATATCATCTGACTCCAGACAATCTACGTTTAACAAAATTTTAAACCTATTATACGTTTCCATACAGTAACAAAGGAAGGTTGTAGAGCTTCCACATGCTTCTAAAAAAGCAGGTGTGGATTTATATGGTCCTAATGGGATAAAGCAGTCAAGTCACAGTAACATAAACTGAAGGGGTAGACTCATGAATGTCTGTAGAATTACCTTTTCTCTTCAACTTCAGACATTTTTTAATATTTCTGTACCTCCCTATACTTCAGAGTTTACCTCAGGATAAACATGTTACTTTCTGTTCATGTGATTGTTTCTTCTCCTAGATGAATAAAACATTAATGAGGAACTGAAACATATGGTGTAAAGAAAAAGAGACGTTAATATTGTACAACTCTTTATGTAAAAACTCCATTCTGCTGATATTCTCAAAACAATTCCTGGTTCACAATTCCAGTGAAGGAGTAACAAACGTATGAAAACGTGTCAGTTTTTAACAGTTCAGTAATACTTTGTCAAATTCAATCTCACTGGTTATTGCAAAAGCTCATATAAAGTGATGCGCTCAACGGCTAACTTGTACCCATCAGCAGTATTTGCAATTTCCAGTTGCATTTGTCCCAAAATACCACAGTTTCTGAAAGTCTAATTTCACCTTGTAGTGCTATAAAGTTTTTTTGTTTTTTTTTTTTGTCAAAAGGTAACCTTTGAGTTAAAGGGAGAGCTGTAAAATAAAAATTCACCACTCCGAAGGCACCCCCTTAAGTACTTACAAATTAGAGCTGCAAGGTGAAAAAGAAATCCCACCTATTCCCAAACACTGGCGCTATACATCCAGTTCTTTTCCCTTTTTAAAAAAAAAAAAGATAAACCAGGAAGGCAGCTACAAACAGCTGGTTACTATGACAAGTGCTGCTGTATGAACAGTTTTGAGACAACATTCAACCATTGACATACCTTCTCATGTTCAGTAAACTATTTATCAGGGCTTAGTTTTGCAAACGGCTGACTATGGACAGTGAATTAAAATAAAAATGACAAATGCACAAAGTAGAACAATGCAACACTGCAAGACGGGGTGGCTTGGTATGTTTCAGACCTACACACGTTCAATTCAGAGGTTTTGAAATAAGATTGCATATAGGTAATAATTTTATCCCATTAAAAATTCTGAAACTTGAAATCATTTGACGTAACTCTGGATGCAGGTTCAGAAAAACAAAAGTCCTTCCATCCTTCTACAGTGAGAGATGCTGCCTCTACAGTCCACGTTATGATAAAGCTTTAACACTGTAAATAAAATGAAACAAAAACACTGTCGCCTTCAGGTGAACATGTAACACTACCGGCAGAAATGATCCTTGTGATGGAAGAACTGAAATTAATTTACGCGTATTTTGTCAAAAATAAGAAATGACTGAAATGACCCCATCGTATGTAAAGAGGGGGGGAGAACAAAAAAAGAGAGCTACAAATACATTCAGTACAATATTTAGTTGTGTCTTCTGGCTTTGATCACACTGCTACACTGGAGAAAAAAAAGAAAACCCCACAGGTGATTCACTGAATTTTGGTGCCGACATCAAAATATCAAGCGACAAAAATAAAATAAAGCTACAGATCACCGGCTGTGACCTACTCACAGTAACAGAGGGATTTCCGCTTTCAGTTCATCTGTGTGAAATTAACTCCACTGATGCAGAAATACAGATTTACTCAAAAGCAAAAAGGTATTTACAGTCTTTGTCCATCTGGTAACTGTCTAATAACAAATGACTGGGGGCAAAAATCTACATTTATACCCCCCCCATGTTCAACTGGCAACACTCATGCTGGTGACTGAGAGGAGGTCTTCATTCTTTTGTCAAATGACTTTTTTTAGTAAGAAAAAAAAAAATCTTCAATGGAGATTCCATAACGGTGCAACAATTCTTTGTGGATCCGTCGCTGTAGTACTACGCAGCCGCTTTATTCTCCTTCTGCCAAAGAAAGGGAAAAACATTTAGATGCATACCTAAATAAAAACACATACTGTTTCTATCTTCCATTCACATTTTGACTCATAACAAACACTGTTGAATGAGTTTAGATCTATTTTTGTTCAGTTGTTATGGCTGAAAGTTGAAGGACAGGAGTGATTATTTAAATATATCTTAAGTTCTTGGCCTCGTTTACATGAATTTTTATTCCGGTCTTAATTCCGACTAAAGGTTGATTCCAATTTAAGATAACCATGTAAACGTCTAATTCCAGTGAAATAATTCTGAATAAAATCACTGGTTTATTCTGGTCTTCGATAATTCCTGCCATGTAAACAGTTAATTTCCACTTTAACATGATGACACACATATTCCGCCGTTAGCTTAATTTGTTTGGAATTAATCATCATGTAAACGTAGCCATTGATGAGAATGCGGGTGAGATTAAATAAGCATTTCTTTCTTCCCGCTCTTTTTCAGGAGTAAATTAATTTCTTTTTGATTTGCATGTATTCTGTGAATGCTCAAAATAAACTAATATTTAGATTATGGATCATTAGATACACACACGTGACTTACCCTGTATTCAAAGTCGGAAAAATCCCGCCCGCCTCGTCCTCCTCTGAATCCACCTCTGAATCCAGGGGGGGCACCCCGAGGTGGCCCGAAGGAGCCTCTGCTGGACGGACGGCCGCGGCCCCCCCGTGGGCCCATGCCGCCTCGGCCACGGAAGCCTCCCCTGCCCCGGCTGTACCTGAGGGGGATCCCGAAGGTCTCTGCGTTCATGCGTCTCTCCTCGGCCCAGGTCGGCCTTCGCTCCCTGACGCAGACAAAGACACGGCAGTGTTTGAACTAAACATACAAGTTAGAAAAAATAGAAGTAAAAGGAGGCACCGCAGGCTGAAGAAATGTGGGCTCAACATACACAGAGTGTTCAGTTTGTAGGTTTATTTTTTTATTACCTCTGCCAAGGAGATTATGTTTTTGATGGGACTGGTTCATTTGTTTTGTTTGTTTGTGTACAACATAACTGGTGGTAACGGGGAGCTCAACAAATGATTCGATTTTGGTGGTGACCCAGACCTGGGGGTCTGCCTTGGTGGAAGTCTGAACACTATCAACGCTGACAGTGTTGAGTAAACATGTTTATTGCATATATAACATTTTTGCAGATGTTTTGGATATTTTATCAATTTTTTTGTTCTTGAATATGTTCTGGATTTTAAACTTTTTTGTGTGGATAATATAGACTTGTCATTGCACATAAGTTACAATGAAATTACACTTTAGTTGGGCCACTCTACACCACCAAAAATAAATAAAAACAGCAATAAATAAAACAATGGCAATGACTGTTAACTATGAGGTTAAAACCTTTTTTTATGGGAAATTTAAGTCCAACCCCCCCCCCCCCCCCCCCCCCCCCGACAGTCGTATGACAGTGTTTTGATGGGGTCCTCTGTTTACCGAAGCACTTCTATCTTAAAATACCACATTAATGCAAAGCATATGTTAATCAGGGACTGTGTTAGCACTAGGCTTATACAAGTTGGACAAACGTATTAAGTGCAGATATATTCCCTTCTTGAGTCTCCTCATGCAAAATGAAACGCAAATACAGATTAAAAATGATCATTTAATCATGACTAATCTAAATTAATCCACAGCACACCTCTGATTAATCAATTACAATTTTTAATTGTTTGACAGCACTAGATTTTGGTTTTTGACAATAAAAACATACATATTTTAACAGCTAACACTGCACTACACACAACCAGGGTGATAAAACAGAAAGCCTACCTTTAGTTAGTTTGGTGCATATTCTTTAACATGTTTAATACAGTCCTGTGTATCACAGTTTGAGTAATGAGCACCTGTGACGTGTCCACTTTTTATCTGACATAGTAACACACTGTACAGCCAAACATTAAAAATAACCGTCTCCTGATAAACAATGAGTCCTTGGCTGAACATAAGGCGAGTGTGCAGCTGTCAACTCCAATCCAAGTATGTGCAATAATCTGTGCCTTTGATTTAGTATTAGATTTCTTATTCGTGACTGCTTTCATTCTGATTTTCCTTCTATTCATCCTGGGTGCCTCCTCAAGCACAGTTAGGAAAATGTATGACTTACCTTGAAAATCCTCTGTCACCCATTTTACTGGAAGAGATAAAAACAAAAAAATTTTTTTGAGTGCATGGTGTAAAATTCACAGGATTAAATAAACTGGTAAAGATCTGGGGCAAACTGCACAGATACAAACCCTCAACCTGTACTCTGAATCATACAAATGTTCCCAGCCCTTTTTCCAGGCATGTAAATGGAACTATTGTTGTTGCTGTTCTGTCTCAGATTGTTATGCATGTTTTGCTTGCTTGCATACACATTAATTGTATGTTGGGAATAAATCTCTAAATCACACTCAGACTGACAATAACATAATTAAGTACTACCACAAAAGTTGCTGCTAATTTAAGAGCACTGTGTCACATTTAGTGACAACTAGTGGTGAATCTGCAGCAGAACACCCTCAGTTTAGAGACATACAACTAATCAATGTTGACTCATTCACTGCCATCGACGTGTTTTGGCGTCAACTTAAATCCAAATGAACAGTCTACACTTTATTTTGATGGGTGCCATAGTTATGTAGTCTTAGATTATAGAATATTCTAATATATAATACTGCCTATATTCTAAGTCAATATTCTCTTATTCACCCATTAATCAAACAGATACCTTGAATCGTCGCAGGACAGGTTATCGAAGAAGGACTTGGACTTGTCATAATAACATGAGTTGATCACAGCTTCCTCCTCCTCTGCAGCTCCCTCAGTAGCTGGATGCTCTGAATCTGCAGCCTCTTCTCCATTCAACACCTTATCATCTGTGGGCGTCATTTGGGAAACATGTCAAAAACAGTGAAGGTACTTTGGAGACCCCCAAAATTTGCTTCTGTTAACACCCCTGACTATCAGTACTGACCAAATGGCAAAAAAAGAATATGCTGCCTGAGATATGCAAGATGCTTTTATGAAACATCACACTGCTGTAATCTTGCAAACCTGCTTTCTCAGTCTTTCACAGGCAAATCGATGCAGAAATACCTTTCAGCTTGAGCTTGGTCTGCAGCTCTTTGTCAATCTCATCTTTGTGGAACTGGGCATTGGCAGTTTCAAAGTCAAAGTCCTCTTCAAATTTCACGGTGCCATCTCGGCGAACATTCACTCGGCCTCTGCTACGGTTTCCTTTTCCACGGCCACGGCGCATAGGCTGGCCGGCAGCTGAGAACAGAACCAGAAAAAGTCCAATGTAGTAAAATGCCTCATTAAGCAACATGCTGTATGAGGAAGGTGTCACATTTTGGCTTTAAAATTAAACATTATGAGTTAATATCTGCCAAACATCTGTAAATTGATAGTGTTTCCATTAACAGACATTAGATTAGATAGAACTTTATTGAGTATTTGTCCAGAATCCTTGGGAACTTGAGGATACACTGAGGCAGAGTAAATGAAGGTGTTTAACCTTAATAGAAATAGGGCTATGTGATATAACAATACGCATGTTGTGATGACATAAAAAAGTAAGATGTTCCATATTTAGAGAGAAGAAATTTAAGTCAAGCCAAACAAGTGTAACAGAATGGAGTAATTGATGACAGGCAGGATTTAGCTGTTCCAAACGAAAGGAGAAAAATATTCAATTTACATAGTGAAGTTCTTAAATGTGGTGCGTCATCCTCAATGCGACACCCTGGACCACTTACTCCTGACAGTAATGAGCTAAAAGCCATATCTCTGTACACATGTTCTGCTTGTGCTACTCAGGTTGGATTAAAAGATTAAAAATAAAGACTGAACTGAAATTGAAAGTTTACTAAATCAAACAAACGCCTACGTAAGAAATCTAGTGATTTCTGTCGGCTTAGTCTGTGTTAGAGCTGCAGCGACACAAATAACTCACAAAGTTGACGTTTGTTGGGATCCCGGTTTTCCACAGCACCATGCTCACTATCAGGCTGGGACACTTTCTGAACCTCAGGAGCTGGACAACAACAGACAACATCCATCAGAAACATGCTCAAAACTACAAATGCAGTCCTCACATTAAAAAAAAAAAAATGGTAAGACTGGGTCAACATCTCAATTTCTGGAAGTTTTATGTTAACTGTCACCAAGTATACTTTACAGGATAAACTTCACTTTTTTTAAATTAAAATACTTAAATGTTAAAGCCATAATCTCTTGTTCGGAAGTATAAAAATAAACTATAATTTGTTGGTATTCCAGCAGAACTTTTAGCGTTACCTTTCCTCTGTTCCAGGAGGTCTGGGGGCTTTTGACTGCTTGTGGCAGAGCTGGTGGGTCTAGGACCTGATGGAACGGTTTGACTCCTCTGTCCGACAGGAACTGGCGCAGCAGAGGCAGACGATAGTGGGGGCTTCACTCCTGGCTCAGAGCTTGAGCTTTTTGTTAAAGTGTCTGGTTGGGGACTTTTGTGTCCTGAAGAAAACGGTAAAATCCAGTTGAAATAATGATTTTCTGAAAAGTGGGTAATGGCATTTTTCTTTTTAACTTTCCTTCTATTTTAAAGAGTAGTTTTCCTTTGGAATAGAAGCAGTAGGTGAACTTCCAAAGACCGACTATTAACCTGTTCACCTGCTGTTACTGGTATTAAAGAGTTAGTTCCTCAAGGATTTGAACTTCACTAGTTAAATACAATAACACTGAAGGTCTGTGTACAACATTAGTTTAAAACATTACAGACTTATCCAAATATTTATTTCTACAGCTTTTAATACACAGGGAAATTAATTTCATTCTTCAGTCTAATATGATTTTTATTTTGTGCATTTGTTCAAGTTACAATAATCAACATGCGCAGACAACCATTTCCATTGCCCTGTCTTTACTTTTAAATCTGATCAGCCAGACTTTGCTCAGGCACAGCTTGCTGACATTTCACTTTTTTTTTTGTTTTAATTTCACTAAAAACAATAGGAGTGAACATTTTCAGGACATAATTTTCAGGGTAAATTAAGCAGGGGTGAGTAAGTGGGAAGTTCCACTCCATTATACCAGGAGTCCTTGAAACCTACTACCCTACATGATTGAGATGTATCCCTCTTCCATCACACCTGACAGTCGTTGTCAGACTTTTGCAGAGCTTGATGAAAGGCTTGTCATTTGAATCAGGTGTGTTGGAAGAGGGGATACATTTAAACATGCAGAATACCAGCCCCCAAGGACCAGGGTTGGACACCCCTGATCAGGTAAAATGTGTGTAAATGGGCAGAGTTTGTTGTGCAATGCTTGTTTTATTAATCTTGCTCAATGTTGGTTGGGAGAGATTATTGTAATCACTGTGTCTGTGTTCAGAGACACATCGTGCTATAACTCAATGAATACTTGAGATATCACCATGAAATTACATGGGCATATACATTATAGTTAATGCACATCAGATGTAATGATCCAGAAATGTCAAAATCACATTACTGGCTCCAATTCAAGAATGGGTTGTCATAGAAACTTAATTGGCACAAAATAGGGGGAAGATTGGGCATTCTGAATATTTATTTGTAACTATGTAGAAATGTTCAGTGTATCAATTTTTTTTTGCCTGAGACATTTTAGAGTAGTACCTTTTCTTTTTTTTTTTTTTAGAACCTCCAGTAAAGGACGGGTCATTTGGATGAAAGCGCCTTCAGTATACTGTGTGGTGTTATTTATTTATTATTATTAAAGTACACATGTTTCCACTGTCACAGGTACGGGATACATTTCTGTGATTCATCTGTTGTAAGGTGAATTAAATCTGTGTAGAAAGCACTAATGCAGAAATGAAATGACCCTTGTTTTTAAATAATAGAAACTCTTTACCTCCCCCAGCAGATCCAAATGGCTGAGCATGTGGTGCAACACCAAACTGGCCATAAGTTGAGACAGGGGGCCTGCTGAAAGGTGCATAGGACCCTGCAGATGGGAATGATGGTGCAGCAGCACTGGAAGATCCAATTGATGACTAGAAATGTATTTACAAAGCCAAATGTTAGATGACAAAATTGTGTTGACATGCCAATAATTATGTACAAATATTTCAACGTAAATTGCACCTCATTAAGATGTGATTAGACACAAATCTATTTTTTTAACAAATGTATGGGATGGAATTGGAAGGAAATTTAAAAAAATTATCATTTAAATGTACTTTGACAGCTAGAGGATGCCTTTAATTCAGGTTTACAAATAAGCCTACATTTGCTTTATACATAACGGTAAATCAGAATTCCACTGTGTATTCTATGTGAAATCAATGGCAGTAAAATTAATATTTAATTGATAGACACAGGGTTTACACGTTGCTTTGCTGATTGCAGTAAAAACCATTTCAAGACAATGATACATGCCTATAGACATACCTGAACTATGGCAGGGTCCTGGGGAGGGGAGCTAGTAGCTTTAGGTGGCTCACAAACAGTTAGGTCCTTTATATCACTCCCTCTGAATATGATATACTCAAACACCTCCTCTCGAGGTGGAATGGGTCTTTCCGTGGGCCGGTCTTCAGTGCCAAACGAACGAACTGTCGAGAAAATTCACAAAAGCATCATTTATAGTGCAGTTAATTTGTTTTAGTCGACTAATCAACTATGGCCTTGTGTAACTATTAACGAGTTACTCTGCTGTGATATAGTGCAATGCTTTTCTAATCTGAATAGTGACACTGCATAGGCTGTTCACCGTTAAACTCACTTGGCTGATCATTTGGGTCATATGTTAAAACGCTTGGGACAGTGTAGCTAATATTCCTCACTGATCTATTTCTGAACTACTTTCCTCACTACAAACTACCACCACAGATTTGATCAAGAGACACTATGACAGAGTAACAGTGATGATATTGTATTGGTGTGAGATTGTTTTTTCCCCAGTAAAAAAAATCTTAGACCAACACTTAAGAGCCAAACACTTAGCGTTTGCAGGTTAACGCTATCTTTGTTAGCTAAGCCTATGACAAAGATAGCCCAACCCTGTACACCCTTCATTCAAAAAGAGACCTATCAACTTTGACTATGTTCAAAACCAAAAAGTTACCCATTCTAAATGCAAAGAAGCTTTTAAGACGCTCATGCAACTTTAATAATTATACTTATCATCAACACGGAATTCGGTGTCCCTTAACATTAACACCAAGTGCAACGTAAACAAAGGACATGTTAACTACAGGAACACTTAGCGTTAGCTGTTAGTTAGCTAGCTAACGTGGCTATATGCTAAAATAAACGTTAGTTTTTTGTATCGTTTAGAGAATATAAGCACACTGCTCCACCCTTTAGAAGGCACAGTAGTCCAACTATATGGCGCACATCTTACCTTTGGCAAGGGCTACAGTCGAGTTTTCAGTATCAATAGTATACAAAATTCCTTCATAGCGGATCTCGGCCTTGGAAATTAGGCTAATTTTACTGCCAATGTACGGCGTCCCTCCGCTCATGTTTGTCCTCTTGCTTTAAAACGTAGTAAATTCAGGAGGATATGTTTTTTTTGTAGACGGTAGATTAGACGTGTTGTTTTCAGAGCTGTGGTTTAAAGCTACATTACACGAATAAGTGAGTTCACCGTGGATTTAAGTCACTCGTCTCTGAACTGAAGTCTACCACGACATGGCCGTTTTCATTTTCCTTCGCCCGCCGCTAAGAATGTTGGGAGAAAGGCTGTGGCTTATTCTTCCAAAGTTGCCTCCTCTTCCTGCTGCCGCTCATTTTTATCATGTATGATAATTTGTCATTTTCTAGCAGTAGAAACTCCGTTATATCAACAGTTCCCACGCAGCGTCCTCCATTTATTTCATGTTATAGAGAGAAAGACAATACACTAATTTATCAAAGATGTTGAACAAATGTTTAAGATTCAACATTCATAATATCGCGATATTACACAGCGTCAAAACGTTTTGTGAAAACGTATTGTTCAATTGAAGTAAATAGCGAAAAAAATAATTAGGCTTTGATAGAAGATATTATTTTATACTTATAATCCACCAAACTTTGTTGCCTAAAAAGTTAATCACCTCTGTCACAGATATTTTGTTTTTCATGGTTATACAATTACATGTTATTTACACTATTATAACACTTCTTAATAGTATTTCTACAAAATAGACTGAAAAAAAGTAAAAATACAACTAGGATGCCCCCCTTATTTGATGACGTCAAATTCATTCCCACAATGCCTAGTAACACGCAGGCGCACTGTAAAAAAATATAACAGCTATCTGTGATCAGAGATGGCGGGCGCCTCCGACCCCCTGGAAGATATGCTCTTTTCAGAGGTGGATGAAAAAGCTGTGAGCGACCTAGTGGGCTCATTGGAGTCACAGCTTGCCGGCCAAAGCAACACAGCAGGTAAAACAGACGAAAACGGAGGCGCTGGCACAGTGGCCCCCGCTAACCATCACTTGGGAAAAACGCTACCAGCTCCAGTAGGCACCACAACACTGGAACAACAACAACAAGGACGGCGTAATAAACCTGAGATGCGCCAGGAGATCAACTCTAAAGACGTTAGCCCAGATAAACCTGTCACATCCCCTTCTTTGGGTTGCACCCCTTCCTTTGGCGAGCCTTCCACCACTTCACCTGCCTGTGTGAACGCGACTAGCAGCGGGTCGCAATCACATGGAGCATCCATCACAACACTGACTGCATCTGGTGTGTCAACTTTGACATCTTCGCCAACCAGCATTAACACCACGACGAGCCGGGGGTCTAAGGTTACCCTGAGCACAAGTGAGACATCGACAGAAGCTGTTTCACCGAGAAAACGCATAACGACACCGCGGAGGAGCGCTTCGGCTCGGATAAAGAGTTTGAACGGTGCAGCTGTAACGACGAGGAGGAATAGTAACACAGCCGGGGTGGAAAACCTTAGCTGCGTGGACACCAGTGAAACTGCACTAAACTCTACTCGACCGGTCACATCCTCTATTAACACTTCGACCTTCACCTTATCTAA
Organism: Siphamia tubifer; assembly: GCA_020466265.1. Taxonomy (NCBI): domain Eukaryota; kingdom Metazoa; phylum Chordata; class Actinopteri; order Kurtiformes; family Apogonidae; genus Siphamia; species Siphamia tubifer. The sequence goes on along the minus strand of CM035785.1, from coordinate 55,870,860 downwards.
CGCCAGCCTGCCTGCAGGTCAGTCTGCTATTGCTTTGGACCGGGGGACTCCTACCATTGCTCTGCACAGACTCCCCAGTCACATTGTAGCGAGTATAGCCCAGAACGGAAACGGGACCAGTGTGTCGGCCTTGGTACAGCAGGGAGCCCGCATAGGACCAGTCATCTCTGCAGCATCACAGGGCAACCACAGCAAAACGGTCACAGACACTGGGACTTCCAAAGCAGAGGGTTCTCAGTCAAAAATTGTAATGTCAAGCCAGTCTACTAGTGTCAATTCTGTAATAAATACTGTTTCTTCCACGCCTTCTGTTGTCACACTACCACCACCACCACTACCACCACCACCAACAACTACAACAGCAACTACTACTACAGCAGCAGCAGCCACTACAACAACAACAACAACAACAACTGTCACCCAGCCTGTGAGCTCTGCCACAGCACCTACCTGTGTTTCAACAGTGGCAACAACTTCAGTCTGTGGAACTGCTCAAACTACACCAGTGACTACTACTATTAGCTTGGTTAGACCTGCAGCTCCATCTCCTACACCTGCTGTGACCACCGCTGCACAACCTCAGCCCCGTCCTGGACTCACAGCACCTCAAAGGATTGTAGCCCCTCAGCTGATTGTCAGACCACCTCAACAACAGACAACCATTCAGCTCCCTCCTGGGTTTACCATCCCACCGGGTAAGATTTCAGGAGGGAAAGGAGAGCAACAAGATGGTGCTCTCCACATATGTCTTACAATAATCTTACGTGAAGTTCCAAGGTTTGCTGTTCTGTACACGATTGACTGTCTTTAGAGCAAGGAGGCCATGTATATAAAGTATTATTCTATTTGTGTTTCCCAACACTATACTCTGTCTGAATATTCTACATTCTATATGTTCATACCTGCTCTTTAAAGGTAAATTGTGCTGAAATATATGGCTTTATTCAAGTTATTCCTATAGTAAGTGGCCTTGAAAAACCTTGAAAGTCTTCTTTTTCAAAGTGGGGGTTGTGTGTGAGGTCTTATTCATCTTCTAGCTACTGACAATACATATCAAGTATGATCAGTATAACCACAATATTTTCAACATTTTCCCTTGCTGTCAGATATCCCTGTGTATGTGGGTATGTTTTGCTGCTGCCTTCATACTCAGCAGTGCCTGGTGTCTTATGCTGGCACCCCTGTCTGCTTCCCCACACTGGGGTTATACTGATGGCAATCTGCTGTAGAAAACATACCTACTATGGACACAACCCCACGGCCAAGCTAACCCTTTAAGATTCTATGAAAACACAAGTCTGACATTAATACAATAAGACATTTTGCCTAAAGAAATATACCTCTTATGTCATTTTTCAGTTTATTTTCTGTTTGAATTGTGAACATATATACATGTAATATATAAGTATACTATAACTATATCTGCTGTGTGTGACAATAGTAAAATATATAATATGACTTAGTGATGGCGCTAGCTTCAACAAGCCCTAAAAGTGTGCTTCATCAGGACAGCAATCATTCACACTGGTGCATCCTGTTGTCAGGAAACAGTTGTGATTGTAAAACTCCTTTATGTAACTTCATTTGCGTATAAATACATACATGCATAAAAGCCATTTAAATGTGCATTTTAAAGATGTATTGTTGCTAAAGTAAAATACAACTGTTTTGTTCCACATTTTTCTTTTGTGGGCAATTATTATGTCAGCCAAACACTGCAGCAGCAGAAGCTCACATTTTAGGTACCTTGTTTGGCAATTAGCTTCCCTCTGTAGAGGTCCTATGGTGTCATGTATTAAGAATGGCAAAAAAAAAAAAAAAAGTTTGGGCATTGGTCTGAATGGTTTGTATGCTGCCCTTATTGTGTTGAATTAGTTTTGAGTCATCTCACCCGGGGATGAAAAAGTTTGGCCAGTTAGAGAATTATCAGAGTATGCTATTAACCTTTTTCTCTGACCCTGTGTTTCTCTTTTAGTTGAAGGAAAGGACTGTAGAGATAAACAACACAATAACAATATGCATTACTTTGCCTTGATGAGGATTATTTCCCAAATGTAATATTATAATAAGGGCACATTTAACCTTTTATAAGAGAGCAAAGGTTCCTTACACTGTCATTTGTCCATTCATTTTATGTTTAACAAGGCAAGCTCATCCTTTTGGTAATCGTTATGTTGGTACAGACCTTTTAGACAATTATAGAAGAGGATTTTGTTGTGTGGAGTCACAGCCAGTGTCAGTTCTCTCATGTTTAAAGTGTTTTAGTTTGACATTTTAGTCTCAATGATTTGAGATTTTGTTTTCAGTGTTGCTACCCAGAAAATAATGGCTATATGATTAACATTTTCTAAGGATGATCTGTTTGGCTAAGTATCCTTTACATCACTGTGCATTTATATAATATAATGCATGCTTGTATTTAGAAATGACCAGTACATTTCGTGTGCAGTCTTACCACCTTTTATAATGTATATGAATTTGTTGCTTACTCTACTAGGAACATTTGTTGTAATTAATGCCCCTTGTTCTTTAGGGATGGTGCTCGTACGTACAGAGCTGGGCCAGCTGGTGATGGTTCCTCAGCAGGCTTTGGCTCAGGCACAAGCTCAGGCTCAGGCCCAGGCCCAGAATAACATCTCTCCACGACCTGCCACCCCCACCACAGGAGCCGCCTTCAGAGTAACAACTCCCCAGGTAAGTCTTTGCTTCAGAAACTACGTGACAGCTCCTACCTCTAGACTTTCTTTTAATGTCTTTGAACCTTATGTTCATTCACAACCAGATCAGAACTGTGTTAATGTAACACCAGATGGTTTTGCTCACTTTTTATATCATACCTTGTTTTTCTTCCCTTTTTTTTGTCAATACTTGGACTACTTGTCTGTCTGTCTTCATCGTACTCATCAAGTTGCTGTGCATACATACACGTGCTAATCTGTCATTTTCATTTTTAGTGCAAAAAAAAAATCTACCAAGTATATTTTTCAACTTTTTACTCCAAATATCACATGGCAGTTAAAATAAGACATAATCATCTAAAGTGCAACTTTCCAATGAGATATACTGAACTTATTTTTAGACAATAGATCTTGACTATCTTATTTGTAGAAATCTTACTAAGAGAATTTTCACTTGTTCTTTTGGCACATTGTTTTTTTGGTTGAATTAAGCAAAAAAAAATAAAAAAAATCTGCCACTGAAACTAGTGAAAATTATCTTGGTAAGATTTCTTAAAATATGATTTTCAAGATCTATTGTTGAAAAATAAATTCTATATTTTTAAACAAAAATGTTATTTTATAGGTGATTATGTCTCATTTTAAGGGCGATAAGATATTTTGACTATAAATTAGGGGAAAAAAATGCTTGGTAAGATTTAGATTTTTGCAGTCTGACAGATAAATAGTTTTTTTCTTGCTTTGGGATATGCGTATGTGCCAAACACATATTCCAAAAAACATCCTGAAACCCAGTGAATGAGAAACATTTTTATATATCACTTGTCATGAATGCATAATATACATATATATATATTCACATTCACTAGGTGAAAATAAAATCTTTTAGATGAGCCAATCACACGAATCTCTAATTAGTCATCAGGTATTCTTATATTAACTGATGCTACTTTGTGGTGACTGCACAGTTAGTTAGTTATATTTGTTAAGTTATGACCTCATAGCAGTGTTAAACAATATTAATGCACACTGCAGGTTTTCCTCATATTATTCAGGTGTAATATGTAGGCAGCAACAAGTAGTGTTTTAAGACTAAAACATAAGCTTTGCTTTATTTTCATCACTTTTCAAGGTGAAATAAATAAATTATGATGAGCATTACTAATAACACAACTTTAAGGGTGACATGTTACCAAATAAAACTCTGGATTAATTCCTATTCTGCATGTAATAAAATAAAATAAAACAATTATGAAGCACTTTTCATTCATAAGAATCTCAAAGTGCTACAGTGAATAAGATACTAAGTGTAAAACAAAGCATTGTTTCGTGGGTCGGCTGTAAAAGCCCGTCTAAACAGGAAACATTTCAGTCCTTTTCTGACTGAGGGGCTCTCAGATGGTCGTGGAGAAGAGAGTTCCAAATAGATGGGGTGGTAGAAGAGAAGGTCTGGTCTCACATGATCCAAAGTTTGGTTCTGGGGGTGAGGAGGCTGGTGCTGTGGGGTTGGATGTATGAAGGGTGAGGATGTCCTTGAGGTAGTTGGAGGCGTTGCCATAGATACATTGGTCTGTCATATGAGCTGTCTTATCTTCAGTTCTGGAGGTGATAGGAAGCCAGTGGAGGTTCTGGAGGTTCGGTGAATTTTGTTCCTGTTTATGGGCATCTGTTAAGACTCTGGTAGCACTGTTTTGAATGGATTGTGGTTTTTGGAGCCGTTTCCCGGGGGACAAAGGTACTGACGACCTTCTCAGTATCTGTAATAGTGAGGGAAGGACGGACCGTGGAGATGATCGTAAGATGGAAAGAACTTTAAACTGATGCTTGATGTGGTTTTTCAAATGTCAGGTTCACACTGAGGTTGGTTAAAGCGGTTGAGAGTGGTATATTTTAACCAGAGAAGGAGATGGTGGTTACAGAGGAGGCGTGGACTTGGTGGTGACGGTGCTGATCAGGATGGAGACGGTGTTAGATGTCACAGGATGGAGACGTAGAAGTCACATATTGGACATCCTATTCAAACCTTGCATTAATGTGTCATTTTGTAAAACCTTTCACACCTGGCAATAGAATATAAAAAAAAAAATATATTCTTTCAATTTCTCACTAAATATTCAAGTACAGAAGCTCATAGTATCTACTCCACAACATCATAAATGTGTTCCTGATGATTAAGTCTTCAAGTGCTTGGACCATGTTCAAGAATTTTATCAGATGAAAGAAACTCTGGATATTTAATTTTGTAACAGAGACTGGAAAAGCACAGACTCCTCCAACAAAACAGATCAACCCCCCCCTTCTATATGACCCAAATGAGTGTGACATTTCACTTTCACTTCTGCTGGTGTTGTGTGTGCCCCCTCTACTAATCACCACCAAACTTTTATCACTTGTTCAGCCAATTCAGCCAAGTCCGTCCATAACATTTTGATTTATCAGACAGATAAAACATTTATTCTTTATTTTTCAGGACCTTGCACATTAATGAACATACATACATATATGTAAATGTGGCAGATTATAGAACAATGGCTAATTTCCATCTAGACACCGGCATAACTCTGCTGTTCCTTAGCGGAGTAAAAATGGGCGAAGGCAGAATGTCATTTAGATGAACTCAGGCAAGATTACACATATGAAACAACCACAATAGGTCTTCTGTGGCTTTGGAAAATCGGACTTTACAAATACATAAATGTGACATTCCTTGGTATCGTAAATCGAACTACTCAGTCCACCATTGATTGCGAATAAAGATATATCTGTTCAGACTTTAAGAGAATAAGGACAAATGTAGAGGTGGTCAAAGTACTCACATTCTGTACTTAAGTAGAAGTACAGCTACTGGTGTGAAAAAATACTCTGGTAAAATTAGAAGTACTGATTCAACTCCTTTACTTAAGTAGAATTTAAAAAGTACAATTTCTCAATTGTAATCAAGTACAGAAGTAAAAAGTAAAACTGCATTTGTTTTTTGCCATGAACGTAATAATGCTTATTTAACCAGGAAACAATCTGAAATGTTTAAAAAGTATCTAAAATAAACCATTTAAAAGTAAGATACTGTGTAGATAATGTGTTTGATAGGGGTCACTGTACTCAGTTTTGTGGATAAGAGCAGGAAAATGTGTGTGGGTGTGTGTGTGTGTGGGGGGGGGGGGTCACAATTGACATACAAAGTCATGAGATTTAAAAAAAATTACAAATGAGAATAATCATTTTAAGACAAAAAGTCAAAATTGCGAGAAAAAAATGTTAAAATTGTGAAATAAAATTTCAAAATTGTGAGATAAAAGTCTAAATTGTCAGATAATAGTAATATAACTATAATATATAAAGGCACAGTTTCTCTCCTCCACTGGTATTTTTCATACTGTCACATCTGTTTAATTTGAAAAAGTAACAAGTCTATTCTGAGAATGTAAAGAGTATAAAGTACAGATATTTATGTAAAAATGTAAGGAGGAAAAGTACAAAGTTTCCAGAAAAATTAATAGTCAAGTGAAGTACAGATACCTAAAAAAAAAATCTACTTAATTACAGTAACAAAGTACTTTTACTTAGTTAGTTTCCACCTCTGGGCAAATGCCACCCACACTACCTCAAAATGTGTCCCACACAATCGGGTTTAAATGTGTTCAGACGACGCAATAGAGCATCAGATCAGATTTGTCAGGACAGATGTTGGGAACAGGTCCTAAATGATCTAAATGTCACCAGTTGGTCTGAAAGTTTGTCAGGGTCATCACTTTTTTTTATGCCTGAAATATTTTTAATGCACTTTTTTCAACCATGATTGAATCATATCTTAAAAAAGAAAACTTTTGCAAAAATGAATCTAATGCAGAAGAGTTTGTAAAGAGTTTGTCTTCGGTTTTATTCTGTAGCTATAATAACGAATGTGATCCAAACAGTTTATATACATTAATAAACTGCATATGACACTGAGATGAACATACCAAATTGACGTTTTTAAACATACTTTTTTTCTCTTAACAACTAAGTGACACTTGTTGGATGCAATATTTAAGTCCTGAAGTAAATGAATGAGTTACAGTACTAGAAAGACCCATGTCAACTCAATGAATATTTGAGATATCACCGTGAAGCTACATGGGTATATACACATAGCTACTGCACATCAGATGCAATGATCCATATGAGGAGAGGTCAAAGGTCAAGGTCACAATGAACTAAAAGGTCAAAATCACATTATCGGTTATAAGTCAAGAATGGAGGGTCACAGAACTTTCAGATTGGTACCAAACGATGTGGAAATAATACTTGTACAATTCTCATAATGGATGTTATCACCTACAACCAAACTGTTCTTTTTCCATGCAGACCTTTAAACACTTTTAATAGTCTTTGTAAAGACCGACTATGCTCAGGATGACAGGAGTGAATAAATACCTGCCTTCAAAGATCTTTTTTTCCCCCATAATATTGTTATCATCAGTGACAATTGACATAAAGGGAATGAAATAAAATGCTTTATTAAAATGTAAACATTTCTATCATGAAAATAAATAAAGAGGTGCATCAGTGGCAGTACTTAAGCAAACCCCTGTAATTTCAGTGCCACAGTGTTGTAAAAGTATACCCATGCAAACAAAATCTGTGCTGATGAGGATCAATATTGGATTTAAACACTGTCACGATTAAATTTACATTGTGTCACTATCACTGAGGTTTGGAGTTGATTTGTAGGCATAATTTGGCCAACATCCAAGGGCTGAAACAAGGTTTAATATGCTTAAAAATACTACATAAAGGAGAAAAGCTCTCAGTTTTAATTAAACTGGGCAAACATGGCGCAAATGAGGGGAAAATGTGAAGACTTTTTCATCTTAAATTTGTGTCGCATTTTGTCTTGGTAAACCTTTTTAACCGCTCAGTCATGTTTCTCCCTATACAGCTGTGTAGCAGTGTCTTTAAACACATTATACAAACACATTTTCCAGTTACGCAGCGGAATAAAGTAAGTGGACTTTGAATTAATTGGGTTTATTCAAGTGATTTTTTTTTTTTTTTTTTTTTTTTTGGGTGTGTGTCATTCTAGACCCTGACTTAGATGTGATTAATATGTTTTAATGGGCAATTATAATGAATGAATATTCTTGATTATCTTATGTATAGATTTAACTGAGATTAATAGGTGAATTAATGTCTTTGGGTTTCGTTAATGACTCTGTGGGGTCCTCTCATCAAAATTTAACAAGCTATTAAATCATTAATTGGAATTTGCTTATTATCACCTGTGGATACATCATTCATTAAAAAAAAAAATGTAGCTTGAACTAGAGGATCTGCACCTTAATTACTTTTAATAACAAAGTGAGTGGGAAGTTTTTCCACTTAATTTTTCCATAAGTCAAGCAGGACTGAGCTGAAGCAGGACAGCTGATGGATAATACATGTGCCACGTTCTAAATGAAAGTATTGTAAACAGGGATATAGTGCATGCTTTGTAAAGCACTCTATCTGTGATGATGTATCACACCCCCTTCAACGGACATATGAGGTGATGCCATTGGGCAGAAGGTTCATGCTCCGCCCCCTTTTTCCCCAACAAATAGATCCCGCAGGTCATTCGTTCCAACTAGTACAGCGCTATTGAATCAAAACTTCAATTCAAGACTCAACAAATAGCACTTTATCCTTGTCAACTAAAATGACATATTGTACTTTTCATCCTATTTATGATGCGAAGGGAGAGAGTTTAATGTTTTTATTTGTCCTGTTTATGTCTTATGTTGTGGTTGTAAGTGGGGTGGTTACCTACCTACCTCTCTCTCTTTCTCTCTCTCTCTCTCTCTCTCTCTCTCTCTCTCACTAGTTTTAATTGGTTGCACTTATCTATCTAATAGTAACCAGTTTTAATTGGTTGCACTTGTCTTGCAGCAAAGAAATAAGGAAATTAATATGACTAATAGTAATAATAATAAAAAGGACAAAGGGGGCTTCTATTATTGTTATTATTTTTTTATTTGGTCAGTTTGTAGTTGGCAAAAGGAAACACTAATAACAGTTTGGGAAAGAAGCCTGTGAGTCATTCAAGGTCGAGTATTTCAATGCCATCTCATAATACAAGTAATTTCTTACAAAACACTCACTTTGTTTCTGAGAGGCCCCGTCAAGGCCCTTGGCACCCGTTCAACATGATCACAAACTGCAAGGACAAAAGACTGACACTAGAGGGCAGCATTTCATTGTCTTTTTTTCAAAAGACACTGCTTTGCTCTTCATTTTCTCCTTCTGGCTTCGACATTAATACTCAATTACACCATTTAATGTTCTTTTTAACATGCTGTATTCAGGGCCATAGTGTGGTGGGCCTTTTCAAGCTTTTGTGAGCTTAGAAACAGGGTCTAAAGATATAAAAAAAAAAAAAGGGGAAAAGATAGGATGTGCTTTAGATTGAAGTATTGTAGCAGTAATAGTTCAGTTCAGGTTTATTCATAAACAAATAAAATACAGGAGGACTAATGTAAATGCAAACGAGAGACAAGCTGAGTGAAAATAGAAGCGCAGACACCAAGTGACTGTTGAAGTTAAAAAAAAAATCAAATTCCATCAAAATTGACCAGAACAAATTGGTCTTACTTACTTTCATTTAATGCTCTGATTTAATTTGGAAACTTATTTTGGTTATTTATTTTATTTCATTAGGGTTTTTATTTAGTTTTCTCTTTGCTATGTTCAAACTCTTCTTCTTTGATTGTATAAATGAAAATCATACAATAAATATATGCTTTGTTTTCTTTTTATAACTGTGTATGAAACAGAGCGTATTCATTTCTAGCTCAGTACGTTCATCATTTTTCAGAATGAGTTATATCACAGAGTCACAGACTGAAGTGTCGGAGGACATGGACCACTTTCAGTTTCTCTTATTTTTCTTTAAACTCCATACTGCTTTTGCATCCTTGGTGCTAGAGCTGCTCAAAATATTGTTTAAGCGTCGATGTCGCAACGTAGTACGTGTGTGCAGTAGTCACATCGCAGGTCCTGCAATTATTTTTTATTTATTATTTTTTAAATTGATTTGTATATTTGTTATTATTTGTACAGTAGTATTTATTTGTATTGACCCAAATACATCTTAGACTTGCTGGTTCCCTTCCTATGAAGCATCCAGAGCCATGAGGTCATAGGTCATCAGGAACAGGTTCACTGTTGTTCTGCTCCTCACCTGTGGAACAAACTACCTGAATACCTGAGCTCTGAGAAAAACTGTCAGTTCATTTAAATCAGGCCTGAAAACATGATTGTTCACTGGCGCTTTGACTAAAATTATTATTTGTCTTTTAATGTTTTTTAATAATGTTTTTTGTTTTTAACGTATATGTTTTATATAAAGCACCTTGTATTGTCCTGTACATGAAATGTGCTTTAACAAATACATTTTTCTTGCCTTGCCTATATATTTATTATTTATATGTATTATTATTTATTTAATTGGATTTTTTTCTTTCTTTTTATTCATTTGTCTTATTTATTCTTTTTTCATTTTATTTTTAAATTGAATTCATTTTTAGTTATTGTATTTTAGGATGACACTAGTGAAACATATGTTCTGCATCAACCACTAATCAGTTTGACCGTTTGCGTCTGCACCAAACAGCTGTTATTTACTCCTGAGGATTTTTTCATATCGCAATATATATATCGCAGGATTTTAAAAAAAAATCGCAATGTCAGTTGTTTTCTAATATCGTGCAGCTCTACTTGGCGCCCTTAATTTTTGGACGCAGTGATGGTCAAACAGGACACAGATTTTTTTTCCCTCCAGTTCTCATTAAGCCACTGGCTTCGCGGGCGTACGTCCGCGTTAGTTACTGAATGCAGCCATTCTCCCGTCTTTGTGCTCGTAGCCAACCAACCTGTATCCATCCTGAGATGAACCCCTCTGAAAATAAGAGAGTCGCAGATTGTCGTTGCCTCTCACAGTCACACTGATGACAAATTAGCGGGCCGCGGCATTGCCACGTCGACAGGAAAAGCAGTAGCAGGGAAATGAAAGGGAATGGTGTTTATTCCCAGAGCTCAATCCCTCTGTCGGCCTGTCACTCTTCCCATGACCCTGAGGGGAGAAACGGAAGGCATCCTGAGCTTCCTTCCTTCCATACCTGTTAAATCATTCATCATCCAACTGCCTGATTATTTTAAAAAGCTAACAAGGCTTTGGTTCTTGAGTGTGTTTGTGTGTGAGGAGGAGAGAGAGTGAGCAAGAGAGAGGCATAGCTAACGGTGGGATGCACCCTGTGGGTCTGAGCACCCCCCAACCCCAACCCCATCACCACCGCCCCCGCCGCCATCCCCTCTCCCCTCAATCCCTCATACGCACACTTCCCTCAAGTCCTCATTTCAACATTTTTTTTGAGTCCTATTAAACTTTTAATGGAGGGGAAAAGTCCCTCCTCCTTTTTCTTATCCTACTTTTTTCTTCTCCTCTTCTTTTTCTCCTGTCCTTAGTGGGTTTGTGTTTGTATTTATGCAAGACAAGTGGAACCAATATATGCTACCACCTCTGTTTAATAAACCTTTAAACTTCCAAGGGCCCACATACAGTATAGGCCTCAAGTAGTCGCTCAAAAATGTGAAGCAAACCACCCAAACCTGTCCCAAATGTCACATGACCTAATGTACTTTGACATGATATGACATTCTCACACATCAGAAGATACATAATAAACCACTTATTCCACTTTGTTTTAGAGTAAATATGTGAAAATATTTACATTTACAAGGAGAAAGATTTTGAGTATTTATCAATTATTATGATAGTATTTTACTGGTCTGACCCACTTCAGATTGAATTGGTCTGAATGTAGAACCTGAACTTAAATGATTGTTCATATCTTACTTATTTTTGCATTTCACAAATTCATCCCAAGGGCCAGACTGGACCCTTACGCGGGTCAGATTTGGCCCCCGGACCGCATGTTGGATACCTGTGACATAGCATATTAGCCAAAACAGACAGTGTTTCATCTGGAAAAACAAACAATCAAAAAACAAAAGAAACCCCTGTGGAATTAGATTTATGTTTGAACCATTTTTCAGCCATTTTCTCCATATTTTCTCCATATAATAACTCATTCATTCTGAACTGCTTTATCCTCCACATGGTCATGAGGGTGCTATTGCAGCTACATATTGGGTGAAAGTGGGGTACATCCTGGATATGTCACAGCTCCACACAGGGCTGATGTTTAGAAACGAACAAACAACTCTCACATTCACACCTATGGGCAATGAAGATTAACCAATTAACCTATTAGTGAATCTCTTTTGATGGTGGGAGGAAGCTGATGCACCCGAGAGATCCCATACAAACAAGGGTAGAACATGCACACTCTACACAAATGCCCCCCACCCCCCATCTGTAATAATAATAATAATAATAATAATAATTAGTGTAATATTGTGCATAATTGTATCATCACAACAACAATAAAAAACCTTCACAGATCCAAAGTTCTCCACTGACTGAAGGAACAGGACTGACCACATATGCATAATTAAATATCTATTCAAGGATTACACTGTAAGACTGGATAGAAGACCTGCGTGATATTAGCAAAAACCAATATTGCGATTTTTTTTTTTTTTTTTTTTTAACCCTGCAATACATATTGTGATATGAAAAAAAATCCTCAGAAGTAAGTAACAGCTGTGTGGTGCTGATGCAAACAGATTAGTGGTCGACACAGAACATACGTGTCAGTGTCATCTTTCTGGTCGCTGAAATAATACATTTAATAATCAAAAATAAATACATAAAATAAAAATATATAAATAAAGGCTGGTGGATGGGTTAAAAATATATAAATAAATAAATAAAAAGACAAATAAAAAAAAAAACAAGTAAATGAATGATACTTACGGTAGCTCATTGCATTCACACGATAATAAAAAATTTCACCAGGTTATCTTATAATTATGAGATAAATATCTGCATGATGTTATGAATGCCAGGCTAACTCACTGATTTGCAAGGTAATAATGGACGTCTCTTGTGGAATTAGTTTTTATTTCCTTCTTGGCATGAGGCACTGGGAAATATTGGCATTTCTCAGGATGGATGTGATTGAAATAAGCATGTCAACGCTACCAAGGAAAGTGAAATTATTAAACCATAATACCACATTTTGTTCTACAGTGTCCACACTTACATGGACATTATACTGACACCACATGATGTCAAAAGAGTATAATACTAGTTATAATATATATATATATATATATATATATATATATATATATATATATATATATATACTAGCTGGGTTTCTTAGTTCTACGAGGTGTGCAGAAGGTCTTGCATCACCAAGGCAGATTCCTTCACATACTGTCATTTCTCATTCCTTCTTTATTCTTCACATGCTCCATTCTTTCATGTAATTTTTGTCTGTGTCACTATCATTATTTTGGTTACCTGTGGTGAAGGAGGTACAAAAACGGAAACAAACTCATCTTCACCTCTGAAACATCCAAGTTGTATTTATCAATCAATCAAACTTTATTTATCCTCCAGTTGTAGGAACAAGTTAAAAGATTTTACATTTAAAAAAAAATGAAAAGAATGAAATAAATAATAGTAGTAATAAAATAAACGTAAATACATTAAATAGCAGAAAAAAAATCCATGTGCTTATAGGGGACAAAGTTTGATTTATATTTTACTAGTGGGGACCTATATTTATATTTAACCCTCGTGGGGACCTGAATTTTGGTCCCGATGGCATCAGAAGTTCCCATGGTGTGACTGCAAACAGATTAATGTTCTCATAAAGATCGGAATATACACACACACACACACACACACACACACACACACACACACACACACACACACACACAGTCCACTTCCCCTTTTATAATATAGTATTATAGTATAAGATGATTATTTCTTTATTAGTTGCATTAGTCTTAGTAATTGTTATATTGGTTACAGGTTTAATTAAAACGGTGCCTTTAGTTGAATAAAGACATTTCATAATGTTTTTCATAATCTACAGTTATTTTCACCAGTGGAAGAAGTATTTAGGTCCTTTTCCTCATTAAAAATATTACCAGCGCAATGTCAAATTACTCGACGACGTAGCAAAAGTAGGCATTTGAGACCATACTTGAGGGGGAAAAAAAAGTGTAAGTAGAATACAGTACAGTGCTTTCATACTTCTGCATTCATGTGTATGTTGCATTTTCTTCTGTGGACGTTGAAGGTCGAGCTCATTTGAACTATTGTATATGTTGTTGTTAATCTACAGTAAAGCATCGTCGTCTGGAAGGTGTCCTGTGGGAAACGTGTATGGTGTATAAGCATTTTCCAGTGAATGCAAGAGGGTTTTTAAATGGGTTTTCTTTTTTTTTTCAGGCTGTAGAAAATGTACCATATGAGCTGAAGTGTAGATGTTTTCAGAGGAAACTGTTGTTGCAGATCATTGTTCAGAGATGAGTGATGGAAGCTCAGAAAACTGCCTTCACTGTATTTTATTACCTCCGCCAAAGAGGTATTAAATTCGGGTTTGCCTGTTTGTCTGTCGGTCTGACAGCAGAATAGAATAGAATAGAATCCTTTTATTGTCATCATACACACATGCATAATGAAATTTAAATGCATTTTTAGGTAAAGATTTACCCAAATCTTTTTAGGTAAATCTTTACCTAAAAAGATTTGAACAGATTTTGATGACATTTTCAGGAATGATAGATAATGGCTCAAGGAAGAACCCATTAGATTTTGAGCAACGAAGGTCAAAGGTCACACCTATGGGTAATTTAAATGAACAAATTAACCTATCAGTGCACATCTTTGGATGGTGGGAGGAAACTGGAGTACTTGTATCAGAAGAATTATGTGAAAAATTAGTTTTTAAATTATAATAATGGCAATTTCTAATATATAAATGCACTACTAAAACACGCAATTATACCTTATATACCCTAAAAGTAATAAATAATAATAATAATAAAAAATAAAATAAAAGTACTAATATAATATAACAGTCCATACAGTGATGTCAATGATATTATTCTTAACAGTAGTAATTACAAATTATTACAAAAAGATTACAAAAAGTAAGTAATATAAGTATTTAGTAACAATAATAATAGCATTAATGATAATAATAGTAATAACTTATTAAACTTACAACAATAAACAAAGTTGCACAATGGTATTTACAGGTGTCAAATACAATTACTATAAATAGTGCAGTTATTTCTTATATTGTGGTGTAAAGTACATACAGACACACCTAGTCAACTAAAGCACATCCATTCCACCACCGTTTACTGTCTCTGAAATACTGGTAGGTCTGTCCCCACTGGCGGTCCTCATGTTGTTTCCCCACAGACAGGCCTGTTTCTGTCTGGCTCTTCACACCACCATTCCTGCGCCGCTACACTCCTTCTCCTTCTCCTTCTCCGCTGTCATGACCTTTTGTCATCATCGTCCAAGTGCTGCTGCTCTTTTCTCCTGTTGCCCTGTCTCTGACCGTGTCTCCTCCTTTGACTGTGTTACATTTCAGTTTTTGGTTGGATCTTCTGAGGTATCTCCACTCCCCCACCCCCACCCCCCCTCCCCGTTTCCTTCCTGCCTTCCTCTGACATGTGGATGCTCTCTCTGTGTCCCTGTTGTCTTCTCTCTGTGTCTCTTGTGTTGCTCTCTACAGTCTCCGGTGACCTCTCAAACCACCAGGCAGTGTCCTTTGACCCCAGCCAAGATGGCACCATCTCCCTCTCCTACTCCTTCCAGTCCTGCTATTCAGACCTCCTCCTCTTCCTCCTCCTCTTCTTCTTCTTCCTCTTGTCCTGCACTGCGCCCAGTGAGATTTCCCTTTTTACTTGCCTATTTTTCAGTGTTCTGCCTTAATGTTTTCTCCCTCCAGCAGTACATTAGTGTTAGTGTGGAGTTTACACAGTAGATTTGGGAGCAGTATGTCAGAGACAGGGGCCTAATGCTTCCCTTTAGGAATTTACATTATATAAAAATCTATCTCTCACCAGAGGAGGACAAAAAAAAGATTCTTATTCTTTCTGAGTGATTATGAACAACTCATTTTGCACACAAATGCTGCCAGACATAGAATGAATAAACATTTTTGTCATCTCTATTTGACTATACAGAAAGGTTGAATTGTAATGAATTCAACAGAAATTAAACATGTTGAGAAATTTAGAACAATGAGTTCATCACTGAAGGTAAAAAAAAAAAAGATGCCATATTTAAATATAGAAGGATGATTTAAGTACATTTCTTTGCTCAATGGATCTTCTAGACAAATATTCTATTTGTTCCAAACATTGTGGAAGCAATCAAGTATAGCTGCCGGGTATGTGTGTCCTGGCTACACATCATAACAACATGTACTGTACACTAGCTCTGCTGAAGATAGAATTTTGGGCAGAACTTAAACTGGGGAAGGAACTGACACTCTTGACTGAAGCACTGATCTGTTTCTGTTTCTTATCCAGACTCTGTGGATCTGATTTGAATTTATCTGAGGAGAAACTGCAATCCTGATCAACAAAGCACAGATACATTTTTACTCAGTGAGCAGATAGTGGGGGGGGGATTTATGTAGTGTACATATTACTAGGCTCATATATGTATTTTGGGCTCATGTTACATAAGATTGAATTTCAATTTGAACATTGTTATATACACACACACACATTTGGAAATCTACTACAGTAGAAATGCAGCAAAAATCCTGAGGAGAGAGTCTGTTGAAAGGCCTGGTTCAGTTGGAACAAAATACTTAAGAGTTTCCAGGCATATGTGTATACGCATAAATCTCAATATGCTCGGAAATATCAGTATGTGTTTAGACCTTTTTTTTTTTGTTTTTTAAGACATGTTTACAAATCTGTTTTCACTCACAGGGATTGAGATATGAGTACACTTTCTCCACACACATTTGTAAGTAATTACAATAATATCCAGGATTAACTGAAACCTAAGGCAACCATGAAAACCAATGCTTTGCACCAAAAAGCTTCTTCCTATTGCCGATTCTCAACCCCAGGGGACATTATGTACCCATTCCATAATGTGTCTTTAATGGTCAGGTGCAAATGTGTCCTCTGTGCATTTTAGTTTCATTCACACCTGTATTTAGAACTGTCCACTACTGATCGCATCGTAACATGTATTTTATTGCCAAGTGTGAACAGGCCCTCAGAGATTTAAAAGAGGTGATGAGGGCTTTGGAGTGAGAGACTGCTGACGGCGGCTTATCTGTTAAGCAAAATGTTCGTTTGCGATGTGAGAAATTTTCTGGTTGTTTTTCTGCCTCCCTATTTTACTTTATGAAAAACCAGAGAGACAGACTGTGTTTTATGCAGCAAAAGTTGGGAACAGACTAAAAGGTAACTACATTTAACTGACAAAAAACACCCAACATCTTAAAAGGATGTTTCTCTTGTCAGGTAAGTTGGGAGAAGCTCTGATGCCCTCCTGTCTTTCTCAGCCTCCAGCTTGTCACCACCTCCCCTTTCCTCCTCCTTGTCTGTTAAGCGATGTCCACTGAAGTCAGGACACCAGATGTGACAGGAACGCTGTGGCGCCTGCCTCCTGTTCTCTGTGGCCTTGCTGGGAGCGAAGCGTCACGTCCTGTTTATCTCTTCTGTCTCCTCCTTGCTCTTCCAGAAGGCCCCCGTGGCACCGGCCGTGGCCGTGACGGCTCCGCAGCAGACCCCCGTGGTTATGACCCCCCAGGCTCCGGCCCAGGCTACCTCCCAGCCGGTGCAGCCAGCGCAGACGGGCATCGCCGCGGCCCCCGGAGCACCTGTCGTGTCCCAGGTCCGTTCACTCTGCCACCCTGCCTCCCCTACTCACCCACCCACCCACCCACACACACACACTCGGTGCTCAAGGGTACAGGCACAGTCACAGCTGCCAGCAGGCTGACTGTGTCACAAACACAGCCCTGGACACACATCCACACCGCCTCCCACAGCTGGCCGTGGACAACGAGTCTCACACATGCCCATGCACGTTCGCACTCATGCATTCACACAACTGGATGCCGACCCAAGGACATACATGAAGGCACAGATCTAGGCGCACACTGAGGGACATGTGAGCGATGCACAGACTTAGTCAGATATATACAAACACAGAAATACTTACAATGGCATTTCCAGGTGCACAAACTGGAGACCCTTCATTGGGGCGACTAACACTTTGGGTGGGCAGGTGCCATATTTTGTTTGCCGACAGAAAACTACACACAGCATGTTAACCGGGCACTGATTTGTGACTAGTGGTTGTTAGACACGTTATCAAAGTGATTTCCATCTTTGGTGTTGATGTTAACTAGTGGTAAAAGGAATTCACAAAGACAAGGGCACTTGTAACCTGAGTTTGACCCTCTGCCTTTCCCTAACATCACATCCTGCTCCCTGCATTGTCACTGGGGTTATTTAAGTTGAACTGTTTGCACAAGTTCCTCTTCCAGCACACCTGGTTTAATTAATGATCCGCTCATCATAAAGTTCTGCAGAAGAATGATAACGATGTAATGGCTTCCATATGTGCTGGAAGAGGGAAATATCTGAAACATGTAGGATATCAGCCATCAAGGACCAGAGATGGACAGCTCTGGTTTAGACTAAAACTAAAGTTTACAATGAAAATGAATTGTTTAAGAAAACGATATTTATTAAAGGAGCGTCATTTTTCTTTTTTTCTTTTTTTTAAAATGGAAATATTAATTTTAAAACATTTCCCTGTGGTCTGCATAAATGGTAGACACTTGGGTCTGAATTCTTCCCTAATTTAAGTCAACAGTTCCATCTTAAACCCCCTTTAAAAACACATGACTCCACCCCCTCCTGGTTGTTGTTGTTGTATTCCTTAATACTGACTTTTAGGTAATCGGCTCAAGGATGGACATATTTTCAATATGGACTACAACTACTGCTGCTCATAAACAATTATGGAGTGTTTTGAGAAATGTTATGAAATCCTTATATGTGACTTTATATGTGCAAATGCCAACATGTTACAACATGTAATAAAGTAACAAGAAATTGAAATGGTTTGTAGAAATCTACACAGTTTTTTTGTCTAATTAATATAATTTTGCAGCACCTGGAGGGTTCAAATTCAAACTTTTTTAATTATAAGAGTCCAAATACACAATTAAATGAACCAATGATGAAGAAAAGTAGATTTAGTGAAAAATGACCCCTTTATTAAATTGAATAAAAATTCCATTGAAGAAGGCACCAAATGATCCCAGTGATCTGCTCAGAACAGAATAGAACAATTTTTACATTATTATTAATCATTAAAATATTGTACAGCATTTTTTTAATTTGTTATAATAGTTAATCACGGTTCTTTAGAACATATCTGGTGTTATTATTTCCTCCTTCACTTTTCTACCTTCTATAAGTTTTAGTTAATTTTAACATGAAACCAAATAAAAACAAAACCTAGTCAGTTCCTGATAATAGAACTAGAACTAAAACTGGTAATTCTTTTAGTGGGATATGAGATAAAAAAACAAGGTCAATTAACCTCCTCACCAAAAAAAATCCTCATTAAATGTATTTTTTTTTGTATGTTTCAAACATAACTTCTGATAACAACATCATGCTCTATCAGTTGGTACTTTGGAAGGTCAATAACTTTGCTCTTGTTCTGTCATTCTTTTCCTGTGATAGGAGATGCAAGAGAATGTGAAGAAGTGTAAAAATTTCCTGGCCACACTCATCAAGCTTGCATCTCACAACTCTCCGTCCCCAGAGACTTCCAAGAACGTCAAAGCCCTGGTTCAGGACTTGCTGGTGAGCTTCATAACCAAAACAACAAACAAATGTTGCTCTAGTCGACTTACTAGTCAACAACTGTGGGAGTTGAATGTTTTTGCTAATTTAAAAAAATAAACAACTGAAATTATTTTCATTTCTTTGTGTGTAACTTTTGTAAATGAATGAATTCAGGTTATTGGGGAAGTGAAGAAGGGGTAGGATTTAAATAAGCTTATGCTTCATCCTACTCCTTTTCGGACATGTCATTGTGTATTATTATTATTATTATTATTATTATTATTATTGTTGTATTGATTATTGTTGCACTTTGCACATGTTCGAAATAAAGCATTCAAATCAAATCAAAATCAAATCAAAATCCTTTGACATTTGAATGTATTGTATTAAATCCATCAAACCTGTAGGTGGCAGCATGAATCCCTGTCCTAAACCATCCATGCTCTGTCATGGACTGTCAGCTGCTTCGCTCTGCTCTTCTGTGACCATCTTATTTCTAATTAGTTTTTAATAAAGGACTGTGGCCCATTTAACTGTTTGTTTGAAGTGATATTCTCCTTCTTATCCCTCACAGGATGCAAAAATTGAACCGGAGGAGTTCACCAGCCGACTGCAGACTGAACTTAAGTCATCTCCACAGCCCTACCTGGTGCCCTTTCTTAAGGTGGGACTTTTGGGCTTTTAAAACTATTTTAAAACAATCCTGAAAGCACCCCTTAGATCCCTTTTTTTCCCTGCCATTGTCTGTAATTTTCAGTTTGACACTTTGAGGAAGTAGCATGGTGAGGATGTCGAGGCCCTCACTGTGTATAAACTGAAAAAGGAGTGTTTTAAACATCCTAATTAAACAGTTATACCGAAATTATTGCTGGATTTTGTTATAATGGAGATATTCAATCACTGTTTTTTTTATTCAGTTTTATCAATATCAGTTAACTTTGTGGAATAACCACATCACACACAAATTCTAATATGATTTGGGTCAGTTCCTAAAACGTGTAGCCCCAGTGTTTGTAATATTTGCATAATAGCATTTAAAACACCAAATATTCATCTTTAAACGTTGTCCAGACTTGATCTTAAAACTCCTTCTATTTTGACCATCTCCATGTGTCCCTCATGCCTGTACTCTTGTTTGGAGCCCTACATCAGCTGTAGACGGGGCCTACTCTATAGTTTGACCTCTAAAATAGTTTCTCCAGCTCTTCTCTAACCTGCCTCCTTAAGTTGGCCCTCTCATATATTCTTAAACTGAGCCCCTAAAGAGGTGCTTTGCCTTGCACTAGGGCCAGTGATTGCTACGCCTGACAGTAGAATACCACACACACACACACACACACACACACAACCCTATGGCCTGACTTCTGACTGTGTGTGACAGTGGCCCCTGCAGTCGTCCCTGCCAGTAGCCAGGAGCGTTCTCCAGCCAACCGTGATGAGCGTCACATCAAGGCGCCCAGCCACCGAGCTCAGCCACAAACACATGTTGTCATGCAATGTTAGGTTGCTTACGTCAAAAAAATCTGCCTGAAATAGCTTGCATGATCCAACGTGAACTACACAGGTCAGCTGTGACAACAAATGATCAGAAATTGCTCATCGCTGAGGAAATTTCATGTAATGGGCAGGAAGTATTGATTATGTGAAAGGGAAATAACTGTGAAAATATTTTTATGACATGTTTAGATGTACAGGGGATTCTTTTGAGTTCCACAAATATCAGAATTTTCTACTTTATATGATATTAAATTACAGAATGTATTGACCACTGCTTTGCTTGTAATTTTGGAGCACTTTATGGTATTTTCTCCTTCGTGTTTGTTTTGTTATAAACTGTGGCCTCTTTTTGTCCATCAACAGAAGAGCCTCCCGGCCCTGAGGTTGTCTTTGCTGAATAGTCAGCAGTCTCTGACCCAGCCCCCTCAGCAGGGAGTCAAACCAGCACCCGGCGGCACCCCCCCTGCCATCATTGCTGGGCCAGCTGTCCGTATACGCCATCCCAACAGTGTGGGGACCACTCCGTGTGCCAACACGCTGCCTGCTGGGACACTTGGACATGCAACTGCAATGGTACGTATACAGTGAACCAGCTGCTATTACACTTATGTGACCATTTCAGCAGAATATTTAACAAATGACATTTTTACAAATGCATTGTCTTGTGTGTTATGGTATTTAATATACAGCTGGGTTAAATAACTGGTTCTGTGTACAACGGGAGCATTCTACAGTTGTTTCTCTATAGCATTGCTATGTTTCAAGCAGTTCCACAAGTTCTATATGTGTAAACAGATGGATTCCTAGAACAAACTAAATGATTTGGAGTCAATTAAAAAAATTCTATCAATATATTTGATTTTTATTAAATTTTTATTAAATTATTGATGCATCCATGTAGCACACATATAATAAATAGTGTGCGGTGGTCATTACTGTGAAATACATGTAGAGAGTTGTCCAAGTCTTGAATCCTCTGCACAATCTACATCACACCATACATAATACATACATAAGAATGGATATTTATCAATGGGTTAAGTTGCTCCACAGGTTGTTAGATCATTTGTATAGAAGCATGTATGATACTGCGCAGGTAATAGATGTGACAAAAGATTTACCACAATATTCCACCACTGAAGAGAGAAGTGCCTGGATGTGATGGATGCAGAGCTGCAGGGGGTGCGTTGTGTTTGTGTGTGTTGGGGTAACTCATGCAGTCTTATACAAGGCTGAATAATCAGGCTGGAGAGTGACACTTTGCAATGGCTTGGAGTCACACAGCCACTGAGTTAGAGTCACACCCTACTCACATACTCAGTGAGGAATCACATTCAGTTGAGCAGAAAAGAGGGAACATTTTAGGGGGATATGGAGTTTAGTTCTTACAATACATACATTAGGCTGATAAAGATCTTTACAGCACAGAAATAAGGTGATAATCAGTACAGTAAAAGCATATATATATATATATATATATATATATATATATATATATATATATATATATATATATCATACTTTTTTACAGCAGAAGATCATCTTCATACAGCTGACTATCATGTATTAAAGTCTCTGTCCTCTTAACTGAGGCTAATTCAATCTGTGGCTTATAAACACATCAGTGACAGCTGTTAACGTTTACCCATAGTGATAGCAGGTTTATGACCATACAGTTACATCATCACAAACAATAATATTTGTGACCATCTTGAATGTTGTAGTACATGTATGAAATTTCTTTCATTCACAAATGCGGTGTAATATGTCATATTTCAGATCAAATAGTTTAGATTGTGATCAAATAGTTTATATATTCAAATTGCATGCAAACTAATAATTATTTATATATTTGTTATTAAAAAGCTATTTCAGTTACTCACTTCTCTAATCCATTACGTCATAATTTTCTTTAAAAGAAAACAGAAAAAAAAACAGTGTAAAGCAACCGTTCTCTACAGGTCACATTATTAACAACACTATGGCAGCCGACTCCCTTGTCCTCTTTCCCACTTTTTAAGCTTTTAAAGCCCCAAAGCACAAAATAAATTGTGACAATTATAATTTTTAATTGATTATATTTAATTTCTGCAAATAGACCCTCCAGAATCAGCCTGAAACAAACTGCCCCTTGAAGGATATGTATATATATATTTTTTTTACAGAGATCACCCACGCTAGATCAAAGAATGCCTTTTTTTCTTTTACAAACAACAAATAAAAACAGCATAGTTGAAGTAGAGTAGTAGAATAAGAGATTTTTTAAGCACATGAAGGAACACAACCTTGGAATATTTTGTGGGATGCTTTCTATTACATGGCTCATATCCCTGTTGTCACCTGTCCCCCATGTTCTCAGTAAACTGTATTTTAAGGCCAATCTGAGTGGTTCTTAGCCAAGGTTGTGTGCAGTTCATCCAGTGATAGTGTGGGGATAGAACTGAAACAAGGCCAGACGACCTGCAGGCTCTGTTAACAGAGCTGGCTCAGCTCTCAGCTGTGCAACATTACCATTGCTGTGTGTCTGCATATTCGCATTAACATCTGTGCGATCACACAGCGTATATGTGTCTCGGGATGGGTCAAGTGAGGTCAGACTCAGAGGTCTGGTCCCGGCTACAGTAAAACTACAGAGTTCTGTGCTTCTTTCACATTTGTTTCTCTCACTGCACTCTCTGTTCTCCTCTTTTCCCCCCTCTACACTCTCTGTCTCTCGCTCTCTCTCTCTCTCTCTGTTTCCATCTCTTCCTGACTTTTTCTCTCACTGTATCTTCCCCCGCATCACTCTCTCATCTCCTTCCCTCCCTCTCTCCCTCCACCCGTTAACCGTTGAAGGGTGAAGCGAGGTAACTAGGTCAGCCCCGGGTCAATTTTAAAGCAATGTGGCGGCCGCAGTCTATGTCCAGAACATGCTTCTGGCCTTTCTAGCTCTCTCTCTTTTTCTCTCTCTTACACACACATACACAACACCAACATAAGCTACCACACAAAACATTAGTAAATGATCGCCTCTGGCACATCAACAGTATAAAACCAGACAGCTAGTGGAATTAGGGAAAAAATTCAGCTCTTACCATGGTACTACGGGAAAGATTTAGTGGAGTACTAGTGTGAAGTTAGTACTTCATACAGCCTCCTCTTGGAAGTGCCCACAGGAGGAGTTAAAGGTGTTGACCAATACATTATTTAACACTAATATCTACTACATAATAGTGGAATAATTCTTATTCATCCCCAACTACTGCTATAAAACTCCATGTTATGTTTAATTCCACACTAATATTTGACATCTCTGAGCAGCTAAAATAATTTTG
The DNA here is from genome assembly GCA_020466265.1 of Siphamia tubifer. Taxonomy (NCBI): domain Eukaryota; kingdom Metazoa; phylum Chordata; class Actinopteri; order Kurtiformes; family Apogonidae; genus Siphamia; species Siphamia tubifer. The sequence goes on along the minus strand of CM035785.1, from coordinate 55,846,577 downwards.
AAATGAAAGATGAGCTGTATCCTCAGTTCCAGTGTCTTTCCTCTACCCCCTGATTCCCCCTGAACTTTCTACCTGAGTTTTTTTTTTCCTCTTTTAACTGTGTCGCTGGCTGGCCAGAGGTGCTAGCTATCTCTGCCTCTACTGAAGGTATTTTTTTCCCCCTTGCCTTCTACTCTTGCAAGCCCCTGCAGTGGATCTCTGGGAAAAATAGCCTGTGTCTTTTTTCAGTAGCTTGAACAGTAATATAGCATGTGTCAGGGAATGGAAAACAAGGCTAAAAAATATGCAGCAAGAAGCAAACTGGTAGGAATGGATGGCTGAGCCTGAGGCTCGGCCTATGGCTGCTACCAAGGAAGGAAGTGACTCTAATAGCCCAGCACAGCCCCCCACCCCTCTACTCCTTCTGCTACTACTTCTTTCCTTTCACCCAAACTACTTTTTCACTATAATTTGGACTCCTTATTGCCTTTCCCTTATCTGGAAATGCAAGAAAATGTAGGTCACATAAAGTGACAGAGGTGGACCCTCATCTTGAATTTAAGTCAGTTGTAATGTTTGTGAACTTCCTGCTTCAATACAATGCACTGAGACTGTAACTGAAGAAATAATACTTGCATCTACTCAATATTTACACTGCATTACTAGTGCAGATATTTTTAATATCATACAGTAGAAGAGAAATTAGTACACTGTTCAAACTTTACATGGCTTTTGGCCAGCTTTTCTCCGAATCATTTCTTGCAACTAACTACAGCAGAACAGGGAGAAAAGTGGAATTTTCCCTGAACAATTTCTCTTGGGGATGGCGCAAAAGTGGAGCAGCAGCTATTGCAGTTTCGTACTTTTACATTCCTCTCTCATTCACACATTGTTTCACTCTTTGAAATGCTATAATAAAGTACATAATCTCTATTTCTTTTTGCTTCCTCAGGGTATCAAGACGGGAGCGGCTGTCAGTGGCCAGGTGCGAATGCCGGTGGTGATCACACAGTCTGTCAGAGCACAAGGTAGGACAGCCCCCTGGCCTTCTCAAGCCATCTTTAATACAATCTTTCAAATTATGTTTGCCACATCAGCTTTTGCAACCAGAATTTCTGACACTGGCTGTTTATGTAAAATCTAAATCAAATAAAGCTTTAGTGAAAGACAGAAGAATAAAAGACAGACTTCAGGACATTTTTTTTTTTAATTAAGAAATGAGATGAGAGGAGCCACAGAGGTCCCTGACCCCAATGGAACTGGACACACTGCAGCATTAAATTAGGCTACATTGTCTCACAACCGTATTAAAATACACCCTCAACCTTAACCTGACCTTCTGGTCGGATAAGGAGCTTGTGCAATAGGTTAAGCAGAAGTTAGCCATTAGTGAATCTCTAAGTGTTTCCTCAGTAGGCTGTAAGATGTGTAAACAAACAGGACCCACAAAGAGAACAGGTGTTTTTCCTGTCTGGTTCTAAAGCCTTCTCAAACATTTGTGCTGTTGCTTACTCACACTGATTCACAAACATTCTTCCCATAGAAGCCCACAGATATCGCCTCAACACCAACCGGGTGTAACGTTCCCCTAAGAGAGCTGTGTGCTCTCAGGTGGTGTGTGTAATGTGTATCTGTGTTTATACCTGTTTTTGCTTGTATATCTATGTGTGTGTCTGTGTGTACGATTGGAGGTGCATACAAATTTGATCTGCCCCCTTCCCCAAGACTGCCTGCAGTGAAAGATCTGTAGGTTGTTTTATGCCCACAAATTGGAATGCGGGGATAGTTCTAAAAATACTTTTCTGTGCCTCTTGGCTAGGAACATGCCTGTTAAAATCAAGTTTAAATTCACTCTGGCAGTCCTTGTGCCTCTCTGGAAAACGTGTCTCGGAGCAGGATGCGGTTTAGAAGTGTAAGGAGAGCCGGTGAAGCGCAGTGATATTGACAGAGCGACGCTTTCCGCTCCAACCTGGGGAGAGCGACAGTACCGCTCCCCCACCCACCTCCATCTACCCCTGCGAGAATGGCAGAGACAGTTGAAGGTAGTCGTTAGACAGGAGGATATTTGACGCAAATAGAAAGGGACACTTCAATGATAACGTTACTCCTTCCCTCTTTTGTTTAGTGTTTTCTTCTTTGTTTCTTTTTTCTTTGCTTAACAGGAACAATGGGGAAAGGAGCTGCCATCCAAGCAGGCAAAAGTCCCATGGGCTTAGCTGTTCAGATCTCTGGGAATCAGAAAAACAAGCTCAACGACCCTGGAGGAGGCTCTTTCAGGTATAACCCTCACCAGACGACTGACTGTTCGGTGCCTGTCGTTCTCAGCAGACGTCACATGGGGGCAGCATTTCACTGAGATGCCAGTGCATGACTACAGGCTACACTCTCAGCTAAAGCTAGGAGTGCTTCTCCCAGTTGCCTGCCTGGCCACCTGGCTGTCTGGCTGGTTGATCAGCGGTCTTTTTCTCTGTGCCCACCACATAGCAACACACCACCAGCCAATAGATCACCCCCATGATTGCCCTTCTTAAGTCAGTGTCACAACCCATCGACAGGATTACAAATGAGCTAAATCTTAATTTAGAAATAAGGTAATTGTGTCCAGATGGTTGGATTTCTGGATGCGGTTTTGAAAATACCTTTTGGTTAAGTCAAACATACGGTATTTAGCCTGCAGCTTTGCTCTCTCTTTCTCTCTCTGGTCTTGCCTTTGCTTCAGCTGGGCTTTTGTCTCAAAACATAAAAGGTTCATCGCCCACATGCTGGCCTTTGTGATCCATGTTTTGTGTGTGTGTGTGTTTGTGTGTGTGTGTGTGTGTGTGTTTGTGGTTGTCTCTATGTGTAGTGTGTATTTATACTTATGCATATGTATGTGTTTGCATATAGCCTCCATTTCTTTGTGTGCATGTTTGTGTCTGTGCTTGAGTAAAATAGAGTCAAATGACAAATTAAAGGAAAAACCTGGTGGAAGTCGGCAACGCATCTATCCATATGGCATGAGAGCTTACTAAATGGTTTGATGGGTATGAAAACAATGTGAATTGTATGGTGTGAGTTTCACATTCACTAGATCTTAACGGAGTTGACAGTTGACTTGTAACACATCAAAGTCCACCTTCGTTATCAAAATAGTAAATGAGGATTTTTTTTTTTTTTGGAAGAAGGGAGCTTAGTTCAGGAGGCACTCAATTGCACAAGTTACCACCTATTTCTTTAATGTGTAACCCCTCTGTATCATCATCAGAATACTTCTGTTTGTGTGTGTATGCACTGACAGAGGTTTAGGGTTGCCCTGGTATGACCGCATCATGGTGGGTAAGAAGAGTCTGGGTCATCGGCCAATGGGTTCATGGTAATGGTTCCCGTCTCCTGAGGGGAAAGGCAGTGCCGGGGGCACTGATTGATAAACCAATAAATCTTTAGCTGCGTTGGTAATTAAGCTGTCAGGCTTGCTTGTTACTGATGACCTTTTCCCCCTGCGGTTATCACTGTGGCCCTCCACACAACAATGTACTGGTGTCGGAATAAGCCAGATAAAGGAAAGCACCACTGTCACGAAAGAAGCATGTACAGTAACTGCCCTTACACTGCATTGTCAAATCACACTTACACTGACAGACACATATTAGAGCCTATATTTGATCTGTTTTGTTCATTCATTCATTCATCTATCTTTTACTTAATCTAATAATTTTACGACATAAAGGCCACATTTACGATATACAAAAGGAAAGCAATAGGAAACAGTTGTGTTGAGAGCAATACGTTTAATGAATTATTCTTGTTCAATATCAATAATGTATTGAGTAAACAATGTACATGTACACTTTGGTAGGTCACATTCGGCCACATATCGAATGTGGAATCCCAAATAGAATTATTTTCCCCCGTCCTACTGTATACTTTGAAAAGTGTGTGTTTCAATGCTTTTTTTACATTTTTTTTTTCTTGGCATCTTAAAGCTTTTTGAGTTCCGCAGGATCGTCCTCTGTTTATTGTTTTCTGTTGTTTTTCTTACCTGAGGATACAAACAAGTTGGAACAGGGCCCGGAACAGGTTGCACTTTGTTGGATGCCATTGTGTCCTTTCATCATGTCCAAAAACCAGCAACAGGAGCGGTGACTTGAGTTATGAATGGATTCGGTGGTTAAAGGGTTCTAAGTGGGGTCAAAGGTATTTCTGTTAATGCATACATGTGACCACAGAGCATAGGTCTAAAGCTACGAAGCAGAAAAGGGTTGGGGGGGGGGGAGGTACATATTGGTGCCCTGGTCAGCCAGCATCCACCGGCCTCTCACCCATTTAGCTTACGCTGCGTTCAGCTGTAGTCGTGCAGTGGTGTGTGTGTGGTTGTCACTCTGAGCCACTCGTCCCAGCGGGCCAGCTGTAGCACAAACACACAGATACACACTGCAGGGCTTGTGGGGTTTCCAGTACAGCTACAGCCTTCTGTGTAAGTGCTTGTGTGTGTGTGCATGTGTGTATATGTGTATGTAGTTTACAGTACAGAGTGAAAGCAGCTGCCTCTGCCCCCCCCCACCACTTACCACCACCTCTCCTCCCCATCCCTCTGTAAACACTCAACATCCGCTGTAATCACAGGCGAGCCAGCCCAGGACCTCAGCCCGCTGCCAACCTCCGAGCTCAGCCTCAACCCTTCAAATCCAACCCTGTCCTACATGCTGGACACACATCTGTTCCCATAAGTACACAAACGCGACTTGGTTGCATTTCAAAAAAAAAAAAAAAAAAAAAAAAAAGGACACGGATTCATGTTTAAAACGGGACACAAAAGTTTTTAATTACTAATCACCGTTGCCAGTGGAATTAAAAGTCCAGCAGCCCTTTTCCATCATTTACCAGCATAGAGAGTTCATTCTATCTTTGTGGTTACATCCCTCCCTTGTTCCCGTGTTAATTGTCATGTGCCTGCTTTTGCTAAAACGGCTCCACAAATAAATTTGACTCAATTTAAAAAGTTGAAAGTGACCTCCCAAAAAAATTGTTGATGCAGTAACATGGAAATCCGGCAGTCTCAAGATTAGATTATGTTCCTATTTAGTGCTGTGCCGCAGTCAAAGTCACTCCAAAAATCTTCAAAGAAAATACTGTCACTCCAAAAAGCATAAATGAAAACAGGGAAGTCTGGTATTGTGATGTATTTTTATTGACAGCCACATCAAACCCAAGCGCTTTGGCACACGGCTGCATCACAACATCACTCTGGTTACACCTAGCCAGATTTTTTTTTCTGAATGCGTGTGAATAAATACAGCCTTAGTGCGGGTGGTCTGTTGAATTATTAAGAGTTGCTTATTAAACATTTAGCTGTATTTAGTTTATTTATTTATTTATTTTCTGGGTTAATTTATTCCTCTTGTGCCACGACTGCCACCAGTGCATCCTCACTTTGGGTCAGGTTCACGTGTCCCACATGACCCCACACTGTTTTGTCTCCAGTGGTCTGAGGCTCTCAGTGTGGGTTCCACTAGACTGCATGGTTTGGGTTTTAGTCACAGGGATCAATCAAAGCCCCCTGCCTACGCACACAGACCTCTATCCACAGGGATGGGGGGTAGGTGTGATAGCAGCGGTGGGGGCACACAGGAGATGTGGATGCACCTCTATCCACATACACTAACACACACACACACACAACCTCTAAATGGCACTGCAGTCCTCCCACCACCTATGGCGTGCCCTCATTGAAACACAAGCTTGATATGGAAACGACATGCATATGTATTCATGTGACCGCCGGCTCCATGTCCCCGAGCCAACCCAAACCAATAACTGAGAGGCTGCTCTTTAGCTTCTGTGGAAGCTAATTACATCTCTGCTCTATTAGCGCTGAGGTATAGTCGGGAATATTTTGCATTTCATATCTCATTCCCTCCTTTTAATGTCAGACCTGTCTTTGGCATTCGCATTTGATTTGAGCCCCAGCGATCAAAAAAAAAAAAAAAAAAAAAAAGGCCAAGAAACCACGCCAACCAGGAAAAGGAAATGTTATCACTCATAATATTAGCAGTGTTCTTGGATAGTGGTGCTTGTATGGTAGTTGCCACTGTAGCTCTAGCCAGGTGACATGTTTATCCATTACATTGTAGAGCCTGTGAAAATTATTTTTTTTGTATCTCAGTTTAATGATCATGACAAAAGAAAATAAGTAACCTGATTTGGATTGACATTTTTAATCTCTATTGGATTACAACATTTCCACCTTGTCAGTTTATGATAATTTTATACACATAACTATTATAGTCACTAAATAAAGTAATTTGTATATATAACAGAAGGATACCTTTAGTTTTAAATTTTTTTTAACAGTAATATTTAACATTTCCTTTTTAAAAATGTCAAAAGGCCTTGGCCTATGCTCCATGTTTTCATGTGTACTTAGATTTTAACAAATGTTTCCAGTGACATTCCAGGGAATTTCATAATATTTACAGCAATGGCTTGTTTTAATGCACATGTTATTTGTCATCCATCCATCCATCCATCCATCCATACATACATACATACATACATACATGAAACTTTGCGTTGTCCTTTAAACCCAATTAAGGCTTTATTACCATTGCTGATGAAAACCACTCCCATGATCCCATATTACTTCACAGTTTAAACCTAGTAGATATTTTACTATTTTGATCAAAAGATTCCTAGCGAATGGAACATGAAATATTTATCCATATTTGTTGTTATTAACAAAATACATGGAAAGTGGTGAAAATGGATTGGTTTCATACTTAAGCCAAGCAAAAATGTCAAGTTAAACATAACTGTAACCTGTGTGCTTTGGATGTGGTTGTTGCAGTGTTACTTTCTACGTATATGATCAGGAAATCCCTCATTACTTTTTGATTGTTTGCTGGTTTTGACGGCTCTGGTGTAGTCACTGGCGTCATATGCAGTTCAAAGCTGGGAAAGTAGAAGAGTTTCTTTTTCACCTGAGCATGCATGGCCTCAGGCATGTTTCTTTTTAGGACAGGTCAAGTTATCCAAGAGGATGTGATATCCATGAGGAAGAAAGGTGCACCACCTGAGGTGCAGCAGAGGATATAATCCTGTGTATCCATGCTTGTGTTGTGTAGATTTTCTCTGTGAAGGCATAATTAGACCGAAGGAGAGGAGGAAAAGAGCAGAGAAGGTAGAGGTGTATGAAGTTCAGGGAGATACTCTAATTGTCTTTGTCAACCTCCCACCGTGGTGTCAAGTTTCATATCGGCTCAGTGTGGCCACACTGAGAAGCAGGAGGGCCTCAGCGGGGTGGGGTTGGCTGATGGTGTGTGCCCCCTTTCTGAATCCTGAAAGAACCCGGGGCTCACACTGCTCACATGCGTACATAAAAACACAGCAGTACATGTACAAGGTCTGTTGTCGCAACCAACAATGATGGCATGAACGTAAATGACTGTGGAGGTGAGCCAGCGAGTGGCGAGAGGCCACTCTGTGTGTGTTCTGTGGGTCTTTGTTCCCTCCGTCAAAGCCACTCAGAAAATCCACCGCTTGCTCAAGGCCAGTCCTGTAAGCACAACACGTCACCACTTGGCTAATTCAGGCCAGAATCAGAATGATTACTTGCCAAGTACGATAATTTAGGGGAATTTATCTTGTTGACAACTCACAAAGAAAGTTACATTTGCTTTTAAATGAGGTTTCGAGCTCACTAACACAATTTCTGAATGTTTACGCTCTCCTACGTCTGTGTTAATACGACATGTAAATGTAAACACTGTGAAGTCACCATTACGCCTCAGAGAAATGACCACCAGTATGTCAGAAAAATACATTTTTTAATGTGGCGAGGGGATTGAAAATAGGTTGTTTTTTTTTTAGAAATTTGTATATAACCAGATTCATTATATTCATGCCAATCCTCAGGAGCATCCTTACCCTGCTAAATTACATCTAAATGCCGTAAATCTCTCCTGTGTGCTGACATAAGTAGACCCTTAAATGGGAATTCTGTTCCATTACACACAGTTTTTCATTGGAAAACAAATGGATAATTTTACCCCAGCAAAATATTCATGAATAGGACATTTTGTCTCACAGTACATGATTGGATATGTAAGCATTAGTCAACAGGTTTAATGCCACTCTAGAGGAGGAAAGACTTGGAACAGTTTGTGTGCATGGTAGGTGAAATCAAAATTATGTTAGATTTTTTTTTTTGTTTTCCGTTACTGTCCAGTTTACCAAGGCATAAAGGATGTTAAATAACAAATCCTCTTATGTTGATTTTTCTTTTCAGTTGGATGATGATTACAAATTTAAATTCTGTTTCAGAATGTGTAGCAGGTATTTTTTTTTTTTATCAATCTCAGTAGAGAAGACACTATTTTGTTTAAGACCATAATATGTGATCTAGTTCAAATAGTGCTTTACCATTTCAACTGTACTACTCTGTGTCTTAAAAACCAATGAAAGCTGGACACACTGTGCATCACACAAAAAAAAACAAACTAATGTCAAAGTACATATCATAACATTCATGTGTAAGATGGATGATACAAAGATCATTTTTCATGTCGACTCAAACCAATTGTTTTCCATAATGATTGTTGAATGAATGAATGAATGAATGTGGTGGATTGTACCCTTTCTCCTATTTGTTAGGTTGTAATTGCAGATACTCCATCCTTCACTGCTCTTGTGTCTTCAAGTTTTAAAAGACATAAGACGGTATAAAAACTCTGAAAATAAGGAGTTGGTAATACTCCGACAAAGCACACAGTCCCCATAGACAGCTTCCCATGTGGTCCTATCCCCTGCTATTTGGTCACCCTAAAGAGTGGGTGACCTTCACTGAATTTAGAAACTGTATCTTTTATCTATTTTCGCCTGAACTGGTACAGTTTTGTGTGGTCCAATGAGGTCTGTGAACACAACTGTGTCCCAACTTGAATATGCAACATGAAGAAATTAATGTGATAGTTGTTTCTTTCAGTGTATGTGAATGTGCTTTAAAAACATGCACACATTCTTTGGCTTCTTGCTTCCCTATACATCCAAGATAACACTGTGTACACTGACTGAATATGTTAAAAGTTGCAGATTAGTTTCACTTAGAAAATGCAAAGATGTGAGGTTTGTGTTAATTTGAACCTGTAAAAGGTGCACTTCTTTGCTAAATAAAAGTATTAACGGCCAAAATGTCTTGTATGAAATATGGCAGATGAATAAAAAACAAATATAAAACATGAAATAGTCTGCTATCATCCAACCTAAAATAAAACAACTGTAACAGTTTGATCTTTGATACTCGGTGTGTGCAATTCTGGATGCGTATTTGTAATTTAATACATAATAAAACATGGTATAATATAATCTCTTTATACATTCATGCACACAAGCTTAGTGGGCCATTTCCTGACTGGATGTGCAACAAAATGTGCATTTTTACAGCTCCATCTGCAGCACACAGTGGGTAGAAGAGTACATGAGTTACAGGGAAAACAAACTTTAATTTTAGGATTATGTTGCTTCTTCAGTTATTGGATGCTGCACAATGATGTAAAACTTGCAAGTTTATCTCAGACTTTGTGGTGTAAGGGAAGCTTAACATCTACATACTGTGCCAGGGGTGTCCAACCTTGATCCTGCAGACTCACTATCCTGCATGTTGTAAATGTCTCCCTCTTCCAGCACCACCTGACGGTCATTATCAGGTTTTTGCAGAGCTTGACCATAGGCTTATCATTTGAATCGGGTGTGTTGGAAGAGGGATGCATCTAAAACATGCAGGATAATAGCTGTCCAGGACCAGGGTTGTCCACCCCTGTACTATCTGGTTACGAAGCAAATGTCAACTGCACTGATAAAATGTCTGAGTTTACATAGATTAATTAACTTTTTTTTTTTTACTCTTAACCATTTGTTAACATCTGCTCATCCACATTCAACCAGTTGTTATCAACTATCTTTGTGTTTTTTTTGTTTTTTTGTAGTTTTGTTTTCTTTTGCTTGAGGTCATCTTGGACAAAAATGACAAAAGATTTTATCAGATGTGCAATTTTTGGGGGTTTAAAACACAAAAAAAGTGAAACCACCTTCAAGAGTGGAAGTCTTAAAACTCCTCCACTCTCGCATCAGTGTCTAAAGGGTTGAAAAAAAAAAAAAAGCATTTTCTTGTAAAAACCAGCAGCCATGGCCTCATAAACACGTGCAACCATAGATATAGAAAGGGGTAGATGATGTGCATCGTATCTGGTCAGCATTTTGGAAGTGGTACTTGTCAGCCTGGTTACGTATGTAAACAAAGCAAGTGGATGCTTTTATATGCGTATGTCAAAAATAAATTAACTAATCAAGTTTCTAACATTTCTAGGTAAGATTCTTTGTATTATGAAACAAATATATAATAGTTCCTTCCACCCTTGACTTGACTGTGTTTGTTATTGTAAGCCCAAGCTGCACAAAACTGGGGCAATTTGTCAAACTACCTAGCATGAAAACAGTGGAAACACTTTGACACATGGACAATATGGTCCCTCTGTTGACTTATCCAATCACCAGATGTGCTGCGTCTAGTCTTTCTATATCTATGCATATTGGATACAGTTCCCTTATTGGCCACTGATGTCACAGCACTTATTAAAGTAAGGTTTTATTGTGCCTTTAATAGTAAGAATGTAAGATGTATTCTTGTTTTGGAGATGATTACATTGATGTTTTTTTTTTTTTTGTATATAATTTTTTTTGTATATAACTGTTCATTTCTAATATTTCAGGGATGATGATGACATCAATGACGTGGCTTCCATGGCTGGAGTTAACCTCAATGAGGAGAGTGCAAGGATACTCGCTACCAACTCGGAGCTGGTGGGAACGCAGATTCGTTCATGTAAAGACGAGGCCTTTCTCCATCCTGGTCTGTTGCACCGACGAATTCTAGAAACGGGTAAAAAAAAAAAAAAAAAAAAAGACATTTTCTTTTTACTCATCATGTAATTTATCATTGTCAAAACACTGGCCCTGATGAAACACATTTAGGAAAAATATCTATTTACTCCCACTCCCACTCTTAAGCAGAGAGTCTAGGCTGTAATATCTGTTGTCTTTTGCATTGGGAACCTATTGTTTCTGTATTTAAAGTGTCATCTGTAAAGACAGTTTTGATTTTCTCTGTTTTCAGAGTTTCAGGCCCAGCCTTTTCTTGTTTGGCCTCGGTTTAAATTTGATACACTTAACAATTCTTTCACCTCCTTTAATGAATTCTTCAGTGGCTGTCTGAACTCACTGGACCCCAGGCACACACATAAATACTTTATGGGTTTATCTTTTGAAGGCTGGCTGTCAGATTGTCCTCTGGTCTAAAGGAACAGAGTTTAGAGGAATGAGACTTGGCAGTAAGATTTTGATTCTTTCTCTCTTTTTAGTGGATCTTGACACACTTATAGAACACAATATTGCATGTGCTAATCGATACAGGCGGAGGAGTCTTGGTTTGTTTGCAGCATCACATGAAAATGATAGCATCTTCATTATGACTGTAAAGTTTATGGCTTGAAATATTTTTTTTTTTCAGCTCTCATCGCACTGCGAAACCTGTGAAAACGTGTAATGAGCCTTATTACTCAAAATAAAACTGTGCCTAGCATCTTGCTCTTGTGGATCAGATCAACACACGGCATAATTCCACGTGACGGGGAGTCTGGCGCCCTCATCTTGTTTTATCTCAATTAAAGTATCTTTGGTGTAGCATAAGGGCCCGGAGGTCATGTTTCGTTACGTGGACTCCTGGCATGGTTGTTATCGCGTCACCTTAGGGCAGAGTGCTTGTTTAAAAATATAAATCTTACTTCAGGGGGCTCACAGCATGATACAGGGCAGAATGCTAGGGCGCCCCCTGCTGGGGAAGTGGCACTTACGCAGCTTTGTTGTGTCAGTGATTGGCCGAGCCACACTCCCAGCTGACAGCAGTCCGAGGGAGGCACCCCCAGCCTGCCAGCTCCACTCAATCAGAGCGCCTCGGCTGCTCCTCTTTACTGTACAAGCACCACATTCTGCTCTCATGCACTGCAGAGAGACCCTGCAAAAGTTCACTCTAACCTTTACTGCCCTCCAGTTGCCCCCCGCAAAAGACGTACAATCAGCCTACCTGCCCCATTAATCTTTAATGCCGTGTTTTATTTTCCAATCAGTGGAGAGAGTCTCATTCCCCCGTCTTGTTTCCTTTATTTCTTTTTGCCTTTTTAACTACTAGCTTGTTTGCTACAGCTTTTTTTTTTTTTATTCTCCATCTTTATTTTCCTCTTGTCTCTTCGTGTCTTGTTACCTCTCCTCTCACATTTATCGCCTCCAAACACACACTTGTACCCCCCCCCCCCCCCCCCTCTCTCTCCTAAACCTCCCTCTCGTCATAACCTTTCAGGCTTGTCCTGGGGGGGGGGGGGTCATTAATGAAGTTGCTAACATAGTCCAATCACTGTCTCAGTAAACAGAACAAATGCACAGCGTAAGTTTGAAAAGCTCTTCATGTTACTGTTAGTGCATTATTCCACTGTTCCTTTTAAGGCCTATATAGACGGACAGATAGAAGCACACGTGCACACACACACTGACACACACACACACACACACGCACAGAGTTCAGATGTAGATACAGCTACGCAGTTGTACTGACAGAGAGCATGCATGTTGTGCTTGAAAACAACAGAGGAAAAATCACTCAGACTAAATGGCAGGTTAGGAGTTGGAGTTAGAGCTGAACAATATACTGTTAGAGCATCGACATTGTAATGTACGTGTTTGCAATAGTCACATGACAGGTCCTGCAACGTAGGAGATGAATGAGCTCAACATTTTCTCAACTAATTTCAATAGAACCTGACACACACTGAGCACATCACAATCATTCTGAAGCAGTTTGCACTAAAAAATAAAGAAATAAATAAATAAATAAAAATGAAGGAGTTTGGACTGAGTCACTGGTAACAAGACTGAACTAGTTTTCAGAGAATGACTAATCTCACTCCTATTTTGTGCCAATCTCAAGTTTCTATGACAACCAGTTCTTGAATTAGAGCCAATAATGTGAATTTGACCTTACTGCTAAATCCTACCTTGACCTTTGACCTTTACTCAAATGGATCATTGTATCTAATGTGTATTAGCTATATGTATATGCCCATGTAATTTCATAGTGATATTCAAGTATTCATTGAGTTATAGTGTGATATGCCTGCTGACACACACACACACACACACACACTGATTAAAATGATCTCTTCCAACTAATGTTGAGATAGATTAAAAATGATCAACAAACGAGAGAAAATCACCCAAAACCAAGGCTCGCTGCCAGAAAGAAAAGGAACATCAGTTATGTGGAATAATTTATTTTTCTTCTTATGTATTTGTTTAGTCATTTTTTTTATTATTTTATATTCATTTTTTTAAAATGTATTTGTTTTTTGTTTTTTAAATGTTTTTTTATTTAACTTTTTAGTTTTATTTATAGATAGATAGATGACACACAGACTTAATTAATCCCCATGTGGAAATTCAAAGTACAGTCACTGCTTCACACACAAAAAACACAATCATACTACATCAGCACAAAAATAAATGAATAAATACATAAGTAAGATAAAAATAGCTCAGAATAAGTTATTATTAAAATTCTGATTACTATTATTAAGTTACATAGTTATTTCGTAATTTATTTTTATTGTTTTAATTGTTTGTATTTTTTTAATTTGTTTTTCATTTTATTTGTATTAATAATGGTATTTATTTATTTTATTTTGAATTATTAATTTTATGACACTGTGACATATGTTCTGTATCGACCACTAATCCATTTGACTGTTTGTGTTAAACTATACTCCTGAATATTTTTTCACATTGCAATACATATATCGCAGTGTTAAACAAAAATCGAAATGTCCGTTTTTTTCTAATATCTTGCAGCCTTAGTTGGAGTCTTATTTTTAGTGTCTGATTTTCTTAAACCTAATGTTCAGTTTTGAGTTAGAGTTGTTGGTAGGGTCAAAGCATTTTCTGAATACACACCCAGTACTTTTTCTGTGAGACAGGGGGAAAACGTCCTTTAGCGTTGTCAAAAAATAAAGATGAGTGTTTGAAAGTCAAGCGTTTTGCTCATGTTCCCCCTAGTGTTTTTTGATCCATGGTGTATTTCTGTATGAAGGTCTGTTGGTGTGTTTCAATTTTGCTTAAAATGCCGTATCGTAATTAGAATTTTTAGATACTCACTTTGTGCTTTCCTCTATTCGGTTCACCTACTTCATCTAATACGGCTGTTATTGACTCAATCCTCTGTAAATCCATCCCATTAAAGGATCATTGCCTCTATGGTTTAGTGTTGAATCAAAGTTGAGCTCTAGTGGTGAAGCTTAGAGCACCATGGGAGGAAGATTTAGGTGTATCTCTATCAGATGAAATCTGAGATTCTCTGCTTAACCCACAAAGACTCAAACATCCACTGGTGACCAAAACCCTCTACTAAACTAACATATTTAATACCTGCTGATCTACTACTGCTGCTATCAATACATGTAAATAAATGCTAGAAAATACAGTTTGTCATCTGTCCATATTCATCAATAACAATAGATGGACACACTGGGTTTATGTTCATTTAATGATAGATTTGCTGTTAAAATAGAATAGACTTTGTCATTGGACACATGTTACAATGGTATTGCATTTCAACGGGGCCACTCTGCACCACAAAAAAGAAATATAAATAAATAGAAAACAGCAATAAATTAAGAAACTACCAAACCACCAAAATCTAATCATTTCTTGATCTCCCCATTACCAACCTACCCTGTAAATTTCGTCAAAATCTGGGCACCACTTGTTCTACACTGGCGATCTATGAACCCCATTTGGTTTGAATTGAACCAATAGTTTTGCTGCTAAAGTGTTAACGAACAGACAAACAAAGAAACAAACAAACCAAACCAAAACAACAATACTCCTGGCCTCTCCTTTGGGGGGTGTGGTTATAATGTTCCCTCCAGGCTGTAAGCACTAATGTCTATAATGTCTAGAACCTCAATGGGCATCATAACATCACATCTGAAAAGGTCTAAAGAATAGATGCAGGTGTTCTGTTTCCATCACTACCAATAACCCTGATCATTTTACACCGTGATGAATGATAATTTTATACTTTCATTCTGAAGACAAAAGTCTGATGCTTGTGTGTCTTTTATACAATGTGAACAAGCTACACTCCATATTATATCTCTTCACGGGTCTCATTTTGGCTTTTCTCTGCTCTATTAAATCTAGTGAGAAATATAGACTTTTGTTTTTTTTACACTTCACTTATATTTATTGAAATATATTTTATTATTATTATTATGTTTATGTTGCAACGTAATCATGTGTAACATTTCTTCTACTACACAAAGTTGGAGTAATTATGTTATATCTGTGATTACAAATTTAGACTGTGTCCGAATATATATGTGTGTATATATATATATATATATATATATATATATATATATATATATATTCGTACCGAACTGTTGAAAACAGATGTTCAGTTTGGTACAACCTGATACCAAACGAATACAGTCAGTTAGTTTGTGTTTTCACACGGTAGAAAAATGACTTGCGGTCGAACAGCAGTTTACCAGTACTTCCTCATACATGTCCATAACATGGTAATGAGGCGTCTCTGATTGGCTCAGAATGCATGAAGGAACACTCCCCCCTCCCCTCTCGCTCTGTGTGTGTGTTTACCATCCCAGAGTAGCACCCAGCTAGATTTCGTGCAGGGAAAAAAGCTACACTTTTTTCCACAGAGAGCACATTACCTGTTTGATCCGCCATTTTTTTCAAGTTTGTGTAGCAACTACTGTGGCGCCATCTTCTCTTGTAGATGCTAATGCTAATGCTACTTCAGATACTCTGCACGTTGGTGATGCCAATGTCCTCGTGACGTGTAGTGAACAGACTTTTCTGAGTCATTTCTTTGTTGTTTTCTATGAATGGGAAATACAGCCAGTGGAGGTGACGCACCACTTTGAAAGGTAACTTTTGGTTAGATTTCCCTGAAACTGGCCAACGAAACACGATGAAGTATAGAGTCAGAGGGCGGGTGTAACAAAGTGATGTTGCGATGATTCGGAGAGAAACCACTGGAAACCATAGAAGAAGAACAATGACAACAGACACATACATGTAATGAATGGAGATAGCGCGGCTGCTACTACTACTATAATATCTTTATTATTATTCAGATTGGACCCTTTGGTTGGCTGGATTTGGCCCCTGGACCATATGTTTGACACCTGTGGTTCAGTAGTTTCAGATTCAAACATTAAAACACATCAGGAAAATGCATAGTTTACATGACAAAATGCTTCCACTCTGGTTTATAATCAAGTGTCATGTAAAGAGCTGTGTAACAGGTGTGTTGTTCAGTGTAACCGTCACTCTCTATCTGCTGCATGTGATGTTTCCTGGAAAATATCACTAAGATT
The DNA here is from genome assembly GCA_020466265.1 of Siphamia tubifer. NCBI lineage: Eukaryota > Metazoa > Chordata > Actinopteri > Kurtiformes > Apogonidae > Siphamia > Siphamia tubifer. Next base: position 55,830,120 of record CM035785.1, on the reverse strand, counting down.
TGGCAAATTGCTCACTGTTTTTGAGTGTCATATAAGCCAGTAATGTGTCAGAAGCTAAAAACAACCCAAAAATGACTGCATCAAAATCAGAAAAATATGTATTTGTCCTTGGGGGCTATTATGAAAACAATCAAGGAAAAAAGCCTCCTTCCTGACTGCATGCCATTTCAGTCACATGATCAAGTGCACACACCAACTGTGTAGGTTCCACACTCATGCTGTGTTCATGGCTCTGTGTGACAGTGGGATAATGTGACTGAAAATCACGCAAGGGATTGTGATAAACTGGTCTTTTACAATACTTTCCTTTTCCTTCATGTGTCTTGAGGGATAAAATTGTTCTATTCAAATTAGAAAAAAAATGACGTTGCGATTTAAAAAAACAAACAAACCCTGCAATATGTAAAAAATACTCAGGAGTAAATAACAGCTGTGTGGTGCCGACGCAAACGGTCAAATAGGCTAGTGGTCAACATGACACAGAACATACGTTTCAGTATCATCCTTTTTGTAGCCAAAATAATTAAATAAAATAATTAAAATTAAATAAATTAATTCCAAAAATTAAAAAATAAACTAAACTAAGAAATGAATGAATGAATGAATAAAAATAGACAAATACATAATAAATTAATATAAGTAAATACCATATTTTCCACACTATAAGGCACACTGGAATATAAGACGCATTAAGTGAAGTCAAAATCATGAGATAAAAAGTAAAAATCATGAGATAGAAACTTAAAATTATAAGATAAAAAGTCAACATTAGGACATAAACAGTCAAAATTATGGTATAAAAAGTCAAAATCACAAGATAAAAAGTCAAAATTCCAAGTCACGAAGCACAACCAAAATTGATTAATATATAAGGCGCTCTGGATTATTTATCACTTTTGGAGAAAATTAAAGTATTTTAAGTGTGCCTTAAAGTCCATAAGATACTGTACATAAAAACAAAAAAATATGTACAAATAAATAAAAAAATGTAATTAAATTAAAAATAATTGCAGGACCTGCGATGTAACTATTGCGCACACGTACATTGTGATGCCAATGCTCACACAATATATTGTGCAGCTATAATTCAAAGTGCTTTTCTTAAATAAAAAAATATTAAGTACCTCATTTCTGTCGCTCTTCAGCAAAACGGTCATAATTATTGATGTATACTGAAATTGTGCTTCCCATTATGATGTATTTTTCAGCTGTTTTGTCGAGCCTTACTGTAAAAGCTTAAACCTTTGATGAAAAACACTTTGATGCATTTTTTTCCGCCCTCTTTATCTCTCTACAAATAAAATAGTTAATGCAGTCCAGTTCATTAGTCTGTTTCCAGCTGCTTTGCAGGCTATTTCTACTGTAAAGGAAATGATTGCTGTTGCTACAAGTTGAAGACTGTTTTTGTAGAACTGTGGCCCTCTGTGGTTAAAGCTCTTAAACTTTCTCTGAAATATTAATGTCCCTGAAAGATCTTATTTTTGGGAAGCAGAAGCCTATTAGTGTTTTTCCTTGACCCGGTGACACTGCCACATGTATTGCCACTGTAATTATAAGGCTAACAGGGCTCCCTCCATCCATTTCAAAGCAAGTGAGGAGTATATGTATTGTTCAGCTGATTTAAATAATTGGTGTGGTTTACTTAAAAGGGTGCCAGAGAGAAAATTATGTTAATGGAATAATTTAAAAGGAAGTTGGAAACAGATAGTAACCCTACCAAAGTCTGTTCTCTTCTCTTTTGTTATGACTTCAGATGAGTTTTGCTCCAAGGAAACTAAATTATCCTTCTTCTACGAAAAAGAGATGGTCAATGTCGTTTACACACTTGAAGGAGCTTAGCTAGGAAAAGCCACTCTAGACTTTCCACTAACACTGTGAAAGAAATTAACTTTTCTGTGTGATGAGCCCTATTTCCGGGAGTTAATTGCACATTCTCATGCAGCCCGTTTCTCTATGTGTGAATTTGCGAGTACAGTCGATGAGTGGGTCTTCTATTTGCTTACAGCGACTACTCTTTCTGCTGTCTTTTTTATGATCGATTGTGAACGACGGAGATTACATTGAGATTAACACTTAAAACACAAAACTGATATATACAGTACGTTCAGAGACAATGAAAACACAATACCAGCTTGGATTCAAATATTTTTTTTTTGACTGAAACTCTCGTCATCTGAACCCGCATTATCCTCACTAGGATCACAGGGGTCACTGGGGGTGAGAGGTGGAGGAAATGACAGAGTGCCAGTCGCTGGGTACTTTGTTTTGGGTGGTCGTGGTAGTGCAACGGACCACGCACACACATACACTTGGCTCACATCGGCTCAGGACAGATGAGACAGACGACTTCATCGATGTTGGTTGCATCGGGCTGCCAGGTTCTTGGTATGTCAAGACCTGCCTTGTCGCCTGCCCGACAGGCGTTGCCCTCGTCCGCCGGGGCTGGGAAGCTCCACCGTTGGGGTCTTATTGGTTTGATTTTGGAGTTTTCTTTCTCCTAGCCTTTGCCTAAAGGGCATACCATACAAGGCAGCATGGACCCTTGGCAGGTGCTACCACTCCGGGTCAGAGTGGACCTGGGAGCAATGGCAGAAATAAAGGGTAACTCCACTTTCCCCATAGCTCTGAAAGTCCCCAATCAGAGCTCTGCCACCGGATGTACCGAGGACATCTGGGGGCCTAATCCAGCTACAGTGGGTGAAGGCGGGGTACACCCTGTATGAGTCTCCAGTTCATCTCAGGGCTGAACATATATAGACAAACAATCACTGTCACATTCACACCTATGGGTGATTTAGATTAACTAGTTAACCAGTTAACCTATTAGTGCATGTGTTTGGATGGTGGGAGGAGTCAGAGTACCTGGAGAAAACCCACACAGACATGAGCAGAACATGTACTGGTTCATTTCAACAACTGCATTTCCATTTGTTGTACTCAATATGTATTCTTTAATTGTTTTTCAGAAAACATACCACAAATATATACAATAATATAACAAACAACAGGGGCAGAGTCCACATGTACATCAGTAAAAGTTGAGATTTTAACACTTATATGGTCAAACTCTTTAAATTGAAGTCCTGAATCAGCCCACAAATACAGAACCGAACCATTTCTTATAATTATCTCTTGAATCAGTCTGTACCTGCTCACTCAACTCAAACCATGTACTTTCCTCACATCTCATTAAATACTGATGTTTTTATCTCAAATCAAACCATCTTACAGCTGTAGAAATGTATCCCAATATTCTTGTCCATATGGTTTCTAAACATCAATATTTACTTAAAGTTTTATTTTATTTTATTTTATAATTTTCTCTTTTATTTCAAAGTGCACTTTTACATTACATACAACTTCAGACAGCAGGGAAAACAAAGCATAATTTACTACCAGAGAGAGATGAGAAAACAAAACAGCAGTATAGTTTCTCATTTTCAAAGGCATAAAATGAATAAAAACCTCAAATATAGAATGTGTTCTGATTAAAGTAGGTGTAAGAAAAAATAAAACACGTTTCCATCATGGCCTTATCTTTATTAAGGTTCAATGCATCTCTTCCATTTTCCCCAGTGTTGTAGGAAACTGTCCATTTTTAAATTTAGTGAGAAGGTAATCTTCTCCATCTTGTACATCTCATAGGTCATATCTATCCAGTTGTCAAGGTTTGGTACTGAAGGCAACAGCCATCTTTTAGTTAATGCCTTCTTCCCAGCAGCTAGTAATATACCCATTAAGTATATTCTTAAAAGTACACCTCAACATGTTGATTTACATGATGACCATCCATGTGTAACAAGATGCCCATTTTGACAACAATTGTCACTTGAGAACTCAGATCAAAAATAAACCAAAATTTAAAGCATTGCGTTTTCATTGCCTCAGAGTATACAGCATATATTTCTTGAAAACTGATGACAAACAATGCCTCTTGTGCTAACTGTGAACATTCATATCCTTTGCAGCCAAGAAGTTTGGAGTTACGGAGGTGCCTATGGAGGCGGTGACATTCATCTCACATGCCACACAGTCACGACTTCGCACTGTGGTGGAAAAGGTTTCTACTATTGCACAGCACCGACTGGACTCCTGTAAGGTAGGACGAACAAAAAAAAGTGACTTTGGAAAACAGTCAGTTCATTGGAACAAGGAAAAGACTATTATTAAGTATATATTTAGCCCACACTGCCCTCGGGCATGCAACCTTAAATGTGCTATTGCATTTTTGAAAGCAGCCGAGCCTGCTTTTAATGTACAGCTGACACTCATAAACCCTGTTGATCATGTAAAAACATCGACATAGTTATGGACGTCAGTAGGCAACACCGGCATCATTAGTATTTAACTCTTATGACTCACTGAAAAAAACCCAAGCATGATTATTTTCTTTAGCAGGAAAAATTGCTGGCATATTATTACCAGCCATTACCAGATAAAGCAGCTGGAGTGATACGTTTGTTGTGTGTTAGTCTTGTTTTTACACTGTTTTATTTACAACCCTTTGCTCTTTTTGAATGTTGTTTTTTTTTCCCAAGTTATGAGGCAGTATCACTAAATGTATCCATAAATATTAGTATTACCATGCAAAACATTCAATATACAAGGCCAGAATAAGCCTATTATTCAATTCAGACATTATTAAGCAATGGATATAGCTAAACACTGTTTGTAGATTCATATTACTTTCACATATACATAAGATATTGTGTTAAATTTAGTTTGTACTATAGCACAGAGTTAAAAAAAAAAAAAACGCGAGCCCTTCAGAGTCACTTAAAGGCCTATTTATTAGCCTGTGCATACACTGAGCCAACACTATTCAGCACAGTAGGTTAGATTGATTACTTATTAGTTTTAGATTATTTGACTTATTTTCAATTCTGACATTCACACACCATTCATGACATTACGACTATTGACAGACAAAGTGGTGGTAATTTGTATTATTTCACTACAATGGGGCCTGTCAGTGGATGGGATGTATTAGGCTGCAACGGAACATTTAGTTTTCAAA
>CM035785.1:55815103-55820103 GCA_020466265.1 Siphamia tubifer | reverse complement strand
TATTTTTGAACTTGTTCATTAGTTACAGCCTGGTGCATGTTGAGACCATTGTTTATCAGGAGTAAAAGTCAAAAAAAATTTGGAGGAAAAAAAAAATCACCACTAACCAAAAAAAAAAAAAAAGAAGCGAGAAAGAAAGAGAATCTTTTGCAAATGAAAATGCCCTGCAGTGCAACATTAGCAGAAAGCTAGGTTAATTTAATTAATTTTGAATGGAGCCAATGTCCCAGAGTAAAGATTCTCATTGCAGCACACCTCACTGTCTTAATTGCATTATTACGCTCCAGTCCTGCCGTGCAGGATATTAGAAAATCCTTTACTTGATGAACACAGGCCACCAAACCTCATGACCTGTCGGGTTTTTTTTGTTTTATTTTTTTTTAGGAAGAGCCACATGGCCTCATTGTTGGTTGTGGAGAAAAAAAATATCTGCAGTACAGCTATGTGATATTAGAAAAAACTACGGATATTGCAATATTTCTTAACCCTGCGATATATATTGCGATATGAAAAAACCCCAGCTGTGTGGTGCTGAAACAAACGGTCAAACATTAGCATTAGCAGTCGACACAGAACATAGATTTCAGTATTATCCTTTTTGTAACCAAATGATTAAATAAAATTGATAGTTAAAAGTAAAATAAAAGTTAAAAAAAAACAAACCCCAATACAAATAATTGAATTAATTTAATAAAAATACATTAATACAGATACATACATTGATTAATTAATTAATTAATTTAAAAGATAAAGAAATAATTCCACCAAATTATGATTACAAAGTAGTAGTAGAAGTAAATTTGTCTTGTCTGTCCGTCCGTCTAAATAAATAAATAAAACAATACATTAAAAAAATAACTACAAATAAATAAAACAATGAATATAAAATAAAACAAGAAAAAGAAATAAATAAAAAGGAAAACAAATAATTCCACATAACTGATGTCATTTTCTTTCTGGCACCAAGCCTTTGGTTTTGGGTGATTTTTCTCCTGTTGGTTTTGGGTGATTTTCTCTTGTTGGTCGCTCATTTTTCAGTCTAATTTGCTCAGTGTGTGTCAGGTTCTATTGAAATTAGAAAATGTTGAGCTCATTTATCTCCTACATTAACAGAACCTTTCATGTGACTATTGCACACACGTCTATTGCGATGTCGATGCTCAAACAATATATTGTTCAGCTCTAATCTATAGGAAACAATGCTGTAAAGTTTGTTGTTAAAATAGGAATGATGAGGCTTTTAGATCCTGTCAGCTCCTAGTTCTACATGGTTGAATGTGGTTGAACAATGTAACTGTCTTTTTTTTAACTGCAAAAAGCTCTTGTTAATAACAGGCTTAGTTAGACTTTTGCAAATGTAGCCAAGTTCTTGGAGGAAAGGCTTACCTCACAGCTATTTGGATTGGAAGAACCTTATTGAAGATAGTTTGACTTCACCTCAGAGCCATATTGATGATTTTTTGGCTCTGGTTGCCATGGCATTTTAGTTCAAGGAGAAGTTTGGGGAGAAAATCTTTGCTGGATAATTGTACACTGTGTTGCTGTATATATATGCTTCTTGTTTTTCAGCAATACTATCCGTGCTTCATGCAAATAAAATACTGTTGACTATTATATGCTGTAGATGTGTCGTGCTCAGTGCAAAAGTTAAAGAAACCAAATTCATCTGTAAACAATTACAAATGTAAACAGAACTAATGATGTAACAGTGTCTTAGATTATTATTATTAGTATTAACCTGTGGGTTTGGTTCTAAAACAGTCCAGTTTTGGCTGTCATATCATTTGATTGTTCAGCCACAATACAGACAGAAATATATGACTGACTACAAATAGTTTCCTGTTATGGAACCAGGAGACTTTCTTCACTTTGTAAAGTCTGTAAATGACTAAAACAGGGAAGGACATTTTCTGATTAACAACAAATTGTAATATTTGTCAGGAAATTGAACATCAAACAGCATTAAGTCACATATCTACTGTATTTATACTAGGACATTGACCTGGGGGTCCATGGCTTCTACAGCTTCCTGGTGTATCATGCAGATTAGGAAAAATATAGGTGACCCTATTTGTGGTTCCATCATGGCAACACGAAAACTTAATTTTTTTTTTTACATTTTCCAAATCAATGAATATCATGGAGAGGAAGAACTGACTTACCATTTCTATAGTGGCCACAAGGGGGCACTAAAAAGTTTTAAATCCCTAAACACTCTTTTGTTCATATCCATGGAACTATTTGTGTGATTGACTTTAACCCTTTGACGCATGAATTATGATAACATTAGTCAAGAATTTTTTTTCCAAAATGTTTTTATTCATCTTTAGGCATGAAAAATGAAATGTGATTGCAATGTTTTTAATGAACCTATTTTTTATGTAGTTACAAAAATGTCCACTGGAAAACATGTGTTTAAATTTTGAAGCAAAGAAACATTTCTTTAAATAAAACATTTTAAGGTATTTTTTGTTGAAGAAGAGACCGTTAATTACAGTCTAATAACAACATGCAGTTGATTTACACATAAACATGTTAGTGCAGATCAGGTATTAAGAACAGACCAGTTACAGTAATGAAATGAACTGACTGATATGGAACTAAAACAACAAAACCCATGAATATACAAGAGAAGAACTGGAGAAGAACCGTCTACTGGACTGACCAGTATGTGTCAAAGGGTTAATTTGGTCGGCACTAGGTCATAGACGGAATCGGGACGGAAGTAACAGAATCCAACATGGCGCCTGTCGATACGCTTCAGAATGATCTATTTAACTTAATTTAGTGGATTTAAAAAAAAAAAAAAAAAGTAAATAAATAATGTGTTCGACCAAGCATTAGCAGTAATTGGGAAAATAAACTGTGATTGTATCATAACAGGAATAAAAAATGACTCTAAGCCTAATATATAGTAGATAGTATAAACATAATGACACTATTATGATCAAACTTGTATTGTCTCTTGTCTCATAAACCTACATTATATAATATATTACTTTTACCAAATGCTCGGTAGCTGCCATGTTGGATTCTGTTACTTCCATCCTGAGTCTGTCTATGACCTAGTGCCGACCGGGTTAGATCAAGTGCAGATGAAAGGTCATGACTCTCCTCTCCTCTCCTCTCCTCTCCTCTCCTCTCCTCTCCTCTCCTCTCCTCTCCTCTCCTCTCCTCTCCTCTCCTCTCCTCTCCTCTCCTCTCCTCTCCTCTCCTCTCCTCTCCTCTCCTCTCCTCTCCTCTCCTCTCCTCTCCTCTCCTCTCCTCTCCTCTCCTCTCCTCTCCTCTCCTCTCCTCTCCTCTCCCCTCCCCTCTCCTCCTCCAAACCTGGTAAAACCTATCAGTTTGTGGTATACCTGGTCCCGTTCTCCCCTACTCCCCTCTATTCCCTCCTGTAAGCGGGAAAACCAGGGCAGCTGACAGAGGAGATGTAAAGCATGCCAGTGGCACCGCTGCCCTTTGTAAACAGTCCATCTGTAGCTACCCCTCCCACTCCTCTGCCCCTCTGCCACACACCTCCCCTCCTGCCTCTCCTGCTAATTTGACCTCTTGAATAAGAACCCACTAAAACAATCCCCTCCGCCCTCACTTTTCTCTCCTCCTTCACAACAAACCCCCCTCCCTCCCTCCCTCCCTCCCTCCCTTCCTCCTCTTCCTCCTCCTCCTCCTCCTCCACGCCGTCCATTTAAAATATGACTCAAGTCTTAAGGGATGCTCTGGCCGACTGGAGGGCAAACGCATTAGTCTTAGTTGAGATACCGACCAGTACGTGAACCGCCTGATATATTTAAAGCCAATTAGCAGGAAAGCAAGGAGGAGCAACTCTACATCCATGAGACAGAGATGATGAGGAGAGGGAGTGAGAGGGAGGGGGAGGTAAAGGTAGCTGAGTGGGAACTGGTGTGGAAAATAATGTAGATTTCAAGCACCACCCGACACAATAAAAAGTTCTTTGCGGAATATTTAGGAAGATCTTAATTGCAGGAAGTGAACATAATAACCACATTATGTTTCATTGGTGAATAATTATGGGGAAAATATCAATTGTGTTTAGTCTGTTTTTTTTCTCTATTTTTCATTCAGTCTTGTACTATTTTGTAGAACCATAGACTTCTTCTTTTAGCATGTTTAATAGAAGGTGACATCCAGCATTAATTTGTACTATTGACACCTGCTATATTACACTTATTATCTTCTCAAGCAAAAATTACACTCGAGATAAACCAAATGCTGACTCTAGCGAAGGCCAGAACCTTTTAATTACAAATGATAAAAGGAATATTTAACTAAATCTGGATAAAGCAGAGCAGTTTCTTGCATGTTCAACACTAGTAAAATCTAAAAAAAACTGGAACTGTGCTGATTTTGTCCGGTTTCTGAACACGCAGTAAGACTATTGTGTTGTGTCTGTGGTGCCATAATCTGCCTGTATTGCCGGCAGTGGTCAGCTGTATGTGTACATTTGGTTGTGTGGTGAAGGATTCCCAGGGACAAGTACATTCACCCAGATCTTAGCTGCTGATTAAAATAGAAGTGCTGTGTTGTTACACTGGGGATACACACACACACACACACACACACACAACAACGGATAGCCACACACTGGCTCATCGTGACACACACACACACACACACACACACACACACACACACACACACACACACACACACATACAGCCACTGATACTCACTAACATCCTTTGCCCTGTGTATGTGTGTGCGTGCTGGCTTGTGCAGAATTTTTAATAACCTCTTTTGATTAGAATCCCCCTCCAGCGGCTTATTTAGGGCTGGATTTGGAGCGGGTTTAAAGGCCACTGCCCCCCGGGGGGTGCTCCATTGCACTTCTCTGAATTCAAATACGATGTCCTTGACACCTCTGTATCCTGTTCCCATTTTGCACTATTTTTGCTGCAGCAGCAACAGATGAGTAGCGAAGGGGGGGTGGGCTCCTTAAACCAGCTGTTAACCTGTGTTTCCCCCCCTCCTCCCTTTACTCC
>CM035785.1:55800103-55810103 GCA_020466265.1 Siphamia tubifer | reverse complement strand
ATGCAGTGTCAGAGTATTTGAATTCTTTCGGAGTTATTCCAACAACAGACAGAGTAAAATTTAACAACATAACTTCCAGTTTTGGTGACCATAATTGGCGTTGGAGGATTAAACAAAAACATTGATACTTAATCGATAGCATGTCACAGGATTAGATTATAGAACATATTCCCTAATCAATCCTTTGTCCCACATTTACTGTACTTAACTCTTAACTATGACATTCAAACAGTTTTTGTCCACTTGGTTCTCACTCTGCTTGCATTAGAACAGCAGCAGCATTATCCAGCATCACTGGGTTAATACAAATTAAAAGTGTTTAAACAAACTGATAATCCATTCACTGAAGAGATTTAAGATGATGAATGACTGGAAACTCTCCTCTCCTCTCCTCTCCTCTCCTCTCCTCTCCTCTCCTCTCCTCTCCTCTCCTCTCCTCTCCTCTCCTCTCCTCTCCTCTCCTCTCCTCTCCTCTCCTCTCCTCTCCTCTCCTCTCCTCATCGTCTCCTCTCCTCATCCTCTCCTCTCCTCATCCTCTCCTCTCCTCTCCTCTCCTCTCCCTTCCTCCCTTCCTCCTCTCCTCTCCTCTCCTCTCCTCTCCTCTCCTCTCCTCTCCTCTCCTCTCCTCTCCTCTCCTCTCCTCTCCTCTCCTCTCCTCTCCTCTCCTCTCCTCTCCTCTCCTCTCCTCTCCTCTCCTCTCCATGTTTCTACACCCTTATAGCAACACTACTTCTCGCTCAGAGTGATTCCAGAAGACTTGTGTGAAACGAAAGCCGTCCAATGGGAATCTCAAAGGTTTTTGTTAGAATAATTTTCCTCAAATATTTTTCTTCTTCAGGCATTGAGAGATTTTTTTTTGCCCGTTTTGACACAGCAGCATTGCTCAAAATGTCTCGAACCTCTACTGAATTAATTCTGCCCTAGCTCAACTTTGAACCTCGCACGGCTCCAATTAAAAGCCTGGAGTTATATGTCCTGCTTTGCTGTATGGACATTTATGTGTGAATATATAATATACATACATACAAATCAGACTAATATACATTTGACATATGCACAAGTGTGGTTAGATTGTGCATATTTAGCCTGATTTCACACATAACGAGGAATTTAGCCACATTAATGTTGTGCATTTTATTTAAATGATAATCCTTTGCTCAGTTACTATGCACCAGGCCTAAATGCATACGTACATGATTCCAGATTGGCCCGACATCCTCCACAAGTGACCAGGTCATGGAAAGACTGGAATCCACCCACACTGAAAGCCCCGTCAGCCAGAGCCTCATACTTCTCCAGAGAGGAGAGGCTTTTGTGTGTCAGAGGACAATGTAGCAGCCCCTTAGTTTTTATTAGGCCAGTTATATCTGCAAGTTCATAGGCTCTCATCCTCTGGCCCTCTGCAAACTGCTCTGCTCAAAGAGGCGCTCTCCCCTGTCAGGCAGGCCTCGGGGCAACAGCCTTCCACCCTCCTCCATGTTCGCTCCTTTTCTGTACTGACTTTCAAAGAGAATTCCTGCTGTTTTGTGTGTCCCACTTCATACTTGTTATATTGTTTTTTTTATGGCCTTATGGATACACAGTACCTTCATAAAAACCTCATTGATTCTGTGTGTTTCAACACCCTCATTAGACAAGATTGACTGATTTTAAACCTGCACAGTAAATATCCCAGTGTAGAAAAATTTTAGTGTCAGAGTATTTTAATTCTTTCAGAGTTTTTCCGACAACAGAGTAAAATTTAACCAGATAACTTTCAGTGTTGGTAAAAATAATTGGCGTTAACAGAGGGTTTTATACTTTCAGTGTCATATATTCAGTGTTAAAGTAAACTGATTCTGTCAGAGTTAATTCAACACTGATAAGAGGTAGGATACCTTTCAGTGTTAAAAAAAAAAACAATGACTCTGAAAAGCCCCGCCCACCAACCTCCACACTCAAACAGAGTGAGAAGTTGGACATCGAAAAACTGCTGTAAATTTTGTAAATAAACTTTTGCATTTTTTTTCTCGTTCAAACAGAATCTGTGCGAAAGAATAAAGTCATGTCGTGTTTTTCAATGGTGAAAAACCAACACTCGATGGAGTAATTTATTTATGAACATGTAGGTTTAACACTGGAAAAGTCATTTCTTAACACTAAAGTCTTCAGTGTTGAATGTGAATAAAACTATGGGTGTTACTTATCACATAGTGTAAAACTTGATTGACACTAATTATTGTTGACTCTGGAAATGTAACTCTAGATTCAGTGTAAAATTTACACTCTGTAAATAGGGACCATGTGTTTACTGAGATAGTGTTAAAATTAACTCTTGAGGTGTTATATTAACACTGAGGGTTTTACTGTGTGTGGTGCGATAAAAAGCTTTGGAACATTGGCCAAAAAAAAAGGATTGGAATCATAGCAACAAAGAGTTTCAACTACGACAAAACAAAAGGTTAACACTAGTGGCCCAAAACATTGTCCTCATAAACTACTACACCAAAAGTAACTCCATAACACATCACACATTACTGTTAACTAAAATTTTTTTAGAACAGGGAAGTTTTAGATGTTTTTGACTCTGTAAATGTAACTCCAGATTCAGTGTAAATTTTACACTCTGGAGATAGAGACCAGATGCTCACTGAGGTAGTGTTAATGCTATTATGCTATTTATAATCACTATATAGTCACTCAATGTGTCCCATAATCAACCACGAAATGTAGTGGACATTGATGGTCACTAACCAAAGCACTATATCCCAACATGCATTGCATGAATCAAATAATTGCAAAAGGATGGGGGAGATTTATGGCTAAAAGAAACACAGGCAGCTGTTAAGTAACGGAAAACGTTAACTCTCTGTCTGTTGGATGATTAACACTTAATAACAGTAAAACTGTCGTGAGCCAAGTTTATTCATTTGTTTTAATTTTATTGCACAGACAATAAAACAAGTTAAAAAGACTTTTAATTTTGAGAGACGACACTGTTACATTTTAATTGTTCAACGATGATGACGTTATTAAACGGTGCCGCAGTAGTGACCGAAAAGTTGCCAATTGACTTCACTATGTCGTCCACTACATTTATTTCCCTCCGTAGGGAGTAGGGAGTGTGTGGGTGATTTCGGACACAGTCTTTGAGTGTTGTATTAAAGGGATAGTTCACTATTTTTCACATGAATTTGTATGGGATCACCGTCTTTACTCTGGTGCACCCACAGTGACTTACCCCCGACAGTGTCCTGTGAGATTAGTTCTGGTCCGGTTTTGGTCAAAGCTAAAGTAGTCCCGGTGTTCTGTCAAAATGGGCATCCCGTCATATTGGGCTTTTCGTTTTGACACAGAAAAAGGCCATCAATTCAGACATCCCCAGCCAGATGTGCAATTGACTTGGACACTGGACGTAAGTAATACTTTGAAAGTATATTTATTTTCTCGTGCCTTTGACCAGTAAGGATATAAGCAATCACATGCCTACGATAGATATTGACGTTAGTAAGTTTTAAGTAAGTTTTGTATGATATGAAAGTTATGCACGTGACTTCCCAGGGTGTTATTGTTCATGATAGTTCAGTGGATGCAAACAATAGACTACCTTTTGAGTAACTAAATCTAAACACAATATTAGAAAAATATAAGCAAAAAATACAAAATGTTTAAAATATAAAAACAGTTTACCTATAATGGTAGCATTATATGATATAAATAGTAACGTTTCCAAATGCAAAGTAACATATTTTGATGGTATAATGTGAATTTGTGGAGATTATTGTCAATTTTGGCTGCTGGTAGCTCATTTCAACGGGGATGCCCATTTTGACAGAACACCGGCAGGTTTCCTGGGGTCATGGAAAAAAAAAAACCCTGTTTCTTCTCAAAACAATGTGTTTGAATGAGTGATTTATTTGCATAAGAAAACCGTCACTGAACAAAAACTCACACCTGATTATTGCTTGGTGCTACTTTTTCTCAATAGCGATAAATATGTGTTGTCACTGCTAACAGCTGTATGCCTTAGCAAACTACTTTCATCAGTTGTTGGGCAGTGTTTGCAGTTGCTACGTGCAGGCACACAGCTGTTAGCAGTGACAATGCACATTGATCGCTAGTAGCTCCAAGCAATAATGAGGTGTGTGTTTTTGTTCGGTGACGGTTTTCTTATGCAAATAAATCACTCATTCAAACACATATTGTTTTGAGAAGAAACACGTTTTATTTTCGAGACCTCGGGAAACCTGCTGGGGCTACTTTCGCTTTGACCAAAACTGGACCAGTACTCAACTCTCAGGACACTGTCGGGGGGTAAGTCACTATGGGTGCACCAGAGTAAAGACAGTGATGTCATACAAATTGATGTGAAAATAGTGACCTATCCCTTTAACACTGGGGATTTTGCTGTGAACATGTGTCTTATAGTTCATTAGTTTAGTAGAATTTTTTTTTTAATTTCATCAAATTTCAGTTAAATCTCAGTTACGTTTCTTGATGTGGATAATTTAACAATTGAATTAGAGGGGGCTGCTCTTCAAGATGTGCAGGCTACTAAATAGTACACTGTAACCCTATTTTTATTTGTTGCTTTGTTGTCGGTAGACTCTTAACTTCCGTGTTTTTCTTCACCTCAAGACATATTACAAGAAAAAATAGAAGCGGGCTTTAAAAGTACCTTTGGTGTTCCTGTGTGTTTTCGAATATTACAGAGTGCTGTAATGAGAAGGAAAACAACAAAAAAAGGAGATTTTTTTTTTTTGTTGCCTCAAAGGGAGATAGCGACTCGTCTTCTCGCTGTACAAGCCTGTAGGTTCACTTTTCTCTTTGTGCGCCGGAGCACTCCTTGGGACTCGAGCGACAGGGGAATTGGGCATGCTGAGCTATGCTAGTGGCGAGGTGCCAGCCTCCTTTGCCTGGAATATAAGTGAGAGGGAGGCAGGAGGCAGGACACGTTTCAATTAGGCAACAAACACCACACACGGAGAATAGGAGAGGAAGGGGGGGGGGTGGCAAAAACACCTCATCCCTTCGTCCTCTCCAGCTAGTTTCTTCACTCTGTGACCTCTCCCCCCCCCCCAAAAAAAAAACACATGCACACCTTCTTGAACCACCTTGCCCCACCTTGTCTTTTGCTTTTCATTTAAAATCTAAGGTGTCATTTTTGTGGAATTCATGTGGGAAAGGACAGTAGCGAGGGTCTTTGTGAGGTGATGCTAAGTGTGCCAGCTCGGCCTGCATGTTTCCATTAGATTGTCATGTTGGCTAATTAGAGAGCGGCAGCATGATTCACCTTGTTAATTAGGAGGACTTGCACACCATGTGCCCGGGGGCGGTGTGGGGAAGAAGAGCCCAGCCTCAGAGCTTGCTAGTCGCCTGCTGCCTATGAAGATTCCCCTTCTCATCTACCTTCTTTTCACTCTTTTTTTTTTTTTTTTTTTTTTTTTTTTGATTTGGAAATGAATAAATCATTGAGATCGTCCTCTCTCGCAGTGTGAATATCTGAGTTCTCATCTTTTCCTGGATGCAAATTAGGTGTGATCAATAGAAGGTGACGAGCGGCAAATCTAAATGTTAAAAAAAAAAAATGAGAGAGACAGGCATAGAAGACTGCTAGACGAAGCAGCATGGAATGAGACAAAGCAGGGGAACATTTAAAGTAGGAAATTTTCCCTTAGATAAGCAGTATTTTTAATGATCACCACTTTCCCGTTGTCGCTCCCGTGTAACGCCGTTAGAATCTGCTTAACACTGATTTCTGGCTGCTTCATTAAACACCCCTGTGTCACAAAATACATATGTAGCACAAATATTATTTGTAAGAAATAAGGCTAACTGAAAAGAAGGTATTAGCTTATTCAATTTATCCACATATCTCAAATGGTCTCCCTCCACATGGTTTAATCCCTGCAAATAAGTTGCAGATGAAGAGGAACCGTAAGGTCATGATAGTGACACTCACATAATGACCTTAGCTTAAGGGGCAGCTCAGGGCTGTGAATAATAGGTCCTTGGCCCTGGAAACACTTCTGACACACTCAGCTTCAGAGGAAATAAAACACTGTGAGCCAAGACTATTAGCCCTTGCATGTATTTTGAATTCATCTACATAGGTAAAATAATATAATCACAAGGAGATTCAAAGGAATATTTAAAGATTATTGTGTGGATTGAAGTAGATAATGAGACTTTGAACGCATTTGCTCAATGATTCCAATATTTTCTAACTGTTTCATTTATTGTCTGGTTTTTAACCAAAAAGAAAGAAAATAGCACTAGCGCTGTTGTATTTGCAGGGTTTTACCCCATAATTCTAACTAAGCCTGGTGGTAGAGCTGCTAGTGAAGCCCATCAGTGGTCCACCATGTTTTTGTGAAAAAATAACAAATAAATAATAATAATAATGATTTATTATTAAAAATGGAATGTGAAATTATATCATTATGTGTTGTTGTACATTTATTAACAATATTTACACCAACTGCTAACAATAAGGCTGACTGTAAAGTACACTTTATTCACCTTTAATAGTAAATAAATAAATGTCAATGACAGTATCCATGTAGAGGAATATGTAGAATAAAGATTTGTCATTTTGAGGCTTGATTATGTTTAATTTAATAGAAAACATGTCAAGGAGGTGTAAAGGGTACATTTTGACTTTATTATACAGATATTTAAACCTATATCCAGAGCCAGGCTGGAAGTTAATATTATGGTTAGTTTCACAACTTGTAATGTGTATACATATTGTGAAAATAAATGAATAAGTAGTGACGCTTAGCCTGTTGGGGGAGGGGGGGGAGTGGGCTCAGTAAGTTTAATTGATGATGTATATGTGCTAAAATATAACAATTATTTTCATGTAGAACACAACATATTTGAACTGTACACTTACAGTATAAAGGCTATTAAATGTGGCAGCTGGTACGACCGCATCTGATTCAGGTTAACACAGGACATTGGAATGTTTTGTTTGTCCCTGAGTCAGATAACTAACTAACCATTTAAAAGAGTAAACTATGCATTAATAAATAATATGAATAAACTACACGTTAAAAAGATAAATAAACTGCACCTTATAAATAAAACCAATGAAGATCAAATAGTAAGATTAAAAATGTTTCTAAAATGTTGCAATAAGTAAGTATATATATATATAAAAAACTATTGCATTGGAATTTAATAGTCAAAATATTAGATTCTTAGGAAGGAGGTCATATTTTTAGGTGTGTAATGACCTCGTACATATTTCTATCTATTTTCAACATGAAGACATCGCCTACATTAGCAGATCGCAGGCTGATCTCGTTTCTTTGTAGTGTCTGAGTGCAGATGGAGAGTGGAAACCTGATTGGTTACTGCAAATGGCCCTTCTCCCTGCAGCAAACTAACTGCCAGGCACTTCACATGAAGAAAGGCCTCAAGATGCAGCTCGCAGATGTTCACGTAATGTCGGCCATGTGGGTGTCAGGTGAATGAGATCCATGGATTATAGAAACGCATACAGCACATACATAAACTGTCAACACACACTCAGATTAAGTTGTGGAAGCGCACACAGGAATAGTAGTTTTCACCTAGCTGCATTTGATCATTTAACATCGAAATGTTTTCATTAATCGGAAATAGACAGTTTAATACGGTACATAAAAGAAATCACTGCAGAGATAGTAACTGATTAACTTTGATATGTGGTTTTATGTGGAAAAATAGTTTTAATTAGACATCTAGGTTAAAATATTATAATATGTTTGGCATAAAATATGCCTGGTAGATGTGGTTTTGATTAGATTTTTACTGTTATATATGTCATATAAGACACCATAAATGAAAGGAGAAAACATGCATCAAAGGTTCACAGTTGGACTTTAATGGCTTTGATTAGACAAGCAAACTCCAAAGCTCTTCTACAAATGTGCTAACATATCAAAACTGGTCTGTTGCTGTTGCTATCCTAATGTATTGTACCTGGCAGCAGACACACTTTAACATGGGAAGATTTAAGGTGATACATCCTTCAGAGATTTCTCACATTCTGCTGACACAGAAGATCATTGTCATTAGTATTAATTAATCACTATTCTAATGGGTCTATACACTGCATTAGCAGAGTGATTGTGAAAAAGAGGATTTTTGCTTTATGTGAAACTATGTACATAGTGTGAACACTGAATTTCATTCAAATATGAAGTTTTGAAAGCCAGACTTGATACATGTACATTTCAGTATTTTAATGTTCTTTAAAGTCACCCTGTTTACTCATATTAACAGTATAAAATACAGCTAAAGGACAATGTTCAAGTGCAATATTCAACTAAATAAATGCATTTGCAATAGAGCTGCACAATATATTGTATGAGCATCGATTTTTGTTTTGTTTTTTATTTATTATTTTTATGTGTTTGCATTTATTTTAATTTTTCTATTTCTCTTTTATTTATTTTATTAACATTTTTAATTTATTATTTACTTGTATTCATTAATGTTTTTTATTTATTTGCCTTATTTATTTTTTCATTTACTCGGTTTTATTATATATATATATATATATATATATATATATATATATATATATTTATATATATATTTATTTATTTATTTTTTTTTAATTTATTTATTTTTAATTCTTAATTTTATTTAATTATTTCAGCTACAAGAAGAATGGTACTGAAACATATGTTCTGTGTCGACCACTAATCTGTTTGACTGTTTGAATTGGCACCGCACAGCTGTTGTATACTCCTGAGGATTTTTTTCATATCACAATACACATACACACACACACACACACACACACATATATATATATATATATATATATATATATATATATATATATATATATATATATATCTCGCAGGGTTAAAAACATTGTAATGTCAGTTTTTTGTAATATCGTGCAGTCCTAATTCACAACACTTTGTTGTTCTATCTCTTGAGATGACTGTGTAAGATTGATCGACATCTTGTTTTTTTTTTTCTACCAAGTGCAAAAATCATTTCAAATATTACCACCTATTTATTTAGACACAATTTCATCCTTCTGAAAAAAAACATTTCTCAAATGTGGTCTTCTTCTTATTTTGCCAGAGCTCAGCTATAGGGCAGCAGTCAGCAGGTTATGACGGGACATTATAAGGGATTTGACTCCTGCTGGTGCCACACATCTTTACATAGAATGGATGCACTAAGGCTGTTTGGGAAGAAAAACAAAAAGCATTGACTAAATGTGGCATATGCTATGTCTATATACCAAAGAGCACCCTGCTGTGTCCTGTTGGACCGTACCGGGTTAGGGGGAGGGTACGACCAACTCAAAACCCAGGGTCTGGCTTTTGTACTGTGGTCTTTTGCAGTGAAGAAAGGCCTTTAGCTTCCTTCACAGCCCCATAGCTGCTCGTGACGTCAAGCAGAGCGTGTTCTGCTCTACCAAGGACATCTGTCTGTAAGCGTCTGGGGGGCCGCGAGCAGCCCCCGAGGCCTGGAGGAGGGCGGGAGGGCGGGAGCGAGGGAACGACGGAGGGAGGGTGCAGAGAAAAGCCTTTGTTAAAAACAGCAAAGATGGAGAATGGCAGGTTGGCCACCGCGGCTTCTTCTGAGCGCTTCTTGACTCCGAGCAGATCAGACCGCTCAGAGGTTCTTGCTAAATTCTGGAGGTTTTTGCATCATAATGGAGCATGTTGTTGTTTCTTCTATGTTGAAACAAAGCCCTGTTATTTCTTATTTATATATTGACAGACATCTTTACCAAACTATTGAGGCTACGGTGCCTGGAGTTACAACAATGTTACAACATAATATTCATCAAGTTGGAAACAGGCGTCTTAATAATAGTATGACCGACAAATGCATGTAGTTGCTTTATTTTGTCCCACAAATAAGACTAAGTAAGTGCTTTCTGTTTTGTAATGTAATGTATTGTCATGTCATATAATGATTTTCATTGTAGTACTAATGGTAACACCAAAAGCACAGTATTGATGATCCCTTTTTTTTAAGAACTTGTATATTATTTTTC
>CM035785.1:55706911-55796911 GCA_020466265.1 Siphamia tubifer | reverse complement strand
TTCTTTCTTTCTGATGTTGCTATCACTGGGGACTGCTACATCTATCACCACCACTGTCTTCTCAATGTTTATCCACCACCACTATGTCAGGCTGATTGGCCATCACCATCTTGTCAGTCTGGATCTGGAAGTCCCACAGGATCTTGGCCTGTTTGTTCTCTGTCACCTTTGGGGGGTTCTCCCATCTTGACCCCGGGACCTCCAGTCCATACTTTTTACAGATGTTCCTGTACAGTATGCCCGCTACCTGGTTATGCCTCTCCATGTATGCCTTACCTGCCACCATCTTACACCCTGCTGTGATGTGCTGGACTGTTTCAGGGGCTTCTCTACACAGCCTACACCTGGGGTCTAGGCTGTGTAGAGAAGCCCCTGCAACAATATATATATATATATATATATATATATATATATATATATATATATATATATATATATATATATATATATATATATATATATATATATATATATATTCTCCTGACACCCAAGATTGTGAAAGGTTTAGCTTTTTTAGATTAAACAATTATCTTGATTGGAAACTGCATAATGCAATTTTCTACCTACCTACCTACCCACCTACCCACCTACCTACCTACCTATCTCTCTTTCTCTATCTATGTCTGAAAACAAAATGTCCAACTTCATGGGCAACTGTGTCCATATTTACATATTTGAGGTTAGATAATTGCTAGTTTCATGAAAAAGCCTGTTATAGGTATTATTCATGCTATGAACTTTTAAAGGAGAGCGTTTCATAAATGGTGTGTCCATGTAGATACTGAACAAGAATTTGAAATTAAATGTATTTTTTAGCTTTTAAACTCTTCACTTTCTAAGAGCATTTCCATACATTTTCTATTTCCCACACATTGACTATAATACAGTTATATGACATTGTGATGACTCCGTCTTCTGACAAATGTGTAGCCATCTGGTGATTGATTTGGTTCCGTATTCAGAAAATGTTCTACATCACTTGACCTTTGCTGATAATTTGACAAGTCCCAATTCCCTGCTTCAAAAGGGCATACAGACAGAAACACTGGTTTTTAAGTAACTTGAGAGCAGCAGATACAGTCTTTATGCAGTAGCATTGATCCAACCTGGCAAATATATGCAGCTGTTTCTTTTTTCTTTTCCTTTTTTCCAGTCTGGGTTGGTTTACTGCGGTGACCTTTGCCGTCTTTGCTTCAAGTGCAGCGTGGAAATACAAATATGACAAAGGGATAGAATGTCCTAGTTACATACACATGTGTTGCTTGTTACCAGGTTATACTTGCATATATTCAAGTGTTAAATGATACTCAGAGGCCAGAAATGACAAAACAAGCCATGGCTAAATCTCAAAAAACTTAATGTAACTGAAAATATTAGATGACAGAAAGCACTGAAGCCTTTATGTACGTAACAGATGTTAATTTTTCACACCTTTTCGTGGTTTTTATACACCTGTGTGCCTAACAGAAATGTGTTTTATGCGAACAGGAAATCTGACCATCTGACCCAGCTCTGTCTTGTATCGGTCGTTAGTCCTCAAAGGAAGGTAGACTGGGCATGATGTCTCCAGATTGAAATCAGTCTCCCAGTATCATGGCCGCCTCCTTACTGACAGGAAACGCAGAGCAGAGGGTTGCAGATGGTAAAATGAAGTCTTCATTTATCTTACAGTCATAAATCTGAAAATGCAGGCAGTTGCTGTGGGCACTGGAAGCCCATGCCTGGTGCCAACTGCTATGCAGAGATGCCGGCATCCTGGTGCCATCAGTGAGATAGTGTCCCTCTCTCTCAGCTCACTTTGCTGTGAGATTTTTTAAGGTCAAGCCTGAAGAGATTTGTCTGTTGTTTGTGGCATAGCCAAGCAAGCCTAGCATTGATATCATAAATAGGCGACTATATTTGCCATGTGGACAGTAATCATGTCCGGCCCGTGAGCCACAGCGTTAAGACACAGTTCATGTCTCCATTTTGTTCCAATTGTATTTATTTATTTACTTTACTTTAAGGGGAAAGTGAGCAATCAGGCTCTTTAAAGAATTTAAATTCAAGAATCAATTAAAAAAAAAAAACCCCAGTGCAATTAAAAGCAAGGAATACAAAGCACAGTAGATAAAAACAGCTGTGCAAGTAAAGCAAAACAGATATTAATACCAAGTAAAACAATTAAAAAGAGAAGAGAAATGAATAAACTGATGCTAGGACAGGAAGTGCTCTCTGTACAGGTGGGTCTTCAAGAACTTCTCCTGTCGTGATGGCACTGGGTCGATTGTTCGATTAACATGGAATGACTTAGCCTAGCCCTGCGAGACGCCCCCAGTGGCAGCAAATCTAATGTACTACTGTAGTAGTCTAGTTACGCTCAATGCAACTTTTAGCTCGATTTCCATGAAACTGGCCGACGAATCACAGAGAGTCAGTGATTCGGAGAGAAACATCTGTAAACAACCATAGAAGAAGAACAACAATGGGTGGCAATTTCCTTTTATCAAAGATGAGTGAAGAATGTGAGAAAATGTCAGCAATCTTTAAATTATTTTTACAGAAGCAACAACAGTCGTTAAGCTCCATAATCCACCATCTTGTTAAGTCATTCGTAACTTTCTCTGGACTCCTCCATGAACTTTCTGGCATCTAACTACGTTATCCTAACGATTACGCTGATTGGTTGTAGTATCGTCCTATTGCATACGGAGGGATTTGAAAGACAACCTTTTAGCCCCGCCTCCCCTGACTATGAAGCACCACTAGACCCATACATGGAATGAATGGGGATAGCGCAGCTAGGCTAGAAATGACTCATGCCTGTATTGTAATGTACAGGGTTTGGGGAATTTTACACATTAAGAAGTCAACTTTTAATTCCTTTCACCATGTATCTGTGACATTTGTGGTTGTTAATTCTCATCATGCTCCACCATACATTTTAAAATGAACTGTGTATTCAGCTGGTTGGTTCTGCTGTTGTTATTTCCCCTACTTTGTGTTGTCAGCGTGTTTGAATCTTTCAACAGTTCCGGCGTGCTAAATGTGAAGTGGCAACACCCTAAAGGCCATGCCTAGCCAGTGGGGTTTTTTTGGAAAAAATCAGAGGCAACTGCATTCACATTTTAGATCAGATTTTGTACACCAAAGCAACCTCTTACAGAGCACCATCTGAAGTAACACGGAATTTTCCCCTGATCAGTCAACATACATGCCTCACGCAAACACCAGTGCCTAGAGAAAACATGCTGAGAGATAACATAAAAGAACATGAAAGACATGAAAGCGCACATTGATTGTCCCTGTTCGCTTCAATCCAGGCCTCTCTGCCCCAGCAGGCAGTCACACAGGCAAGCTGGTGGGTAGACATTCCCTGTGCTGTGGCCAAGATTGATAGTGTGTACTGTGTTTGCATGTTGGAGAGAGCATTGACACCCTCTGTGCCATGGCCTCAGGCCGTCACACGTCCACCCAATAGAAAGGGCAGCTCCTAGCGTCGCTGGGTTCCCTCTCAGCCCCGCAGCTAGACATGACATTACTTTGGGCAGTGCCCCCCCGCAACCTACCCCCTAATACAGGCACTGATTGCAAAAAGTTAATTCACAGTGGGACCATGTGATTCAACACCTCCTCTACACACACACACACACACACACACACACACAATTTCTAACAAAGATTGTGTTAATAGCTAACAATAGAATCCATTTGTGTTGTTTTTCTCACTGGTTTTAACAGACGACATCACATTACCTTAGTCCTGGCCTCCCTTCACTGGCTTCCTGTGCCTTTTGGAATTGATTTTAAGATTTTATTGATCACTTTTAAAGCCTGAATGGGCCTGGCTCCTAGCTATATTACAAATATGCTAACCAGTTGTGAGCCAGTATACAGCCTTAAATCCTCGGGCAGTAGTGGGTGGGGGCTCCTGGCTGTTTCAAAGTTGAGGCGCAAATCCAAAGGTGACCATGTCTGTGTTTTTTTTTTTAAAGATTTTTTTTCTTCCCCTAATTTAGTTACTTCTTCACACCAGATACTCACATGTTTTATTGCAATAAACCTGCAAATCAGATAATGTGTACGGCTACAACTCATGGTGTACTGCTAGAGCGGCACAATATATTTTTTGAGCATCGACATTGCGATGTATGTGTGTGCAATATTCATATGGCAGGTCCTGCAATGTCGGAGAACAATGAGCTCAATATTTTCTCATCTAATTTTAATAGAACCTGATACACACTGAGCACAACACAATCATTCTGAACCAGTTTGGACTGAGTCACTGGTAACAAGACTGAAAAATGAGCGACCAACAAGAGAAAATCACCCAAAACCAGCAAGAGAAGATCACTCAAAATGAAGAAAAGTAACATCAGTTATGTGGAGTTATTTTACCTACATAAAGGATGACACTGAAATGTATGTTCTGTATCGACCACTAATCTGTTTGACCGTTTGCGTCGGCACCACTCAGCTGGTATATTCTCCTGAGTATTTTTTTCTTATCGCAAATACTCTTATCGCAGGGTTAAAAAAGATTGCAATGTCAGTTCTTTTTAACATTGTGCAGCTCTATAATATACACACAGTATAAAAAGTGCCCAGATGGTCAAAGCACAAACATAGCTTGTCAATTGTGTATGTGTGTTGAATCCTGGTCACATGCTTTTTTAAGAAGTGAAGAGGATAAAGAATGCTTTTGTGGATGTTAGAGCTGCACAATATATTATTTGAGCATCGACATAGCAATGTATGTGTGCAGAGTAGTCACAGCGCAGATCCTATTTTTTTTATTTTATTTTTCATTATTTTAAATTTATTTGTATATATAATTTTTTACATTGATTTATTTTTATTCATTAATTTTTATGTATTATTATTATTATTATTTGTATTATTATTATTATTTTATTTATTTATTTGTATTTAATTTTTTTAATTTCCATTTTTTCCAAATTTTTATTTATTTATTTATTTAATTTAATTATTTCGGCCACAAGAAGGATGACACTGAAACATATGTTCTGTGTCGACCACTAATCTGTTTTGACCGTTTGCGTCGCCACCACACAGCTGCTATATATATATTCCTGCGGATTTTTTTAATATGGTATTTTACATACATATATCACGGGGTTAAAAAATATTGCAATGTAATTTTTTTTTTTTTTGGTTTTCCAATATCGTGCAGCCCAAGTGGGTGTTCCAGAGGACGAGCAATGTCACCAAAACAAAACAAAAGTACACACGCTCACTGATAGTTTCCAAGAATGTCAGTGACAGACATGAAGAGCATCAAGGTTTGGTTTGTAGTCGAGTAGACAGATGCAGACCCAAGTGTACACCACAATAAAATCAGATGCATGTGGCACTAGGGCAACACGATACTACGAAGTAGACTGTAAGGATGTTCTCCAACCACTGTCCTTTGTCTTTACCAGATGCAACAACAGGAACTGGCCCAGATGAGACAGCGAGATGCAAACCTTACAGCACTAGCAGCCATTGGACCGCGCAAAAAACGGAAGGTCGATTCACCTGGGACCACACCTTCAGGGACAGAGGTAAGAACCGACCTTTAAAAGTGTTGGTTTTCATGATGTTTTCCATCATCAGTTCCTTGTACCAACAGAAACTAATCCTTCACAGCGTCAGGTAATGATTATACGACTAAACATTTGAGACGCAGCCTTACATATAATACGTAGGTTGTCATGTTTTTCGTTGAATTTTCCGGTAAGAAAAGAACGACCTTTATTGTATTTAAAACCTCAAGCAGTTTCAGTAATTCTTAAACTCAGAAATTGTTTCCTGCCAGCGCAGCAAAGCTTTTTAGATGTTCCCACTGATAACTGGTTCAGGATCAACATCTGACAGACCGATTGCTAATGGTTTGTTGTTATTAATATATATTGCACTGCTCAGAAGAATTACCACATTGTTTATAGCAAATGATCTGCACTACTGTGATTCTTTTTACCAGACACAAGTACATCCTTTCATTCTACTCATGTTGGTAATGTTTGGCCTCTGTTGACATGATGACATGACCTGGTTATAGAAAAAAGTAACCTGGCAATAAAACATTATACATTAGGATTGTTATAGATTATGTTGTTGAAATTACTCAATAACTAATACACTTTATCTAATTTAAAACACATGCAGTTAAATTTTCTCCCTCCACTTGTCATAAAATAGAAAACATTTTGTTTAAACACAATACAATCTGTGTCAATGACCATTTAAAGCAATAAATCCTAACGTGGACAAAAAGTGACACAATATTGGCATCTTAAACGAATGCCCAAAGAACGGTATCTGAGTTCAGGAAAATTCATCCTAAAAAAAAAAAAAAAAAAACAGAGAAAAGGCAGAAAAACATACCGAGATTTGCATTGGCTGGCCGAGTGGGTAAACATCGTCCCACAGTAAATCACATTCCTGATTCATTTTCAGTTTGCCCAGTGGTCACAGATCGCAGATTTGGTGTGGCATTGGTTCTATGTGTGCACAGTTTGTATTATTTAGTAGGGAAACTGTGAAGTGCATATGTGGCTTTGTGACTCAATACGTCACCCTCTGAACCATTGTTCCCATGTTTAATCACTTACAAAGTGGAGGAAGTTGAATAAATCCAAAACGTCTTAGTATGAGTCAATACCTTTTCAGGGGTACTAGGATGCCAGATTTTTGTGTTTCTCTCCCTTCACCTATTGTCTTAGTTTTAAAAACATTTACACTTCATCTTAACCTGCCGAACAATAGCCATTATTAAGAATATGTTAATAACCCACCATCCCTAAAAAAGTGAGTGAATGAATATGACAGAAACTGTGTCTGCTACAGAGAGCGTGAAGAACGGTGACACATTCTCATGTGACTTGCTTCGTCTGTTCTTAATTAAACTTTACTCTGTTATTACAAAAATACATCCTCCTGTTTTAGGTTCTAACTAGAATGACTTAAACATTGTATTTCTCCTGCAAAGAATCATACATGAAGTCATGCACAGTTGCTGTACAAGTCATATTTTCCTCTAGGCAGCTTTGGGAAACATTGAAATTCCACATATTCATCGGTAAATATGATGAATCTAAAATAAGCCTGAATTTTGAATGTCAATTGGTCATTTTAATAACCTGCTTATCGAGTTGCATCTTCACATCCTTCGCTTAGCAGCAATATGCTGCAGAGGAGCATAGTAATGCACCCGGTAAAAAAGCATAAATAACAAAATAAAAGCATTACTTCTGGTCCTTGAGTGCAGTGCCAACCTCTTTCAGAATGTTTTACCCTGATGGGTATTAGCCTGCGACCTTCTCCTGCATTAAAAACAAAAAGATGCTTTCCCAAATGTAGTTATACAACATAAACATGAATATACATTTGTCTGGAGTCGTGTTTTTTTCTCCTATTTTTCCCTTTTTAATGTCCCGTTCATGTTCATTAGAGGAGGGTAATGAATTAAAGTCACAGTGTGCCCCTCCTCTAGTGGGGGAGTAGAGTGATTGCAGAGGAGGGGGGGGGGGGGATCTTAACTTATTTTCACTTCGTTTTCACCTCCTCACATTTCTTCATTTCACATGGGCTGGAAGTGCCCGCGGCGTTCTCTTTCCCTTCTCCAGAGCAAAGTGAATGTGACTTTTCTAAGGGGGTCACAGGATGCCTGGAGGCCTGTGGGTGTTACTGGACTGTTGCCTGCTCTTAGCTTCACTGAGGGGCTTGTCATAGATTTCATCTCCACTGAAATGAGCCGGGGGCCCTGGCCAGGAGCACAAGCAGCCAACGTTATGAAGGGCCCACGCTGATTATTTCCCTCTGACATCGCATCCTGAGCTTTCCGCATTAATCCCAGACAAAGGCAGCCCTTCAGTGCTTTGCCAGAGCTCAAATTAGGAGCCAGATAATGGCCTTGTTGAGATCCTGCTCTGTTCACCGAGAGGCAGAGCTCCTGTTGAAATCCTGCTCTTCAATATTCCTTTCCTCCTGCTTGTTTTTTTGCTCATCAGTCCACTTTTACTTGATGTTCAGACTGTGACGGAATTCAGGTGACACAATTTCACTCAATTCGCCCCCAACCCACCTACCCTTCCACCCTCCTCCACTACTCACCCACCTTTAATTTGATGGTGGCTTGGCCGGTCTTGGGCCTATGCCTGGATGTGGATCGCCATGGGCTGTGAAACTGATAGCTAGTCAAGACTGGAGTGTCTGTCTCCAGCCTGATCTAGTCTGCAGGAGGGAACAAAGGAGGCCTTACAGGGCTCCGTAGGGTGGATTAGTTCCAAGGAGCCAATGGCTGGGGCTGCTGGCCGCTCACTAAAGGAGAGCCTGCTGTGGCCTCAGCAGTGGGTCACACCATGGGCAGTTCAATAGTCCTGATCTCATAGCCCTGCCTGTCCAATCAGCAGACTGGAGCACATCACAAAAGTCAAGGGTGAGCTTTCTTTGGAGAACATGTAAGGATAAAGTGTGACAGAGCTACTGAAGAATGGAAGTAAAGACCTAATGAATGCTTGGCCCGTTTAGTTGAAGATGTGAACCATATTTCCTGGTTTAAAACTGATAAGTTGAAAAACATTAAGTCAGTTATGACTACATAGTTGTTTATTCTATAAATATACTTGACATTGGTTGCTTGCAACACAGCTGTGTATACTGTACTGTATAATGGGGACTAAACTAACTATAAAAGCAATACTGACCAACTGATTAAAAGGTTTAAACATAATAAAGTTAGATCATAACGTGAAAGTCATTGTTCCTGTACAACTTGATCTGTTTATCATTATAACCATGGTGATGCTGGTCATTTCCTAACCCTTACTGTGCTGATTGTGTGCCTAGGTCTAATCAAACCTTAACCATGGTGTTGGAAAATCTAAATGCAATAATGACATTGTCCAGAGTGATATATTTTGTGCTTTTTCTCCGGCTTCCTGCAGGGGAGGTAATCCATTGTCCAAGAACAGCAAGTCTGCAACCACTCATGTTGATTTGGGATTCATTAGCAATCAACCTGTTCTGCTGTTTAGCTGTAAGGACATGTTGATATTGTATATTTAAGAGGTTTTTATCCCATGAAGTGACGGATAAGGAACAGTTTGTCAAACAGTGGTTCAGGCACATTGATTATTCCATCACACCCTATGTATTTGGTCATTTCACACGTTAGAAATTATTTGAACACTCTGCTCTTTCATTTCCGTCCCCCATTGATTTTTATCTGTTATGATCACTCGTTTTTCCTTTTTGGTGCATCCTGCTCGAATTGCTTGTTTTTTGTTTTGCTAGCGACAGAAACAGATGGAGACTTCGGAGTACACCTAAGGTTGGCTTTTAAGGTTCTAAGATGTAAAATGTGCCTGGAATCATAGTGTCCTGCAGTGTAAAACAGAGCTTTGAAACATCCTTGACACATTTATGAGCTCAGAGTTATCATCCAGGCACTTAGGCCATTTATCACATCAAAGGATGAGCTTTGTTTGTTGACGTAAAGGCGACAATAGCAGCTAAATTGCCCGGTTTGTACAGCCACACTGCCTTTCTCCTATCTGTCTCAGCCAGGCGCAATGCAAGGGACAAAGGTAGGCGAGCGATTTAATAGTGAGCACAGTCTATTTTTCCATTTGAATTCATTTCACCTTCTTTCTTTGAGGCTGTAGATCAGAAAGAAGGAGTGAGGCAATAGAGTGAGAGGCATAGGGAGAGAGGGGGAAAAGCACAAGGAAAACTGATGCCCTTTCCTCCAGCTAAATTAACAGGAATCACGTGGAAAACAATCTGAGTCTCCAATGAAGGAGGAGGGGGGGGACCATTAAAATTAGCCCCGAGCTATGGACTGCACCCAATATCACTAAAGCTGCACTCACTACAGATGTGGAGGCTGGCTTACAGGCAAACTATGCTCTGTTCTATAGCTACAATTAAAATCAACCTCGCTGCCAAAAAATAGGAGGGGGAAAGAGGGGGTAGAAAGGCAGACATGGAACATCAAAGACAGATTGAAATGTGTAGTCAGTAATAAGAGTGGTCTCCAAGCCCTGAGGTTCTCCACGGTCCCCTTGTTAATGAGAAATTTTGACCTCTGGTTTGTAAGTTAAACTTGTAATCTCGGTTAATGAAGTAAATCAATCCCAACTCGGGAGTGTTCAGTGTCTCTCCCTTTGCCTTCTCCCCCGCCAACCTCCCCTCTATCCTTCTCTCTTGTGCTTTTCTTCCTACTCCTTCTCCTCCTCCTCCGCCTCCTCCTCCTCCTCCCATGTCCCTCCCAATGTGCAGCCTGGGAGTAAAACGGCCAGGTCTTCAACCAGACAAACAGGAAACTCGCAGAGCATAAGGGTTCCGGAGCTGGAGGCGGGGTGTAAGGACTCGGAGGACTAGGACCAACCAGGCTGTTTGGTTAAGGACACAGGCCGGCTGAATGCTAGTACAAGGGACAGCGGGATTGAAAAAACTTACTCCTCCTCCCCCCGTCTTTCTCGCTCGCTCTCTTTCACTCTTGTCCTCTCTCTCTCTCTCTTTTTTTTTTTTTTTCCATCGTCTCTGGTTTCTGTTTCCCAGACTGTCGGGGCCAGCATTTGGTTAAAAGTCTTGACTGCCTGCTGGTACAGTAGGAGAAGCACATCAGCGATAATGTGTGAGGATAAAGCACTCATACAGCCTCCACCTTTTCCTACAACCAACGATTCTCCTCCTATAGGCCCCCCCCTCATGTCTAAAGCTTTCACAGAGTGGGAATCAGCAGTTGAATTTCAGCTTCTCGCTTCTGGTTGACTTACACAAACACTTTTACTCTTAACATTGTGGAGGTTTCAGTTTAATCCACTGGGCACATTAACATTAACCCTAGATTTCACTACTAAAGGAATGCAGGGTGTGTTTAGCATTACTTATTACAGACTGTAATGAAGGATAAGGATTCCTGTGTGGGCTTCTCTTATCTACATACATAAATATGATTAAAGGGGGCATGGAAAGGCTGCTATTGGATTCATAATGTCAAGAAGATTGTAATATTAGTTTGACTCTACGTCCCAAGGCAATTCTGTGTTTCTAGTGAGGACCCAAAGAAGACCGAGTTGAGTCTTCAGAATGGTTACAGGGGCTCCTTGGCCTGATGCCATGTGTTCTTAGAGCTTTAACACAGTGCACTTTGCCAACTTTCCCTTTCCCTGCAATACTGCAGAGCACGTTGGAGCTCACCAGTGGTTATTACACTATGGTCTATGGGTTAAAATATTTAAAATGCTGCTATAGTGTTAGCATAAAAGAATGAATACATTGTTTTTATTCACTTCAATTGTGTATAGATTTTGAGCCAGCCCCCCCCCCACCACCATAACAGTAACTAACTTTCTGGGGCCATAGTGTTGCAGCAATAGCTTGGAAAAACGAACAAAGCATACATTTGTAAAGAAGTGTTACATGTGTATAATATTAAAGATACCTGTCATATTACACGCATCGCTTGATACATGAATTCTATCAAAATAGCAATTGTATCATGTTAATAATCCACAGAATCTTTGTAATGAACTACAGTGATCAGTTGAATGACTTATGCCCATCAGACAGATGTGAAAGTTCAATGTAATGCATCTTTATATGAAGTGTGTGTGAGAGATTGTGTTGTGTTGAAGAGCAGGTTGTTGTTGTTAACTGACTCCATTGCTAAGCTAATGGTAGCTATTATTGTCACTATAGAGAAGCAGGAAGGAGGTACTGAAGAAGTCCACCTATGCAAATGAACATACTGAAATTATTTAGTTTTAACTAAATCACCCCATCAACATCAAGACCAAACCAAGATACAGTCATACCTCTACTTACGAAAGATCCAGCTAACGAAAAATCCAAGTTACGAAAAACCTTTACCTCAATTTTTCGTCTCTGAATACGAAAGAAAATTGTATTTATGAAAGGAAACTGAAACCTTCGAGACATAAATACCAGTACTGTATGTACATTACTATACGTAACTATGTAATGTACGTAAATATATCACATACGTACTGTACATAGCATCCCATTGGCTATTCGTTACCCTTTGACCCTCATTCATCATTGTTTGGCTCAGCTGCTGTGTCTCCTGTTAACAGACACTTTAACGGTAATTTCTCCACCTAGACCAGTGCTCTTAGTATGAACAAGAAGAGTATATGACCAGCAGACTACCATCAGTTTAAGGAAAACTGTTAAAAACTTGGACTCCGCAAGCCCACAGACACGGATCGTTTTACAGAACCTCAGTCTGATACGCCGGTCAGATCCAGCTTCCTACAGCAGAGCCCGTGACTTAAGAAGCATTTTTAATGTAATATATCACAAATGCACCAGGTGTCAAAAACCTTTTC
Source organism: Siphamia tubifer (assembly GCA_020466265.1). NCBI lineage: Eukaryota > Metazoa > Chordata > Actinopteri > Kurtiformes > Apogonidae > Siphamia > Siphamia tubifer. Next base: position 55,784,567 of record CM035785.1, on the reverse strand, counting down.
TCCACCACTGTAGTTATAAATTAGACAGGTCATGATCAGTCACACTGCGAGATGTACGTGTGCACAATAATTACATCCCAGGCCCTGCAATTATTTTTACATATATTTATTTATATGTGTGTGTGTGTGTGTGTGTGAATGTGTGTGTGTGTGTATATATATATATATATATATATATATATATATATATATATATATATATATATATATATAAAATTTATTTTATTTATTCATTTAATTATTTTTTAAGATATTTTTATTCATTTATTTTCATTTTTTAAATGTATTTGTCTTTTTTAATTAATTACAGTTTTGTTTTTTTTTTACATTTTATTTCGAATTATTAATTTTATTTATTGAATTATTTTGACCACAAGATGGATGACACTGAAATGTATGTTGTGTGTCGACCACTAATCTATTTGACCGTTTGCGTCGGCACCACACAGCTGTTATTTACTCCTGAGTACTTTTTCATATCGCAATATATATTGCAGGGTTAAAAAAAAATCGCAATGTCAGTTTTTTTTTAATATCATGCAGCCATAGTTCATACGTCATCATGTCGTCAATGTCCTTGGACAACATTGATGCATTTCATCAAACATGAACATTTTGGACAGTAGTCTTAGAATCCATTTCTTTGTGTTCTGTTATGTGTTATCCTCTGCCTCAATCAAAAAGAACCTCTAAACAAATGTTTTCTGCCAATAAGGTTTTATTGCATGTCTTTGACAGGGGAAATGACATAATGAGGAACATGTCTGAGACTGAATATAATGTTGAGGACGACACTGATTACGAGACCTTTCACTCTGATGGGAATGACACCATCAGGATTGTGTCTCAACAAACAGATAACACGTAGCCTTCCAAAAATGTAAAATTATAATGATCTGTCCTTCCAATTCGAACAACAGAGTTGACTAATGTCATCAAAATGATTCCAGGTCCCACAAGATAAACTGTCAACCAACCCACCAAGACAGAAAAACAGAATCTAAGTTCTTCACAAGATTTTAATCAAAACTAAATAGTGTTTTCTCTGGGGCTAAACAGACTTGTATCTGGCAAGAGAAATTGTTTTCTCTCAAAATCCTTACTTAGAAATCATGAAGACATTTTAGAAACAAAACAACAACAACAAAAAAACAAAGAACGTGCCTGATACTTGATGTTTGTGAATTGAGATGTAAAAATCAGACGTTAAATAAGTTATTAAAATACCATTACTCTAACAGAAAACCAATTATTTTTCCTGTCAATCAAGTGGTGACGTATGTAATTTAAGGTTGTGCAAGTCTTCTGACATAGTTTTGGAAAATATTGTTTTGTTTTAATGCATTCAACACTGACTCTAGACCACAGGTGTCAAACATAAGGCCTGGGGGCCAAATCCAGCACGCCAATGGCTCCAATCTGGCCCGTAGGATGAATAACAATTAATAAGATATTAACTGTGTAAAAATGATTTGAATTCAGCTTTTACATACAGAATAATTAGATCTCAATTAGGTCAGAGCAGTAAAATATGATCATAGTTAAATATAAATAATGTAAACTGCTAAATTTAATATTAAAAAAGGCAAATTACATGAAAATCTTTATATTAACAAACCATCCTTTTACAAAAACCAGAATAAATACCTGAACAAATATGAACCAGCTGAAATATATGAAGAGAAGTCAGTGTAATTGTACAAATATTCTGCCTGTTACTAAATGTTTAGTGTATTTGTTGTAATTGAAATGTAAATTGTTCTGCACATGTGCAAATGACAAACTAGATATGAAATGAAATAATGAAATAAAGTACTTCACCTTCAAACTGATAGACTGAGGCATGGTGCAAAATGGTGCAAAAATCATTAGTTTTTCTTAAGATGTGTAAACTTGTTGAAACATATAAACATTATCCAAATGTAATTTGACTCATTTTACTGTTATTATTTTACTAGTCTGGTCCTTCTCAGATCATATTAGGCTAAATGTGGAACTGAACTAACATGAGTTTGATACCCTTGCTCCAGACCAGGGGTCGAGGGTCACTATCCTGCATATTTTAGATGTATCCTTCATCTAACACACCTGATTCAAATGATCAGCCTGTCATCGAACTCTGCACAAGACTGATAATAACCAGCAGGTGTGCTGAAAGAGAGAAATGTCTAAAACATGCAGGACAGCGACCCTCCAGGACCAGGATTGGGCCCCCCTGCTCTAGACCCACCACTGATAAGCTCTCTCAGAACCAGTTGTTAACCCCCAAATGCAGAGTTTAACTCCCTGCCACCAATGGCATCCTGACTGAACTTCGTTATGAACCTCATAGGGGTCTTTCACCTGAAACTTTAGCTCCAGTCTTTAGCTACTACAAACAATAGAATAGAATAGCCACTTTATTGTCACAAATATCCACCATAGTACACATTCAGTGAAATTTCAATGCAAAAGCTCACCATCGGACATAATAAACAATGAGAAAATCTGAATTTTAAAAATAAAAACAGTCCGAGAAAAAAACAAACAAACCAATAAATACTTAAAAACTATAATATGTAAGCCTCTCTACCACCACACACACTTAAATATACATCTATAGCCACCCACTCTGCAGATACATACATCAAGGAATTAGTTTGAGTTTAACAGTCTTATGGAGTGTGGAATAAAACTGTTATAGAACCTGGTTGTTCTGGTTCTGATGGATCCTGAGGGGAGCAGGAAGAACAGTCCATGCTGTGGGTTGTAGGCTCAGGAAAAAAAAAAAATCATAATATTGTAAATACTTAATTTGAGAACATTCATAAAAAAGACTTGCATTTATGTATGTACATAAATGCACACGTTATTGTTAACACTGTAATCTCCTTATTTAGATAAGAACCTCTTATATATCCATATTCATGCCAGAGTAGTGATCCCCTTCACTGCCTTTAAAACTTTGCCCTGAAATAATGGTTAAATATACAGTTTTGACAACAAAGTTGAGCCCCAGGCACTTAAAAGATACCCATCTTAAAGAAATTAATTACCTCCCTTGTTAATCTTGATATAATTAAATTTCTGAAGAATGAAATTTGCTGCCTTTTTTTTTTTCCCTCTCCGCCTCGCTGCAACGGAGGCGGGCCGATAATGGCTGGGTCTCTAGCTAGCCTGCTGGCCAGGGACACAGGGACAGCCAAACATCCATGCTGTGCTATACCGTACTGTGAAAACCCACTCTCCTCATCCTACGCTTTCACTACTCATAGGGGTACGCAGACAAAATGCCTCAATCCGCTCTGCACCTGCGTTTTCACCATCGGGGAGGAGACGGAAACTCTCGGCCTCCGCATTTGTATTCTTTACATGTGATAATGTTGTTGAAGTGGGGGAGACTCGGAGAGCAGGCGGTGTTAATGAAGTTGTCAACACAAAGCTCTGAAACGTACATGGTGGAGCCCTGGAGAGTCCAGAGCTTTCTTTCTGTTATGGCTCTGTTAAGAAAGTCGGCATCTTTGTGTGACGTACTGTCGTTATTTATAGGACCACCTGCAATGCTGTTAGATTTAACCCTGATTGTTTTGTGCAGCACAGCACTGTGCCATTACCTGAGAGCAGTGCATTTTCTTGTCGTTATGTATTTAAGTTTGTTTTCCTTTGACTAGGAGTTTTTTGTCAGCTCCATTGTCAGCTGTCAAGGTTTTGAGCCTGGGGAAAGAAAGGAGAAAAGCTGGAAAATATCTTTCATTAGTTGCTGGCAGGGGGGCAGAAGAATGCCAATGAGGGCGGAGGAGAGGTGGTAATATGTATGGAGTAGGCAAAATACTATAACTAGCTCACAAAAATGCCAACATGGAGTAATTTGAGTCTTCCAGAATCTGATTCAGGACTTTTCATTGTGAAGGTCTGCATTAAGCATCTTGTATGTGGCAACTTTCTGCTTAAAATAATCTGTCTCATTCATTTTTTTTTCAGCGTTTTCCATTGAACTGGTGATTTCCATAATCAAGCTCAATGTTTCAGTATATGTATGAAAAATGCATTTGAAAGAAAACTTTCCATTTGGATGTTAAAGAGATGATACATGTGTGGAGGGTGTAGATGCTGTGAGAAAATGGAAAGCAATAAGAAATATGTTCACTGATGATTGATGTAAAGACTAATTTCCTGTTGTAGAATCACACTATTTTTTTGTTTTTTTGCATTTATAACATGTTTCAAATACATATTGCATTGTTCCTAATACAATATTCTTTTTAGTTCCAAAAATGCTCTCAAGTGCTGAGCTTTACAATAGGGAAAACCCTTTGCATATGTCACGCACTTAACATAAGTAATAGATATTTAAAATGTCAGTTCAATGATCACATTTCACTGAAACATATCGTCTCTGTTTCATTTATGCCCCTCTCCACTCTGACACAAATGACAACTGAACTGAATGGTAAGAATGTCAATGTAAATATATGTTTGATATTTAAAATGAAATACTTTTTTTTTTTTTTTATCTGATTTGTGAATTTATGGTTGACAGCTTCAGCAGATAGTGATTCAAATAGTGAACTGATCACTATTGCCGTTAACTACCCCCATTATTCCACTTTTTAAACAAGCCCCAGAAGTGCTTTTTTTTTCCCTCATAGTGTCCCACTGGGGTAGGCCCAGTTTTGGTTTCCAGATACACTTGAACAACCCCAATAACTTGGGCCGACCATCAGCTATTTTACTCAAGAGATGATAATGCAGTACTTTTTCTGTCCTTCACTCCAAAGGCAATTTCTATCATTGTTTTGCATTAAAACATTGTTATGATACAGTGTCCTCAATTTTATCTTTTTGCACAAAACAGATCATCTAAATTTAGCTTCAGAAAATGGTGAAAAAAGAACAAACAAGGCGATCCATTAGTGAGGATGGGTTATTGGCTGACTTGCCTCTTCTCATGGCGGCCCATTAAAAGTGGTAATGTCTGCCTGCAGCACTGCCTCGGGAAGAAGAAAGAGGCCATGGAAGGCATATTTCACATGCATCAGACACTGGAATTAAATAGACCAATGTTCCCTAAAAAGACTGAAGTACATCTCTTTCTGATGTGCGTCCCGGGCAAAAATTCATTGATCTTAGAATGTCCCTTGGCAATTATAAAATATTAAATCCAAGTCGCACTTTTCGGCTCAGCTTAATTTTTTTTTTTCTCGCTTTCCACTGCTTTCCATTTGACCAATTTAGAAAAAAATGTTGGAAATGGATGGCCACGGAAAAAAAAAAAAAAAAAAAAAGCCCCTGATAATAATGTCTGCCCACTTTTAGATATCTTTTGTTATGTTTCTATATTGTTTTTTCAGAAAATCTCAGATCATTAAAAAGGATGAGGTCCCAGTAAAGCAGTTAGTGCTTGGAACAGTTCCTATTAGAGCATCAGAGCAGTGTTAACTGAGATCACAAATGACTGGATTTGAAGGACACAAGGGAGAGTGAGGATTGTGTGACATCTTTATTTCTCGATACAAGGTCTCGTGAGCTGCCAGTGCCTGTTTCAGCACTGAGGGGATGATAAATATTTGTCAGCTGGTTTTCATTAGGTGTGTGGCCCTGGTGCTCGCCTCCATGGCCCCTTTTTGTCCCTCAGAGATTACAGAAGGGCCTACAGTTAATTGGCCAAATCATTAAATTTAACATATATCTCAATAAATATAATCAGCCAGCTGTTTGACAAGGTACACAGTTCATTAAGTCCCCTTGCTTGTTTGTAGTTTCCCTAATTAAGATTTAGAATCGATCATTGAGTGTGTAATGTACAGTGTAGCCTGTCTTGCACAGGGAGTCTCTCTGCTCAACGAAAAGGAATGGCATCCGCTTGCTAAAGCTTTACCATTTAGCACAGTGACTGCAATGGGAATTAGACATCCTGTGCTAATTAGGGAGGCCAATTAACTGTGAAATTCAGGCATTTTTGACAAATAATCTCAGCAGAATTTAAACATCAGCATGCACATGAATTTCATCTGTCCTGAATGGGGAGAGGATAAGGCTTCTGGCACTGGTGCTGGTTTAAATGTCTTATTGTGATGATGGGTATATATTTTTGCCATCCTGCTGGTCCGCTGTCGAACGGACAGATTCAGAAAATACATCTTCCCACAAAAAAAATAAATGAAATAAAAGCACTGTTTTTGTCAGTACAATGACAGATATTTAAATAAGAAATGAAGTGATTTGGGTTATTATCAAGAAAACAAGGAAAATGGATAGATACTACTGTTCAATAAATCATAATCACATTTTATTTTTGTTTTTCACGAGGCACTTTCTGTAAATAATAAACCATACTGTAATTATATTATCCCTACGATGTATACTGGTCACTACAGTGGACAGTGTTTCTACAGTTGGTTTCTTGTATATTCATGGGTTTATTTGTTTTAGTTCATATCATTACTGTAACTGGTCTGTTCTTAATACTTGATCTACACTAACACTTTTATCTGCAAATCAATTGCTTGTTGTTAACAGACTTGTAATTAACAGACTTCTTGAACAAAAACTGCATTTTATTTCATGGTGTTCTGATATTGTGTTTTAAATACGTGTTCCTTTGTTTCAAAGCTTAAACACATGTTTTCCAACTGAGTGAAAAAAATCTTGACTATGGTGTCTCATAATTCATGCATCAAAGGGTTAAACTACTTTACCTACACTATTCAGTGATCTATATTTACATGTTAATATGAAAATGCACTTTACCTGCTTTGATTTGCACCTCACTGCTTGTCTGTCTGTTTTAATTGTATGTGAATGTTTTTGTTACGAAGCAATTTCCCAATTGTTAGATCAATAAAGTACTGTATTTTCCACATTATAAAGTGCACTGGATTATAAGGCGCAGTAAGTGAAGCTAAACAGTCACAATAACTCCCAACCTTGTCGAGTTGTAACATGGAACAAAACACGCGCTTATTCTGCTAAATCAAACTTTAAGAGTCCAAATTCTGAGATAAAAAAATCAAACTCATGAGATAAAAAGTCAAAATTCCAAGTCACTAAACACAACCAGAATTAATCCATATATAAATCACTGTGGATTATAAAGTACACTGTAGTTTAGCCGCACTAGATTAGTGGCAACACATGTAATGTGCTACAGTCGTAGTCTAGTTACACTCTGTTCAACTTATGGCTGACGAATCACAGTATAGAGTCAGAGGGCGGGTGTAATGAAGTAACACTGCAACAATCTAGAGACAAACAACCAGAAACAACCATAGAAGAAGAACAACAATGGGTGGTGAATTCCTTTTATCAAAGATGAGTGAAGAATGTGAGAAAAAATGTCAGCAATCTTTAAATTAGTTTTTACTCCAAGCTCCAGCATCGATATTTTTCTTTAGTCATTCTTAAGTTTCTCTGGACTCCTCCATGAGCTTTCCGGTGCTTTAACTACATCATCCTAACGACTACGCTGATTGGTTGTAGTACCGTCCTATTGTATACAGAGGATTTGAAAGACAACCTTTTAGCCCCGCCTCCCCTGACTCTGAAGCACCACTAGACCCATACATGGAATGAACAGAGATAGTGCAGCTCGGCGTACTGTAGTTTTTGGAGAAAATTAAAATCTTTTAAGTGTGCCTTATAGTCCGGAAAATATGGTTATTCTATTCTATTCTATTCTATTCTATTCTATTCTATTCTATTCTATTCTATTCTATTCTATTCTATTCTATTCTATTCATATATAGTCTAACCTATTATCTACCAAGAAGCCCGAATGGACCCACTCTTTTCATATACAAATGCCACACCTGCATTGTATGGAAAAGAGAGAAAACAATTACCTAAAAACACAAATGTACTTATGGAAAAAAAGAATTGTTACAAAAGACATTTTTACTATTTCTGACCAAGTGTCACCAGTTCTGTCTTTGTTTTGACCTCTTGGTGTTAGAGTAAGCATGTTGCTTTGGCTCAGGTTTGACAGGCTCATCGGCCAACGCGTGATCTCACTCTTCCCCGAAACAAAGACTTGGCAACACCAGAGAACCTCAATGTTTCTGTGTCTCTCATTCCCATTTTGATTCATGATCACATGTATTTTTTAGATTGCATAAATTATGTATTTGTTGGACTAATGAACGCCCTCCACTGATAGAACTTTGGGAGAGTTGTGAATATAACTGGATACGGCCTCTATCGCCCACATCAGGGTTCTTAAAATGTCATAGCAATTTTAGATGTGGTTTAGTTGAAAAAGACCTTTTTGGAGTGATTTTATATACATATACAACAAGGTTCAGAGAGCCACAAAATGTAAACATACCTCCTAGGCTGGCCTCTGTCGCTACACAGCACTTTTTTGTTGTGTGTTTGTGCTTCAGTGTGTGTAGATAGATGTGTACGTATCTACACGTGTGTGGTCCGACTTGTTGACAACTATAAAACAGGCCCCTGCTGCCTTTATTACCTGTCCAGCTTAGCCTAACTGCTTTGTTTCTGCAGTGCATAGAAACAGCAGCGCTCCTCGGTTCAGTGTGAAGCTGCCATTAAACCATGGAAGGCAATGGCTTTGGGTGTATGCTGAAGCTGTTTGGATACCAGGCAGTGCCGGAGGTGTGTTTGTTGGGCGCCAGTGGGCAACTCCTGCAGCTGCCCGCCTCAGGTGCAGGAAGAATTGACTACTTCCTTTTACAAGATGTGTAATTATTATGGCAGACAAGGGTGTGGATTTAAACCAAGTCAATATGTAGATAAGCATTATATACACACACATACACACACAGCTGCGTAGCAAATAGTGCATTTGTATGTGGGGTAGCATAGCAGGTTGCCAAAATGCTGCGCAGGTAGGAAGAAAGCCTCCTGGGCTTGTGGAAGAGGAACCTGTTGGGAGGAATGAGGCCTCCAGAAAAGTGCCTGCAAAACTGGAATGAGGAAACTGTCCAAATTTAGCGGTAATTTCCCCCGCCACCCGTTCTCATTCAAAACAGATTGTGTATCATGATTTAACTGTTGAAACGCACTGTTAAATATGCCATTTTGTTGCATCTGTAGGCTTTTATGTCTATGTTTATGAGTAGCACTAGAGCCAGTGTATAAAATGGTAGAGTCATAGACATTTCTTGGTTTAAAAATGCATCACAATGTGCAAATTATCAGTTATTTATGAATTAGGTTTTGGATTTTGTGATGTATGTGTACAAAAGTAGGTCACGTACGTACTGATATTGAAAACATTTAGCTGTTTTTATTATAAGCTGTTGTTGTCTGAGTTTTGAAAGGAGTTTGGATTCATCCGACCGCTTGTGTTAATTGATTTAACATTAAGCCTTTTGCCCAAAAAAATGAAATAGAATTAAGGCTAAGATGCATTGAGAATTGATGTGCATTCAAATTGGTGAAGTCAAGTGTCATATTTCAGTCGAGTTAAGGTCATATCTGGTAAAGAAAACATTTATTTCCTGATACAAAGAAAAGGAAACTCCAGCAGCTTCTCACCCTAGCAGTTTCTTAGATAAAAAACAATGACACTGGGGGTCACAAACATTCACAGAGGCACTACATTTGAATAAAAACCTCCAGTAAAGTTTCAGTTCGTCTTTCTGGGCCATCTATATAAAACATGAAATTCAACTCTTTCCCCACAAGAGCCTTGATTTTAATCAGACCTGCTCTTCAGACAGCCCTTTTCTTGCCTCTCATAGTTGGAAGGCGTCACATCAGGTGCACAGGGACCAGTGACAGCGGCGTTGGAACTGCGCCTCTGATGGCTAAATGATGTCAAAAATGGCCCCATTTATGTCAATTTGAGATCAAGGACCAATTCATAGTGTGAACTTCCGCTGTAAATGTGCTTTCTAATCTCCTCCATCTACATTTCCACTGTGGCCCCTTGGTGGTTCCTTTTCTTGTAAGCGAAATGTGTCACTGCTCATATGAGGATTTATGGAAAGACTTGACAGTTGAACATACAGTACACGTCTGTGGAGCGAAGGGATCAGTTGTTCAGCCTTTCGGTCTCTTATCTCTTTCTCAAGTCGCTTTCTGTTACTCCTTTTTGTTTTTCCCCGTGCTATTCGCCTCCATGTTATGTTGCTAACCTACTCCTTTTCCTAATTAGACCATTTGCTGGATGCGCTCCCCTCAGTGTGGTCATTTATGTTTGATACCACTCTGAACTCACAGGCTTTTGTTAACCGGTTGTTCCTATTTAGAACGTTTCGCAAAGACATCAAAGAGCGGACCATAAGCCTCATTTGGCAACTTCTCCCAGCTATCCATCGGCTGCAAAACACCCCGGTGCCTTGATTATTAACTCAGTCACCACCCTCTCATTCAACTTGAATTAAAAATTAAAAACCAGCTGAAATGACAGTGCCACACCATTGAAAGTAAAGTGTGGAAAAAACCAACAAGGGCTCATTAGCGAGTAGTTCTGAAGACAAGCATTCTGACTTGAGACTCATTACACTTCTCCTATTTTAACTCTAATTGGGTTCATTTTATATATGAAACGCCTTGAATATTTAATGTGGAAAAAGTTCTACTTCTGATACTTTATGTAGCCAAAGATACTTGGCCTGTGTTAATTGTCCAGGTTATTAGACACACTGCTAGTAGTTTCTCATCCATGGCTGCAGTGTCTATGGAAAACCCAAGAGAATTAATTTAGAAGACACTGCCTGGTAGAGATTATCGCTTAATTTTGATTTTCAGAAAAACAATGCTGCTTTATACAGAAAATAATGACATCAACAAATTCATCATCCGAACTGTTGTGTTTGTAATGTAGGCTGTCGTGCTGGGACTTTACAATGACAACAAGAAGTGTTAAAAGTGTTCAAAAACATTATTATACCACAATGTGTGGTGGTGTTGCTGACTTAAGGTACAAAGACGCAGCTAATAAAGCTTTTGTAGTGTTTAACAAGTTGCTCAGCTAGCCAGGCTTAGAGCATTTTAATTAAATAGATTAAAACAATGTTATGGTTTCTTCCTCTGGTTGCCTTCACACAATCTTTTGTTTCTCTCAGGTTGAAAAGAAAAGGGGGAAGTGGAAAAAAAAGCTAAGATTGTGTTTCCAGGCAGGAAAGTTTGAAGTTCTTTGTTTGGAAGCAAGGTTCCGGGTGCAGCACACTGTTTAGCTTGGTGACCCTGTGACTGTCTTCTGAGGAATTGTATGAGCAGCCCTGCAGAATAGTGCTGCAGGGTCGGCTTTCATCTTAGCAGTAACCTGTGGACTTTGAAACTCAGGGCGATGGAATTGCAGCTTTGTCAGTACACTACTAATTAGAAAATTCCTGACCTCGAGCAAGATGTTTTAATTATGTGTTGTGTCAACGAGTTTGCAGATTTAATCCACCGTTGATACACACTCAAGTGTGCAAACTGTGTCGCACATTGTAGTAGATCAAGTGGAATGGCGAAGGGGCTTTTTGCTCCATCTTTCTCTAACCCATATAACCTTATGCCACTCCTGCACCATGTTTGTTAAGAGCCATCACATGCTTAAGTAGCCAAATTAGACGTGGAGTTAATGTGTTAGCTCGTGAAAAAGCTGGTCTGATTTGCCTCGGTTTGTGGGAAGCTGTACAATGTGACAGCATTGTGCTGGGTGTGAGCTCTCTGTTGCAGTGAGTCAGTGTGAGGAAAGGCAGGAAGGGGTTAAACAGAAATTGAGCGGGGATGCTGGGGGCAGCAGTGCTGCAGAACATAGCAGTGTTCGTGCGAAGGCAAGTCATTTCCCGAAACACTGCAGACACATGGCCTGCGGCGCTCTAAAACCTTTGGAGACCAAAATGGCTTGCAGGAGTTAGAAGTAATAAGGTGTTTTTTTGCCTTCTTTCTCCTTGACTGAAATTCTGCACGGTTACTATGCATTGCCATGGAGCTGTGTAGCTGTTTTTATGGTTTATGTGGGTATTAAGATGTTCTGCAACTGGCCATTTTTGAGATTTGTTGTTCTTTAGTTGTGAAGCAAATGGAAGTTGTTTGTTTTGAAAGTAATTCTCTCATTTTTTTCTGCCATGATCAAAATGCTAGACCTTACTCTCATCCCTTTTTTATTTTTTCCTTTTTCTTTCAGTTTTTCTTTCCGCTGTTAACAAAATGACAGAGAAAAAAGGAACATGTATGAGATGAGAAAAAACAGGTACAGCAATTGAATTGTACTCTGTTTTTTTTTTGTCTTAAAGCACTGTAACAACGGCAGGCTTTTGTGTTGGAACCTGTGACAGGAACAAAGGCCATCTGTGTTGGTGCATGAACATAAAGCTGTGGTATTAGTCCATCCTGACCTCTTTGATTATCGGTGTACTGAACCAAAACCCCTTTCATCCTTTCTCCTGGTTCTGTTAATCTTGGCTGACTTGTCTGCTTCAAAGAGGGGCTCCGGCATATAATCTGGCTATGTACATCTGTGAATTATTATTCTAATTCTTTATACGTTTATTAGAGCTGAATAAACTCCACATCAAATACATCACTCGGGCAATGTCAGAAAGCCTGGGGCAAATCAGCCGACATCTGTTAACTCTTTCAAAATGGCCTCATCCAGCATGTCTGTGGGCGTAGAGGAGCGAGAAAAAGAAGAGGCGAGAGAGGGAGAGAGAAAGCCTCTGTTGCTGATTAATGGCGGCCATAGGAGAGGCATTTCAGGCCGAGTGTGGAGATGAAGCGGGGCTGCACTCCCACGGCTGGGCTCCACGCTGTAAACACTGTGAAGGGACGAGGTAGCGTTCCCCGGATGAAATGCGGCGTGGAGAAGAACATGTGGGAAAGCTTTGCTTCCTGGCACATAGTCAGTCAACCAGGCAGCCAGTCACTCCTTCAGTCAGTAAATTAGTCAGCCAGTTAGTGAGTCAGTCAGGCCCTCAGCCAGTTAGCTTAGCAGCCTCTCCATCCGTCATGCAGCAGATCAGTGAGTCCTTCGGTCAGCCAGCACATATGTCTGTTCATCAGCCTGATGGCCTCTTCCCATCAGGAGCACTACGGTGCTTTCATGCAACTTCAATAGTTCACTTCAGCCACATGCACTTCGCACATACAACTGGACTATCGTTGCTGGCTAGTTGCCAGAACTGCTAGCATAAAACACAAAATTCATCGGTATTTGACGTGTAATGGCTGTTGTTAATTTCTATTTTGTCTGTTAAAAAACATCACCTGCTTTAGCTTTTGCTCCATCTCTTTGTTTTGCTTGTCAACACTCTGTCTCCGTGGTGCTATATATGTCCTCTTTGCCTGAAGCAGAGATATCAGAGTTTAGAGGGATTTTTCAGCTTCAAAGTAATGATAACAATATACTAATGTTGCATCATGAACAGCTTATCTGCGTCACAACCAACACAGGGTTTGTCTTTATTCATCAGCCTCTTCACTGAGCAGTGTTTTCCTTCATGTTGTGGAGTGTCAGCTAACAGTATGTATGTTAGCCCATATGTTAGCACATACCAGTACATGCGCACTCACATATGTGTTCTCTCACCACGTGGCCCCTGTCTGCAACTTCAGCGGTGAGGAGTGCTGAGACAGCAGGTTGGCCGGAGCAGGACCGAGCAGCTCTGTGTGCCTGGCAAAGTGGGCCATTAACCCACCGCCTTGAGGTGTGACCTGGGCCAAATCCAATATTGGCCTCAGCATCAAGGCACAGGTGCCACTCAGGGTTCAAAGCCGCAGATCAGCAAGAACCCCACCGCCTCAATCCCCTTCTCAAACAATAAAGGGCTGAATGTAAATTCTTAAAGATGCCTACAAGCATCATTGCTGCCACTGCAAAACAGGAGACGAAGCTAAAAGCAGAGTGACCCAGGGAAGCTGAGAACATCAGTCATGAAAATTACACCAAGCATAAGCATAATTAATATTATCCTTCGATCAGAGAAAGGAAGCTTCACCTGCTGAGACAGTGATCTGATCTATTTTCTTTATTCCTGGATCGTAATTATGTGACTATTGCTCACTTAGTTTTATTTATACAAATACTGTTATTTTCACAAACATTTAATCCATGCATAAAAACATTCAAGTCTCTTAATTTAAACTGAAAAGCTGCAGAAACTTAAACTTAATACCTTCTTTTTTGCAGTTCTCTTTTTGGTCCAATTCTGAAAACTAAATATAATTACAGAGGACAAGACAATAGCTACGTTTCCATTACACTTGGAAATTTCCAAAATGTAAATAGCTCTATAAAAACCTGGTAATGGAAACACCTTCCAAAAAATACTCAAATATCGATAAACAGTTTTTACGCTTTCATGAGGTGGTTTTTCAGATGTTTCAATATTGTAATATATTGCAAAAGCACAATGGAAACACTTTTTCTGCAATTATACATCACAGGACAAGGTCACATGATCACTTCTTTCAGAGTGAAAATGGTGCGATACACATGGACAGAGGAGGAGATAATTCACAAGAAAAACATGACTGCCATTTTAGAGACCGTAAACAGCAGAGAAACACAGCGGGATATCAACACATGGAAAGGTCCATCTTCCAGCAGTAGAATCTCACGATAGTTACGACACTCCTGCCTAGAACAACCGTCAATGGAAACATGTTCAAAGCACAGATATACTTTGTCGAAATTTTAGGAATATTATTGCTATTGTTTTGCGAAAAACTGTAATGGAAACGCAACTATTCCATGATTATAGAATAAGCTGTGATTATCCAAAGTCGTGTATAGATTTCCTAGAGCAACAGAAACTGGAAGAAGTCATGTTTCCTTTCAGACTTGAATTACAATGGACTGAAAGGTAATTATTGAGTTTTTGCTCATTAACGCTAAGAAATATCAAGTACTAAAGCTTTAAATGACTTTGGTGTTTTAACCAAAACTTCATAAGATCATTTCCAAGTTACTGGAGAGAATGTTTTACTCAAATAAATTCAACTGAAAATGAATTACAGTGCTTCCAACTTTATCCAAAAGAAGCAGGAAAACAAACCAGAGACAGGATATAAATGATCTGCAGCATCATCTAAATAATTTTGTTTTATATTTTATTTTGCATTTTGACAAACTTGTACACCATAGCACCGTAACTATGAAGTTAGTCTACATCAATGGTTTTAAATAGGGTGGGTGGGGCTTACCCTGGGGGGTGCTAGAGGACTTTAGGGGAAGCACAACATGAGAAAAAATAAACCCGAATAAAAAAGAACAAATGTGTAAACATGATTAGCTAACGACAGAGCAAAGCAAAAGTGAAAGTGAGAGAGGACACAGAGTCCGGGGCGAGCAACAAATGGAGGAAGTCGGAGCCCCCTCCCTTAAAGTTTGACTTTTCATAGATGGTCCTGATGACGCAGGTGTTATTGAGTTATAACATTTTTTTCCTAGGAATCTTAATAAATTGTGGATGTTTTAAAACACACAAAGATGTAAAATTATAGGGGGGGGGGTTAAAAGTATACACAGATGTTAACATGTGTTTAAAAACTGTTAAAAATACACAGAAATGTTAAGATATATTAAAAGAGACGTTAAAAAATATACACAGATGTTAAAATGTGTTTAAAAAAATATGTTAAACACACAAGGATACATCACACACATCTAGAGATGAAGTTAAAGATGTTTAAAATGTAAAAAAGAAGGGGTTTAAGAAATAAATAAGAACAAGAAAAATGTTTAGAAAATTTAAATCGCTGTTTGAATAACATGAATTATCATGCGAAATAGAATCACATTTATCTCAGCATGATTCAATTCAGTTTTATTTGTCGAGCTTTTATACCCTAACCCTTAACTCACATGGTTTTGGTCAAATGGTGTCATTAAATTATTTGTAAAACATATTTTGTTATTATGCTGCACAATATAATTCAAAATCCTTAGGGAAGATGAAAGATGCTCAAACACACTGAACACGCTGGTGCTTTATGATGTTTGAGGAGTCCTGTCTTCTTCCAAACAAAGTGAAGTTTGGCTTCAGTTTGTTTGTGTTTTTTCCTCCAGTTACTTTCGATCATACAACACTGTCTGCTCTGCCTGCACATGTATGATCCTGAACAAACACAGAAAGTCATGTGTCTGGACACATCTTCATGTTTAATGTGAAAACTAGACTCCTCCACTCTCCTTCTCCTCTCACCTCCTCATTTCTTGTCTCCCCACCCCTCCTCTACTCTCCTCTCACCCCCTCTCCCCTCTTCTCTCTGCTCCTTTCTCGTCTTCTCATCTTACTTCCTCTTCTCTCCCTTTTCTCTCCTCTCCCCTCCTCCTGTCTCCTCTTCTCTCACCTCGTCTCTCCTTTCACCTACACTCCTCTCCCTCTTTCTCGCCTCTCGTCTCACCTCCTCTCCCCTCCTCGGCCCTCCGCCTCTCTCCTCCTCTCTCCCCCTTTCTCTTCTTTCTTCTCTCCTCCTCTCATGTCCTCCACTCTCCTCTCACATCCTCTCCTCCTCCTCTCTCCTCTCTCCCCCTTTCTCTCCTCTCACCTCCTCCTCTCTCCTCTAACATCCTCTCCCCTCCTCCTGTCTCCTCTTCTCTCTCCTCATCTTACTTCCTCTTTTCCCCCTTTTCTCTCCTCTGTCCTTTCCTCTCACCTCCCCTCCTCTCCCCTCCTCCTGTCTCCTCTCCTCTCCCCTCCTCGGCCCTCCGCCTCTCTCCTCCTCTCTCCCCCTTTCTCTCCTCTCTTCTCACGCTTCTCTCACCTCCTCTTCTCTCCCCCTTTCTCTTCTTTCTTCTCTCCTCCTCTCATGTCCTTCACTCTCCTCTCACATCCTCTCCTCTCTCCTCCTCCTCTCTCCTCTCTCCCCCTTTCTCTCCTCTCACCTCCTCCTCTCTCCTCTAACATCCTCTCACCTCCTCCCCTCTCCTCTCAGGTTTCATTCAGTGCCAACTCTTTTGCCATGTTTTTCTTTCTGTCCCTCGCTCCAAACAAGTCAAACGTCTGAAGAGATGTATCGAAGTATCCCTGTGCGTTCTGTACGATGGATATGTCATATGACATAATGCCTCCGAGCGGCCATCACAGATAAAATGACAGATGCTGTTTTTTGCCTCATGGATCTTTCCTGGCCAGGCTGATTTTGAGACTTTCACTTTTGCTCTTCCTCTCTCTCTCTCAGCGTCTACTCTCCTGCGTTTTCTCCTCTCCTCTTTTTTTTCTCCCCTTTCCTTCCACTGTGACCTTACAAAGCCTGCCATTTTGTTTTTCATTGAATTTCAGACACAATTACTGCGTAATTGCTGGCGACAGAGAAAGCGCGGTGGTTGATGTCTCGCTTTGCTTTTTCACTGACACTCAGCCATCTGCTTTGTTTATTGTTGGTGTTTACCCCACACATCCCCGCTCCCTCCTCCGCAACATGATTTCCTGCATGTACTTGTGAGACGGCTCGGTCGCCATAGATACCGACAACAACATACCGGTGTTTGGGTTGCTGACATCCTGCGCGATGATCTCCTGAAAAGACAAAGGGAAGAAAAGAAGCCACATAGAGAATATTTCTGGATGAGGGCTGACCTTTCTGCTTGTGTTTGAATCACACCTGTCCCTAAAGGGAATGAGGCATTGTGGGAGCTACATCACACTGCCTGGGTAGCAGTTTTTGGTAATGGTTCTCTCCATCCTGCAACACCATACCACCAATTGCCTGGAGCTACCTGGGTCCATCGGTCCAGGTAGATGGATGGCTTTGATTGGTCAAATCTGTGGTCCTGTCATTGGGTTTACACGTGAGTGGCAGTAATTGGCATGTCAGGAGGCAGGCCCTTATTTCACATGTGGTCAACTATGATTGACCTGAATAGTTAAGGGTCGCCCTCGAAATGGAGGCATTGGCATGCCCCGAGGTGGTGAGGAGTCAGATGCACCCACTTGCCCCCACCCCCATTGGAAAACTGTCCCATTAGTCCTGTTTACATGAGATGTTAAATTCCAAGTAAAGGTTAATTCAACTTTAAGATCACCAAGTAAACACCGAATTACAGTTGAAAATGATAATTCTCAATTAACCTGGGGCATCTGTGGCTCAGTTGGGCCGTCTAATGACCGAATGGCTGGCGGTTCGATGCCTGCTCTGTTCTGGTCATGTGATGTTGTGTCCTTAGGCAAGGCACTTCACACTGCTTGTCTTCAGTGCTGCTGCTTACACTGGTGTATGAATGTGTATAAATGTTGTTGGTGGTCAGAGGGGTCATAGGCACAGAATGGCAGCCACGCTTCTGTCTGCCTGCCCCAGGGCAACTGTAGTTTAGCACCACCAGGGTGAGAATGTGAGAGTGAATGAATAATGCATCGACTGTGCACTTTAAGTATGCATTCCATAGAAAAGTGCAATATAAATGTAAGCCATTATTATTAATAAACTTCACTGACTTAATTCTGATCTGAATTCTGAATTTGATCATTCCTCAGCTAATTCTGCTTTAACATTATTCCTGTCGTTCTGCACATGCTCCTGGTCTTGTCGGGATGACACACATATTTGGCATTGGCGACGCACATATTCCATGCTGCTGGCATTAGTTTGTTGATTTAGTCAAACCGTTGCTTTGTTTTTATTGCAAAAATAAATGCAAAAATCACATGTAAATGTTCTGCTCTTATATAGTTCTTTTCCATCTTCATCGTGCTCATAGTGCAAAAAGCTCAACATTAGCCTCACATTCACCCATTCACGCATACACCAGTAGGTTTCTAAGGTTCTGTCAGGGTTCAGTGTCTTGCCCAAGGACACTTCGACATGTGGACAGCTTGAGCTGGGACGCGATTGTTTTCTTCTGGTAGACATCTAGATGTTAAGTGGTTGTTCTGTCCAATCAGAACCCTCTGTACCTCCAGCTCTTAAATCCGAATGAACTAGAGTGGAATACACCCGTCCCCATGTAAACCTTTATTTGGAATTAACATTTCCATGTAAACACAAATGAAATAACTTTAATTCCAAATAATTTTATTCACAATAAATGATTCAGAATTTAAAAAAAACATCATGTAAACGTAGCCACTTCGGAAATATTACTGCCCAGTGACAGGAGAGTTAGCTGAAGTGATTTAGTGCAAACAGTGTCCTGGTTACCGTCACTCGTCAAGCGTCCAACGTCCAGAGGTCAGAGAGTGTACCGAGGGAAATTTGAGACAAGGCTCCGTCATACAGTGTACGCAAAGACAAGCATATGAGGGGGCGGGTGCCGCAGGGACTTTGGTTTGGTTCTTGTAAATTCATACCCATCATATGTTTGCAATTAAGGCCTGTCTGTACTGTGTGTTTACAGAGCGGTGCAATCAATGTAATTGTGAGAGGGTGTTCCTGACTGAAATGTCTGTCTTATTTCTCACTGCCTGGGTTCAAGTGGGCACTTGCTGGATTTGTTTCTCAATGTTTCTCATTTCCAAATGTAAATGCGCCTCTTGATTTGTATCAGCCTCTGTATACACTCCCTTTTTTTTTTTATCGTTCTCATTTTTCCTGGATCAAATATAAACAGCAACGTCTCCATTTCAGACTGGGACGTCGGCTCAGATCTATGTCAGTATTGTTTATTTAGAGGTAAAATCTGCTCATATTTGGAGGGATGTAAAGAGCCATATAACACACTTAGATTAAAAAAAAAAAAAAAAATGCCGGGAGTGTTTTTCTGAACTTTGTGTTCCTAAAAACTATCAGAATACTCAACTGCACCTGAAGATCTGGACATCATTAATGCATCTTTTTTGTGTCTCGTTTAAGCACCAAAGGAGGCCTGATTTTCTTGTTAGGAGGTGTGTACTTGCTTTGAGGCCGTTACATTCCTCATTATTGATACTGCTAATGTGTTTGCCATTCAGCAAAGATTACTTCATTTTAGCGAATAGAAAATCTCGCACTGCTTGTTTCTAAACACTGTTAATGTTTCACCCTGGAAACTCACATGTTGCCCCCACCCTGTCTTCACACAAGACAAAGTGATGACGAGGAAATCCCAGAGAAAAAGAACAGATCATGAACACCGTAAACCTGAACAAGTTAGCAGAACTCAAAAAATGTAAGGCAATCGATTACCTCAGTTATTTTAAGTTGATGAAACTTAAAAAAAAATACAAAGTTTCCAGAACTTAAAATGTAGATGTTTATTAAAGTATACTTAAATTAAAACATTACTTATTAACTTAGTATTTTAAGGTTCTGTCAGTTCTACTGGGAGACTAAGTCAGGGTTCAGTGTCTTTGTCCAAGGACACTTGGACATGTGGACAGACAGAGCCGGGACTTGAACCTCTGACCCTTCAGTCATTACACGACCTGTTCTACCAACTGAACCACAGCCCCTGAATAAAATGACTTTGTTTTGTGATTGTAATTTTTTTGGTGTGATAGATATTGGTGATTATTTGGAGTGATCTGAAATTGTATTTCAGCATCTACTACATCAGTTAAGTTTATTTTTTTTCAAATCATCGTTATTTGAAACAATAGAAATAACAGAACAATATCATTCTCAGCATTTAACGACTTAATTCCACTCAGTTGAACCTCATCTATGTTTTTTATACTTATATACACAATAGTTCCCCTTAATAAAAAAAATATTTAGTTGGAAGTACTTAAAAAGAAGAACATGTTATAGCAACTTAATACATGAGTTCGTAGTACTGTTTCTGAAACTTTGAGTATTCACAACTGAATATATTTAATTAATCTGAACATTCGGGTTTACAGTGAAGGATGAACAAAAGCAAAAATGAATAATAATGTGAAGAAAACTGGTCATATATTATAACCACACTACTGTTATATTTCCACAACACATAAAAAAGACTTGTACAACATTACACATAAGTACAGTAGTTGTATATAAAGCAAAGTCAGAGCAGTGTGTGTAGTGGTTGTACATTAATGCCAGAAGCTCTGGGAGTAAATACAGTGGTGCTGTGGGTAAAAATGTTAACATCCTACTAACATTTGCCTAAACAATAAGTACAGCTGGCTCATGGTGCAAAAGGAACAGTCACAGGATCACCAAAGTTAGAACAAACATAGATATTTGAATCACATTTCACAGCATCCACTAGGTTTGTACACATTTCCTAAAAAAAAAGAGAATGTCAGTGAAACTCTTTAGTGTTTTCAGCTATTACTGAAGAGGATAAAATACATTTTGAGAAGAAATTATGCGACAGAACGATATTCTTATTTTTAGGACTTAATGGCAATGCAAGATACAGACGCCTGGTATATTTATCTGTTGCATCCTGTTCAACTCCATAATGTGAATTTTGTGTTTTCAATGTGCTTTGTGTTTCTTGACCTCTTCAATATTTTGCCCACTCAACTGCAAGACTACAACTCCCATGATGCTTAGCCATGCCAAAAGACTTGCACGTGTCAGTCAGTACATACATAGAAATACAAGTGCATTTATTAAGTTATAATTCCACACTGGAATTTAAAAATATTCTGCATTTTGCATTAAAAAAAAAGGGTTTGATGTGATTGTTGCTCAAAAATAAATGCACAAAGAGAAAATTGATCCACATTTTTGGAAAATTTGGATGTAGTGAACATTTAAATTCTGTGATTCTTCCCACATAAAATGTTCAAACCTGTAGGAAGGGTGAAGTTACTGCTCTTTCTCCTTTTAGATGAAAATAGCAGCAGAATGTTCTGTAGTTTATTAGCGCTATGTCACAGACTGTATATAAAACATGTTCAGCACCACCTGCCATTAACACCAGACAGACAAGACTATGTGGACCCTGAAATGAAATGATTTTGACAGTAGTGATCGACTGGGGCCAATACTTTATATATATAGAAATTGCTAAACTGATATTTGGAGCTGATACGTCTGTCAAATGAAAAGAAATGTCAGAAATGTTTACTTATCTACAATTAGAAAAGGAAAAATATAACAGTTAAATTAATTAACATTACTTCACCGAAAAAAATCACAGCAGAACTTCGCCTGTAAGTAAATAATGGCAAGGGAAAAAAAGAGCATATCAACCAACGCAGCAGGGAAATACACAGTATAATGTACTCGAATTGGAGAAAATTGACTCTACGCAGGCATTTGGTCCTTCTCTAATAAAAATAAAAGTATAATAGAGCTAAATGTACTCAATGTATAGCTAACATTACTCAATATAAAGCTACATTTACTCATTATAGAGCTAAATTTACTCAATATAGAGCTAAATTTACTCATTATAGAGCTTTTTGAGGAAAATATTGTTTTACTCTGGAAATGTTCGCAAATTTTTCATGTGTACAAGAAAAGGCCAATATATCGGCTATCCTATCAATATTTGACGGAGGAAACTGGCAGATTGTTAAATTGTCGTCCCTGGTGTTTATACATGAGATTCTATGTCATTCATTCCATCTGACCTTTTGACCCCATTCTGTTGTCTCCAGGTTTTGGGCAGCACTGCAGGCTCCCCGGCCAGCTCCTCTGCCCCGTCCACCTCATCACGCCAGTATACACGGCAACGCATCACTCGCGTCAACCTCAGGGACTTAATTTTCTACATGGAGCAGGAGAGAGAAACCGCCCACTCGCTCCTCCTTTACCGTGCCCTGCTCAAGTAGCCTCTGCTCTGCTCAGCGTTCACCTCGACCTCCTCCTCCTCCTTCTTCCCAGCCACGTGCCTTGAGATCAGGTCTAATGTTTCAGCTCCGTGTCTTCATATGTACTGTAGTGATGTTTGATGTAGCTTTTAATATAAGAAACAGAGAGAGACAGAAAGAGAGAGAGAGAAAACTCACAAAAATAAAACTGTTGTTCCACATCTTCTCCGTTTAACTTCATGTATAGTTAGATCATTGGGTTTAAAGGCCATATCAAACGGTGTTGAAGGATGGACAAACTGGTTTTTCCTGGTAACACTTTACATAACAGATCACTAATAAGGTGGTAATTCAATGGTAATTATGATAAAATTTCATGGTAATAATGCCTTTGTAACCACTTATTACAAGTAACAGATCACTAATAAGGTGGTAATTCAATGGTAATTTTGATATTATTTGTAACAAGATTCTAAAAATTGTATGAAATGTAGGGCTGCAATTAACGACTATTTTAGTAGTCGACTCATCACCGACTATTGAAACAATTGGTCGACTAATCAGATAAATTAGAAATGTGGTGTCTTAGCATTTGTACTTTGTAGAAGTTTTTCCTGTTTACCTTTTCAGAGCTTCACTGAAGAATTTGCACAAAAAATCACCACCTTATTAACCATCCATTGCTTGTAATAAGTGGTTACAAAGGCATTATTACCATGAAATTACATTATAATTACCATTGAATTACCACCTTATTAGTGATCTGTTATGTAAAGTGTTACCTTTTTCGTCATAGGACAAGACACACAATTTATTCCACGTACGATGAGTAGCTGTTTCTTCAACACTGTCGGCAGTATATTGGATTAACCACCTCAAGGAAAGGATTATTTTAGATATTTACGTTTTATGCAGCCTGCGATGTTCTCTTTGAGCTCCACGTAGTTCAATGAATGTAGTTGAGCTGAAGTGAATAAAGGAGACTTTACAGATTTCTATTCTAAGACATGGTTTTAGACACTGAGATTCCAAACCACAGCGTCACGTTCAATTTTCCTTCTTGTACTGTATGTGTAAATAGTTCTTTTTGGAATTATTTTACAGCATGTATATTTTTTATTACATGTAAGCTTTGTAAGAAAAAGAGTAACCCATGTGTCAATGTTATAAAAACCTAATGTTTTGTAAAATCCACGTGCTTTTGGACGAGTGCAAATTAGACGGTTGATTCTGATCACTTGTAGAGCATATTTGTTATGAAGCAGGACCCCTCCTCCCCTCCCCCCAAAAACCACCTCTGCATACATCGCAAAACGAACAAAAAAAAAAAAAAAAAAACCCCACACACATTAAATTTCTTCTCAGCCCATATTTTCTTTACCCACATTAATGTGAGCATTGTTTTTATGACTAATTGTTCTTTGTGTCCAAGTTTTTTTTTTTAACAGTGCTGCTCGAGAAGGTTAGTTTTTGGCTCGTACTGTAAATGAGGTGGAGACTGAAGATTAAATCAGACATTCCTTTATTATGGAGTGATTTTTGGGATAAAATGAAACGTATTCACAGGAAAGTAATTCATGCATATTTGGGATATGCGTGCATCTTTGTAGTTGAACTCTAAAATGAGTCCATTTGTACCGATAATGTTTGATATTTGTCAGAATCGAAAAGTTACGTAAAAAAAAAAAAATTTACAAAGTGAAAAGTTACAAGCACACTGTTTTCGGTACGAATAGGGATTTCTCAGATGGAAGAAAGTGGTTAAACATACGCCATGGGTTACATCATCACGTCACAGGCATTATTAACAGAATGGATAAACACCACCGTGCTACAAGTCATAGTTTTTCGAACTTCTAGGAGTGAAGTTGTCACTGAGCACTGATGGTTTGAATTTGATAAGAAAAAAAAAGTGGTCGGAAGACTATGTACAATATGGATTCACATGTATAAGAGAATGTGATGGGAGTCAGCGTCCTATCTGCAGGAGTTGTAATGTCAACTTCAGCAATTCTCGTCCAGCACCAATAAAACTAAAGGAACACTTGTGCACCAGTAAGACACGTACATAAGTGTTGAATTTGAAAAAAAAACCCAACATATTTTATATTTCGTGGGGATAAATTGGACAACACGGTGGTGCAGTAGTTAGCACTTGTGCCTCACAGACAGAAGGTTGTTGGTTCTATTCCCACACCAGACCTTTCTGTGTGGAGTTTACATGTTCTCCTCGTGTCTGTGTGGGTTTCCTCCAGCTACTCCAGTTTCCTCCCACCATCCAAACACATGCACTGATAGGTTAACTGGTTAACTGGTTAACTGGTTAATCTAAATCACCCATAGGTGTGAATGTGACAGTGATTGTTTGTTTATATATGTTCAGCCCTGAGATGAACTGGAGACTCATACAGGGTGTACCCCGCCTTCACCCACTGTAGCTGGATGGGACCCCCACAGCCCCCTGTGACCCTAGTGAGGATAAAGCGGGTTCAGATTATGAGACAAGATGAGATAAATCGGGTTCAGAAAACGAATGATAGATACAATAAATAAAAAGTAAGGTATGCAGTTCATGCATTGTATTGGTTTTGTTCTTTGAAACAGTGATGTTAATGCACATTTAATTTTTTGCACCAGTAAAACAAATACCAAAGTCTCGAATTTGGTGAAAAAAAATAAAATCATATTTTATTTTTCAATAAATAAGGGTAAGGTGAATATGCATATGAAAGTAATGGGGGTTCAGTCCCACCAATAAGGTTAATAACCACTGTTTTAGAGTTTGCAAATATATATTTCATGCTCAACTACAACCAAAGACGCATGCATATCCCAAATATGCACGGATGACTTTCCTGTGAATACGTTTAATTTTGTGCCAAAAATGTTCCATACTTTATTTCTTCCTCTACTGTAACATCTGCACATTAATGACATTTGAATAAATAAGACCTCCATTTAAGGCCCAGTGAGAGTCTTTCTAGTGACTGAATGACACAGGTAACGGTGGAGTGCTTCAGTACTTATTATTCCTGTTTCAGTTCAGTTGAAAATCACAGCTGTAATGGAACGTGGAAGACGGCAGCTGTACGACTCCAGCCTAAAAGTATTGGTTTAATTTTGTTCCATTTTTGGTTGTTTTTTTCTTCTTTTTTTTGCCTTGTTATCACTGTTTGAAGAGAGCTATCCCGGCTTTTCATGCATGTGTCGCATTGTTTGTTGCCTTTTCTTTCGTTGTTTTTCCAAATCCATATTGTATTATGTAGTATTGTCAATCATTTTTGTTGATTTAAATTAGTTTTTTTATATATATATATTTAACTAAATATCTTGGCCTCTATGCAGCTTTTCTCGTCATATTAAAAACTTATTTAACTATGGCTGACATTTGAAACAATTCTTGTGGATTTTGAATTTTGACCGCACTTTTTTTATTATTATTATCTATTTTACCTGACAACTTTAAGCTGTCACTGTATTATAGCAAAGAAATTCTTTTAATTAGTAAACAGTTTTTGCCAATTTCTGTCAAAAGACACATATTTTTTAACAATTAATATATTTTTCTTTTCCTTTTTTTTCTTTTTTTGTTTTAGATTGGCTTTTTATGCTTTACATATTTTCTTAAAAATAATCTCCAAATTATTATGTTTTCAGACAAGCACAACGATATTGCGGTGATTCAAAAATGATTTTCACAATGGTTTCTATGGTTTCTGGCGGTTTCACAGGAGGACGTTTCTACTACTACAGCTTTTTAGCCAAAATATTAGGACAATATAACTGGTGTACACAGACGGGGGGATATAACATTTCAGTGTAAGGATGATTTGTAAATATTGTTTACAAAACTATGTGTTTATTAGAACCACGGTATTTTTGGTAAACTCTTGTACATATCTTGAAAATTTCCTGTTTGTGTGAGAAAAAAAAACAACACTTATGTATTTGTACCTATTTTGTAAAGGAATAAATAAGCTGTTTACTAAACTGATGCAGACTTTATCCTTTTCTTTCTTTTTTTTTTTCTTTTTTTTTCATTCCGGAATCAAACACATACAAATGTCTTTGGGTACAGGAGTCCTAGCAGAATTTAATAAACTGTGTAAATCTTACTGTAAAATGAGTTTTTGAAATCTACACAGCATGTTTCCTCAGTTCATTACGAGGGAAAATAAGCTGTTATGCTTTTGCGAGACAATTTTACCAAAGTCAACTTCTAATGCAGCTTGCTTAATTTCCATTTCTAACACTACACATGCTAAGTACAAACTGAGTCAAGCACCGCTGCTCAACTATGAAAAGTCCCTCTAGGTTTCTGCTGCTAATTAAGCAGGAGCATTTTTGAAAAGACCAAACCGTTTAACTCGGTGCAAAATATTGGGGTTTGGGAGCATATTGGTTTTCCGAGACCCTCAGTCCCTCCGGAGGTCTAGACAGCTGATCCTGGATTCAGGCCTGGAGACGACCTTCCCCATTGCTAAAACAAACGGGTATCCCTGTCATGTACGGAGCTCGATCACATTTCATCAGCTCAATTAGAGGACAGAGCTCAGCTGACCTGCTTTGACTGAATAATATCAACCAGTACGTGCTATACGCTTCATTTTATGGAGGACTGAAAGTGCCAAAATTTAATACATAACTAATTAGCTCTGCCAAGGAGGTTATGTTTTTTGCCAGTTTGTCTGTCTGTTTGTTAGCAAGATCACACAAAAAAATTAATGTACGGATTTTGATGACATTTTCAGGGTAGGTTAGTTACAGGGAGATCTGGAAATGATGGTGATCTGGGTGTGTGTGTGTGTGTGTGGTGGGGGGGGGGGTTTCTACCTTAGTGGAGGTCTGCTTTTCTAGTTAAATATGTCATTAATTGGAATTAAATACATAACTGTGTTATTAAATGTGTCATTAATTCATTAAAATACCAATTAATTTGAAAACTATAGATATTATTTCACTAATTAATTCTTTCATGGTCCTTGTGTTGCAGTGGATGATGAATTTATTTTATCTGTCAACCTCACCCATCAAAGTTGGCAGACGGGGCTAATACACATCTAGTCAAATCCACTCCATTGGGAGTGTGACTGAGACTGAGACTCTAGATTTTTTCCAGTTGCCAAAAAAGTTTAGTTTAGTAAAGTATCCAAACAAACATAGAGGTTAAAGGTCACCCAGTGTATGGGAATGTGTTCACAAACTCTGCATCAATCATTTATCTGGAATCCATTTGACTTGACTTGATGTGCAGGGGAACCAATCAGGTGTTAAGACCCGCCCACTGACTCTGATGGACAAGGTTGACAGATAAAATAAATCCATGATCCACTGCAACACAAGGACCATGAAATAATTAATTCATTAAATTAGTGAAATAATAATGCATGTTTTTTTTTTTTTTTACCTTCAATGAATTATTATTTTAATTAATTAATAACACATTTATGTATTTAATTCCAATTTTAATTCATTAATGGTATATTAATGTATTTAATTTTGGCACTTTTAGTCCTCGATATTATTCGAGCATCATCTGCTATAAATAATCTCCACAAAATAAACATTTGAGACAAACAGGAACATGTACCAAGTGAATTTTGGAGCAATGAGACAGACACCACATCTACAGTACACCCTTTTATTATCGCAAATATGCAAGAAAGGTCAAATGGAGACACTGTAAATGAACACATGCCCTTTAATACCACAGTCTAAATGTTTTAAACACTTTAAATAATATACATTTGCACCTTATTATACCCTTTGAAATGTTTTTAATCCATATGTACACAATGTAATGCTGTTAATTCTTTCCATTCTTTTTGTTGAAGAGGACCAACAAGTGTCCGGTAAAACCTAGAGTCCTGATAATTCAATATACAATAGCTGTACAACTGACCCGCCTCAGAGGTGGAGTGAATTCCATATGAACTGGCTCAACACTGACCAGTATTAATCATGGGTGAACATGTCTGCGACGTTCGTTTCTGTCGTTAATCTGCCACTTTATGCACCGAGTTGAACGAGGCATCCCAGGTTTGGTTATTGCTGCTGTTGTACAAAAAGCCACACCTGCTATTTTTCTTCTTTTTCTCACTTTATGTATAACTATATAACTCTTGATTTCTTAAATCCATCAGAACTTGGCCTGTAACTGTGGTTTCAAAATGCCACACTTGATGAGAGGGGATTCGTAGCTGGCCTAGCGTTGTTTAAGTGCAGCAGTGGCGGCACTTTACTCTACACCAGGGGTCTCAAACTCATTATCTTCAGGGGCCACATTCATCCTAATTTGAGTTTAGATAGGCTGGACCAGTAAAATGAAAACATAACCTATAAATAATGACAACTCCACATTTTTGTCATTGTATTAAATTATGAAAATTCAAAAAAAGTAAAATTTTGTAAGGAAGATGAGGACAATTTTAACAATATTCTGCCTCAACTTTTAAGTTGTCCATTTGTTTTATTATGGATCAGTTCTACAAAGACACTCCAGAAAATGGTTCAAATTTTGTCTAATTTTGTTTAGATAGTTCAAGTTCTTCATGTTTATTCACATTTTATTGTTACAGGATAGTTTGTAATATTTTTTTGCAGTCAAACAATGACAAAAACTTGTCATTATTTATAGGCAAAGAAAAAACTGAGAAGAAAATATGGAGTCATTTAATCGGTTATAATGCTCTTCATCCCATGGGCCGCATTGGAACCATTGGTGGGCTACATTTGGCCCCCGGGCCGCATGTTTAAGACCCCTGCTCTACACTCTGTTCCACAAAAACAAACCCAGATCTGCACTCGTGTCCATCGATTCAAAGACTTGGGGATGAGTAGCAGAGTTGAATCCCTGGCTGGTATAAGTATGTTGTTGGGGGGGGGGTTAGAGATGCTGGCTGCTCATATTTGACTCATCGGTTTGTTTGGTTTCTCACAGTGTGGTCCAGTGAGCCACAGTGTAGGCGGGCATTTTCAAATCCAGGGCATGGGGATGACACAGCAGCAGGGGGTACAACCCGAGTTTCTACTGGCACCGCTGAGTTGGGAGCCTGTGGGAAGTCAGGCGGGAGGAGGGGGGGGGGTCGTAACGCTATGAAGCCCCGGCATACTTCGGCACATGAAAGGCCTGGTTGACCATTCCCTTTGAGGCGACTGGATGCAAAGGCGCAGGCCACTGGCAGGTCAGAACAAAGATGGACTTGATTGTGAGAGAGAACCCCCCAGGGAGGACTCCACAGGACCGGGAGCTACACTTCTACTCAGCTCATCTTTACTCTTTGGCCTTTTTTAATCATCGGCCATCTGGAGAGCGCATATTAGGACAACATGGTCAGTGGAACTACAGCCCATTTTTAATGAACATATTTCCGTTTGTTATAAAAACAACCCTAGTTTTAAGTCAAACAACTGCTCTGCACCCACCAAGATCAGAATAAGACGTCTTTTTTTTATCACTCCTCTGGAATGGAAGAAACAGCATCTGTAAGTTACACACACACACACACACACACACACACACACATACACACACACATACACACATATATATAAAAAGCAAGAAAAACTTGGCCTTTCTTGTTTCTGTGTTTGATCCAGAAATGTTGAGAATAAGACCAAAAGAATGAGAACAGGATAGAGTAAATGCCGCCCACTCGCCTCTTTGTGAATAATGCGCTGATGCTGGGAGGACGGTTCACATTGGGTCCTGCCACACATACACACATGTGAGGAGCCACTGAAATAATCTCAGCTTAGATGTGACAATGTTGAAACAAAGACTGTGTCTCAAACTTTGGTCTGAAGGTATTGGGAGTTATTCTCAACAAAACTGTCAAGTCTTGGAAGCTTAAAGGAGCCCATGTGGGTCCCCCTTTGTACAGTTTTTAATAATGTGGGGTGTCTTCTTTAACTATAAACTGTGAAATTAAAAAAGAGAGAGCATTATTATGTTTATACAATCAATAAATTTGTCACCTTGCCTACGTCACCGCCTTTTGCAGGAATGTCAAACTTTACTTCAGTTCCATATTTAGCCCAATATGATCTGAAAAGGACCAGACCAGTAAAATAATAATAGTGAAATGACTCACATTACATTATGATAATGGGAAAATCTACAATGTTACCCTCAAAATGTGAAGAAACATCAACAACTTGACATGTCTTAAGAAAAACAAGTGATATTTGAACCATTTTCTGCTTCAGTTTATCATTAGTTTGTCATTCGCACATGTGCAGAACAACTGACATTTTAAACATTTAGTAACAGGCAGAATTTGTGTAAAATGACACTTAATTCTCTTCAGATATTTCAGGTGGTTCATATTTGTTCAGGTATTTATTCAGGTTTTTGTAAAAAGATGGGTTTGTTAATATAAAGATTTTACTTATTTACATTAAAATCTGCAGTTTTCATTATTTATAGTTAATTATGATCATATTTTACTGGTCTGATTCAATAGAGATCTAATTGTTGTGTATGTAACATCTGAATTAAAATCATGTTTACACTATTGATCATTAATATCTTAAGTGTTATTCATCCTACGCTTGGACGCTTTAGCGGGCTGGATTTGGCCCCCGGACCTTATGTTTGACAACTGTGGCCCATAGCATTTGTTCTACTGCAAGTGTTGGCTCCTGTTTTTAATGTCCTGGTTGTTTAAAATGAAGGGGAAAAAACTGTGTAATTTGGCAGCAGTCACTGGATTTAAACAAGTGGAACAGGGAAAGAAAGCTGTGGGTATTATTTATGTGCAAAGAAACATTAAGCATTTAAAGTACATCTCTTCCTGACCTTGGAGACATACTGGTAAACGTGAGCTTTCCATTTCGGTCCTCAAGTCCTTAACATTCTAACTCAACAAAACTGCAATTCACTTAAAGCTTGTGCAACATCAACCTGATTTTAATATTTTCAACATTTCTTAAACGTATGCTAAACATGAACAATTTGTGCTCATCTGAGGAAAAAAAAAAAAAAACGAAAAAAACAAAACAAACCAAAACGAAACAAACAAACAAAAAAAAAAACGATTTGCAGATATGTTTCAGAGCTAATAAGTTGAAATTCCAGAGCACTTTTTTTTTTTAATGTGTGCTACACATTTGACTATAAACAATGTTGAAACATCCAGGTTCTGTTCCATCCCCATTTGAACAATGGGACTTTTTCCGGCTCTGAATGCACTGCCAGCCAGATTGCTTTAGCCACATAGCCCGCAGACATCTGAGTTTGTGCAGCTACTGCCAAGAAAACGCTCCCTCACAAGCTCTCAAAAGCCTAATGAATACAACGTTCATACATCCTTCATATTGGAGAAAGGGGGGAAAAAAAGACATTGAAAATAATCCTATTAATAATAATTGTTTACACCATGTCATGATAAGAACAGCAAAAAGGAGCAAGAAGAACATACTTTAGAAACAACAATGAAAAATCCGTAATAAACAATCTGTTTGGCGAAACAATGCTGTTTTCAGTGAGACCCCGGGCGTTTGCAGCGAAGCCTGTGGGAAGGGCGAGGACGGGGTGATGGAGGGGGAGTCGTGGAGATTAGGGCATTTTTGAGGGACTGGTGAGATTGGATTATGTGTTTTTCTACTTCCTGTCATCCCGCCTGCCAAAGCTTCCTTGTCCCACAGCAGCCCACACTTGTCCCCAGTCTTATATTGGAGTGGGCCTCAGATACAGATACAAAAGTGGAGCGTACACACTGCTGCGCTGAGGCTGGGGCGGAGGTGAGGAGGTGGGGGCGTGTGGTGTGGACCAGGACGGACCAGGATTCTACAAGGAGACGCGTCCTCCCGAAAGGATGAAGGATGGGGATGACCGACTGACCGTGAAAAGAAGACGAAAAAAAAAAACAGTCACGGAGATAAAGTAGTTCAAGTGAGCTGCTTTTTTTTGTGTCCGTATGTCGTCGTTTTTCATCTCAGTCCCAGATTCTTTGGGTGTTATTTAACATAATCAAAAACTTTTGTTGCTGATGCTTGTTTTTCCTTTGTTTGGTACTACATTCCCCTTTGAGTTCTGCAGAGCTGGCGAGGTTAACGAGCCTCTGCTAATACTTAGGTAGGATTCTCGCTGGAATTGCAAGGAGGAGGGGGGGGGGGTTTGGAGGAGGAAGGAGGAGGGGTTGGTGGTGGTCCGGTTAAGGGCAGGAAGTGAACAGGGTGTGTCATGTGACAGGATGGAAGGAGTATATGTGTGTGTGTGTGTGTGTGTGTGTGTGTGTATATGTGGGGGGGTGGGGGGTGTTTGGCAGTCCCTCTCCCAGAATGCTCTAGTCCAGGGGTTCCTGTTTTATCCTGATGGGTGTGTTAATGGACAGACTCCGCCGGTCCTCACGACACAAGACGTACTCGCTGAACTGGGAGGAGTCCACGCCACCGCCGCATGACGCAGCCACGCTGAAGCCTTTCTGGAAAAGACGCTCCAGAACCTGCAAAAGACGACGAGAAGCAGAGGTTAATAAGAGTGATTTTTTTTTTTTTTTTATATCACAGGGGTTTTCAAATAGTGAGGACGGGGCCTCCCTCTCCTGGGGCGGCGCCAGATGACTTCAGAGGAGGCACAACATGAGAAAAAATAAATCTGAATACAGAAGAAACAAGTGACAAACAACAAACAAACCACATTTTACTTGATTTGCCCGATTTCTTAACATTGTGAAAACACATTTTTGGTGACTATGACCTTGACCTTTGACCTACATTCACCAAAAATTGCACCATTCCTGAAAATTTCATGGAAATTGGTCCAATAATTTTTGTGTAAACCTGCTTAAAAACAAACAGACAAACAAATAGACAAACCAACTCAAAAACATACCCCTCTCCCCTTTGGGGGGGGGGGGGGGGGGGGTAAAAATGTGTAAACGTTGTCAACTACCTACAGAACAAACTAAAATTGTACCTTAAGTGAAAGCGAGAGAGCAACAAATGAGGAACGATTGAAAGTTTGTCTTTTCATGGATCAGTCCTGACAAAGCTCCGCCCCCACAGTGTCTTATTGAGAGTTATAAAGTTTTACCCCAACCCCCGAACAGGGGAGGGGTGTTGTTTTTGAGTAGGTTTGTTTGTTTGTTTGTTTGATTGTCAGCAGGTTTACGCAAAATCTACTGGACTAATTTCTATGAAATTTGACATTTACTGATCTAACTCATTTGGGGTCAAATGTCACAGTGTGTAATCTCTTTTTAAGTATTTTTTAAATGTTTTATATTTAGTTATTGTATTTTATTTTTTATATCTATCTATCTATCTATCTATCTATCTATCTATCTATCTATCTATCTATCTATCTATCTATCTATCTATCTATCTATCTATCTATCTGAACTAAAAACACATGATTTACGAAATAAATAATGTAATACATAACAAGACATAGAGCAAAAAAAAATGACATCAGGATTAAATAAATGTGAAATTGAACATTAAATTACATGTGAAAAAAACCTTGTATTTCAGTTGGAATCAGAGCCACATTCAGTTTGAAATCTCCTAATGACAGAGGTTAAATCAGAAATGTTCCTATACACAAAGCTTAATATGAAGATACCTTGTGCTGGTTTCTGTCTTTGTTATATCAATAGGAGAATTCCCTGTGCATTTGCAATCAAAAAAAAAAAAAAAAACTTTCTGACAACCAGCGCTGATTATTAAATTTAATGACATCCATCCATCAACTTCAGATCTTCATCAGTCACAACATGCATCACATGTAATTAACCTCCCCCTCCTCCAATCACACATAGTGATGGAATAAAACCAGAGGGCACTCCGGCATCACACCACCTCTGCAATATTCATTCCGCCTGTGCCGGATTGGCTACTGAACCGAGGGCATGAGCTCAAAGGGATAAGAAGAGCAGACTGAGCGCGAGGTGTGTTAAGGGGCTGAGTGGAGCTCAGCGTGGTGATTACTGGAGCTCCTAATTTGAGTAATGAGGCTGGGTTGAGAAGAGAAGTGAGGTCCGTGAGCGAAAGAAAGAAGGACGTGTTGGGAATGAGGATCTGGAGATAGCGGGGTGGTCGGTGTGAAGACAAAACACTGGCACTGCAGGGAAAGAATGGAAGACAGAGCAGCGCCTTAGCCTTCCAGTGTGGATACTGATAGGCTAAAGAGGACTAAAAGTACAAAAAATAAATAAATACATCACTAAATAATTCATTAACAAGTGTTGCCTGGCACAACAAACTCCGCCCCCCTCACACACATTTTACCTGCTTTGCCCTATCTCTTATTATTGTCCAAACACATTTTTGGTGACTTTAACCTTTGACCTATATTCACCAACATTTAATGGGATTTATTCTGGACCAAATCGCATCTTTCCTGAAAATGTCCTAGAAATTGGTCCAGTAGTTTTTGCATAAAGCTGTTTAAAAACGGACAGACTCAAAAACAATACCCCTTCTCCCCTTCTAGGGATGGGATAAATATGTTGTGAAATAGATAAATGTTAAAATAAGTGTCATTAAATGTTCAAATTAATTAAAATACCAATTTGTTTTAGGTGAAATCCAAGTCAGTGGGCGGGGCTAATGGCAATCTAGTTAAATCCACTCCATTGGGGGTGTCAGACTGACAGCGTAGATTTATAGCAGTTGCCAATAATGTTTTGTTTAGTAAAATATCCAAACAAACATAGAGGTTAAAGGTCACTCAGTGTATGAGAATATGTTCACAAACTCTGCATTAATCTTTTATCTTGAATCCATTTGACTTGAGTTGACGTGTAGGGGAACCAATCAGGTGTTAAGACCCGCCCACTGACTTTGATGGACAAGGTTGAAAAACAAAATAAATTCATTATCCACTGCAACACAAGGACCATGAAATATTTAACTAATTAATTAGTGACATAATAATAATATATGCTTTTTTTTAATCCTCAAATGAATAGTTTTTTTTCATGAATTAATGACACATTTAATAACACATTTATGTATTTAATTCCAATTTGAATTAATTAAAGACATATTTAATTCATTATTTAATGATGTGTTTATTTATTTAATGTTGGCACTTTTAGTCCTCCATAGTAGACACAATAGTCTGAATGTACATACCCTCACGTGCCAATACAAACTCCACATCAGTTTAGCTTCTCGCTCATTTGCTGTTATGGAATGTTTTTTCTCTTTTTTTTTGGTGGGGGTATATCTAAATCCCAGTGCAAAGAGTGCAGTGTATTTACTTATTCCCTCGTCCTTTTAATGGAGTGTGCAGCGCATGAAAATGAAAGGTCTTGCTGAGGGCTAACCCCTTCTGCCAGATACAGAGCTAGAGAAGTTCACACAAAATAGATCAGTTTAGACGCCCATAGACACACACAGTCTTACAGCATAAGATGGCCTCTCTAATTACAGGAGTGAGGCCCCATCTGAAGGCTAAAATGGGCTGTTTAGGCCTCCAGGTCGTTGGGTCTGCAGCCTCCCCTGACTGGGGATCAGCACTACATGTTATAACAAACAACACACATACCACACACATCCTTGATCAGTGTTTACACAAGAATGCACCGACACATGCGAGCATAAACATAATCGAATATAAATACCGTGCTCACACACTCCCACTTGTTGAAGCGACTTGAAACCCGACATTTCCTGATTAAAACTAAAATGTAGGGCGACATGCCGCTTGTAAGCAGAAAGGACCACTTGGAAAAGTTAAACCCACCCCCTTCTTTTTTCGTCCTCTGGCCATACGACGATGACAAACTCTGTAATTTGTGAGACAGAAGGGGCGGCAGACAACTGATGGTGAGGATGGCTAATTAAGAGACCTGCCCAAGCATCAAACACTCCCAAATCCATGACAGACGACGGAGGAGCCTAACGATTATGGAAATGATATTACATAGCCTTCTTTGATCATTGCATCACATTGCATTTTTCCCCATCATCTCTTAACGCATGTGGGACTCAGTCATGTTCGGCAATGAATTTGGTCACAGAGGAGAATGGCCTGATCAATAAAGATAGTCTGAAAATACTTTTATCATTAATGCATGGTAACACAAAAGACTTAAGGATATTATTATAGTTAGTTGTAACTGACTCAAGGATACAGTAATGAATATACCAAGCCATGAAAACACTCACATTCAGTTTGACACAGTGAATTAGTGCCACAGGGGAATAAACAATACTCTAAATAATTAAGACGTGCCCAAGCAAAAGGTTTGAATATCCACAGGACAATGTCCTGAAATCAATCCCAGCTGACGACAGAAGAAATGTACCCTCTTAAAAAGCTAAAACATGTCCTGGTGGCTTGGTTCAGCACTACATACTTTAGACCGCAGGCTTTCAGATCTGAGCTTATGTTGTACTTATGCAGATTTCTCTGCTTATTTTCCTGTCTCACTTGAGCGAAACCATAACAAACTATACTAACAGCAACTTGCATGCAAACAATCTGATATGGAGAAGTCTTTTTGGGAGTATGATGATTTGCATGAAATGGAATTACAGCTTGTTAGCAGTGTGTTTTCTACAGACTACATGTGCCTGACTTTTTGTCTTTACAGATTTTCCATTTGCAGAGTCCAGTGTTGCTGTGACCATGTCTGATGTATGTAACTTGTTATTTTCAAAATATAAATTAGAGCGAAACAAAGCAGATATGACTTTCACCAAAGTTTCCCTCCAGAACTTTAGCGAAGAACGAAAAGCTTCACTTCTTCCCTGATGGGACGAATACATTTTGAGAATAATAAACTCTTCTGGCTGTCACTGGGTCGACTTTGGCTGCACTGGGATCTGTCCTCCCAAAACTCACAGCCTTTAATTCAACATCTCACTGAGCTGCCACTCAATCTGGGCTCATCACGGGGACGAGGAGGTGATATTTCAATCCTGCTCCAACACTAACCTCCCAGCATTTACAACACAGCTAAGACGATGGCGTAGGAATCAAAGTGAATGAGTCTCACGGCTGCAAACCGGAGCACCATGTAAAATTAATGGCCACCGGAGTGCACATCCATTTGCAACCTCTCTCTGGTGCTGCTGGAAGACACTTGCTCCTTGTGGCACAGGGCTCAGGGTTGATTGACACGAATGACACACACTGTCTGTGATGTGATGGGGGGGGGGGGGGTGTGCACTCAGGGGGTAGCTTTTGTTTAACTATGCACGGTCTTTAATATATGACAAGGAGCACTAACTGCAGTATCTGCATCGTATCCTTTGCTTATCACAAGCATCTGGCATAAAACAGCCGAGAAACTCCAACTCCATCTAATTCTCTGAGCCATCTGCCAGCTTTTTTAGGATTCACAAACAACAAAAAAGAAAACACTTGGACAATGAAATATATTGTTTGGAGCAGAACATCCGCTCGTTGTCTTTCTGATGCAGCCAAGAGAAACAGACAGATGGACAGACAGACACTTAAATGTCAGGAAGTCTTTAAGTATTGTAAAGTCACAGAGTAATTGAGTTCAGTGACACTAGTGGGAGTGAACCCACTGACCCTGGCAGAGTAAATACCCACTGAACGAGAGCAGGAACAGAGGTGTGAAGGTGTGGGTCAGGCCTCTCTGGGTTTCTCAGGTATAGTGCAGACTACACTGTAAAAACAAGACTACATAAGGATCAGATTAGAATATTTGTCTGGGCTGTGTGGTTTCTGGTCGAATGTTGGGTTAGTAAAGTAAGAGTTTAGAAGTAGAGTCACATAATCTGCTTTAAATGGAGAGTTTTTGGAAGGTCATGTGGAACTTTTAGATCTTTATCACATCCTGTTAGCCTCTTCCTGCTTTTATACACTGATATACTATAGACCAGGGGTGTCAAACTCATTTTAGTTCAGTAGCCACATTCAACCTAATATTATCTGAAATGGGTCAGACCAGTGAAATAAGAACAATGAGAAAAGTAAAATAATATTATGATAATGTTTACATCTACAATGTTTCCTTCAAAATCTGAATAACATGAACAACTTTACATTTATTTAAAAAAATAGAAGTGTAATTTTAACACTATTCTGCCTCAGTCTATCATTTACATATGTACATTACAACTTACATTAAAATTACAAATACATAAAACATTTAGCAATAGGCAGAATATTGGTGTAATTATATAAGACATTTTAGGTTGCTCTTATTTGTTCAGGTTATTCACATTTTGTGAAAATGAATAGTTTGTTCATATAAATATTTTCATGTAATTTTACTGCTAAAACAAAGAAAAAAATCTGCAGTTGGTTTAAATCATGTATAGGTTATTATGATCACATTTT
The DNA here is from genome assembly GCA_020466265.1 of Siphamia tubifer. Classification (NCBI taxonomy): domain Eukaryota; kingdom Metazoa; phylum Chordata; class Actinopteri; order Kurtiformes; family Apogonidae; genus Siphamia; species Siphamia tubifer. The sequence continues at coordinate 55,745,810 of CM035785.1, read as the reverse complement.
ACTGATGGAAACCAACTGAGATCTGATAGTTCAATATGAGGAACCTGAATTAAAATGATTTTTACACCAATGATTGTCATTATATTAAAACTTGACACCTGTGCTACAGACATACAGTTGACTTCAAAATTTAAATATAGATTAGTTCATGGTACAGAAGTTGCTTTTTTAACTGAACAGTATATATTTGCATACTGGATATCTGTGCTTACTGTTTTTGTAATCGCCAACATGTGATTATATAATTTACTTACATACTTTTTCAATACTTGTGCAGACTTTAAACTTGGATGATCCCGTTTCCTGTTTCAATTTAACGATGTCGCGATGACCATAAAAAATGTCACCGGGACACAACATTATCATATCCGGGACAATCCCGGGAAAATGGAAAAAACATAGATCTGGGAAAAAAAAGTTCCATTCACATTACTTGCAAAACCATAACACATACGTAATCATTAGCATACCCTTTCAATTTTTATTCACAGCGAAAAATAGATTGGACTTTCGATTAACCTACAGGTGCAGCACTTTGACGCTTCGGTCCCAGTGCGCATGCGCTTGACATGCGCAGAAGACTCTTGTTAGAACATTCACACACGTATATCGGCAGTCACGGTACAGAAGCTCTCAAATGCTAAACTGGTTGAAACGGACCATGGCCGAAGGCAAAAACCTCAAGTCCGACACGGCCCGGGACCCTCATCCAAATTTTATTGCAGCTATTACGTTCTTATGCTAATGGTTAGGAACTACTGTGGATAGGGCTGGGTTAGCTAGCAACAGAGTGAACTTAATGTAGACATCTTGTAAAATACAACCGGAATGATTTGGTTGATATTGTCAGAAGATGCCGTTCAACAGAATACGTAAGTACAGTTTTACCATTAACATTACCCTAGATTCGACAGCGACAGTTCCTAGCCTAGCAGACTAACCAAACTTAAAAGAAAAGAACGCAGTGGAGATATTACTTATTTTTCGTCATTGGATCCAATCATACAAAACACACAGTCATTGGGAATACACCTGCTGTAAAGTCATGGCATGTCAGGGTCAAGTACTCAAAACAGTGAAGTTACAGTCGACTTAATGTTAATTCGACGGGGAAATGTATAAGGAAACGTGAGACTGGCTCATGAAATATGTTATACCTGTAATGTTCGGTCTGTCATGTTGTTGTCGCTAGCTTAGCTGCCAACATTCCCCATTATCTGGGTGTGTTTCACATCCATTAGCTGTTGCACATTCCCGACAGTCTGTTCTCTCATCCTTATTCTACATTGATGGCAACGAGCAGGTATACGTTTAGTGTTAGCGCCCCCCTACATATACACAAAAAGTTGATACCATGCTAATGTGATAAATGAAAGCATTGTCAATCAGTCATCTGATAATATTCAGGAAAGGCCATTGTGAGTCAAATGTTATATTTTTTATGAGAACTTGGGGCATAATGGAAGATTTAAAACTAAATTATTTCTTATTAATTAATCTGATGTCAAATTGAATTTGACATGGAAAAAAGATAAGTAAATTAAATACTGTGAATAATTGTAATTATTTCTGTGACGAAAGGTTACAATAAAACAGACAAAAAACTTGCATTACTACATTGTTTTGTTTTGCACTTATATGATATGACACATACAAAGAGACTTGACAGTTATTTACAGGGTTACGGTCCCTGGAGCACTGTTGGGTTATGTGCCTTGCTTAAGGGCATTTCATCCATGGATGGTCTGACTGGTGGCTTTCTAAATATCTCTAAATGGGGCAATGGGTAAATTTAATAAACATGGTATAAGAAGTTGAAGTTAACATAAAGTGGGTCATGTTTTCAACTATAGTGTAACTGCAGATGTAGTGAGTTAAAACATTTTCTCAATTAGCTGTTTGGCCCCTTTAAATAAACGGGTATCTAGAGGTCACCAAAGTTTAATAAACTGAAAATGGAATATGTCTCATTTTAAAGTAGATTTTCTATAGGACATGCATAACTTGTGTTTTGTAACTTTTATTGTAAAAATTATATAATACAGTAGTTACAAATATAATAGAATGTTCACATGATGCTTAACCACTCTGATTAATTTCAGAGAGGAACGAAATGGGGACACAGTTGTTTCCATTCGGGACAATGCAACACAGAATCCAGGACCACTGGGGGACATAAAGAAAATAAAAATTAATTTCGAGCACTGTCCTGTTTTCTTGCCATGGAGAGAGGAGTATTGTGTTTGAGTCGATTTGTTTGTCTGTCAGCAGGTTTACGCAAAAATTATTCGACCAATTTTCTTTACATTTTCAAGAACGGTGCGGGCGGGTTCAGACTAGATCCCATTACATTTTGGTGACTGTAGGTCAAAGGTCACAGTCATCAAAATTTTTTTTCACAATTATAAGCGATAGCCAATCACAGCACTTGAGGTAGATTTTTGCAGTTTTCACTGAGGAGGACTCTGTAATTGTACAGTTCAGCCAAGGTGAGTCGTCTGTACCTTGACAGCTTAAATGGCTATTTTTAAAACCAAATACAAAAGCAGTCCGATTCCTATGCTAAACCTCCTCAACAGTTAAATGCTAATTAGCTCATTAGCATAGCTGCCTATTCAGGTACCATACATAGTCTCTCTGACAACGGCAGTATTAAAAGTTGCACAAGGTTTACAACATTTCACAACATTACACAGGTTACAGCTAAATAACTTTATCAAGGTACAGACGACTCACCTTGGCTCAACTGTACAATTACAGAGTCCTCCTCAGGGAAAAACACAAAAATCTACCTGGCATGTTGTGATTGGCTAGAGCCGCTAGGTGAGGGGAGTGCCTTCCAGGCATAGCTGCCTTGGGGGCTTGGATGGGGGCTCAAACCCCATTAAGCATTTTCATCCCCCTCCAACAAGAAGTGAGTCTGGAGAAAAGGAGAGTGAATGTTTTTTGTTCATATTTAAGGGTCTCCTCACACATATTTGTGTTGGAAAAACATTAAAGTACATTTTGCATAATGTCCACTTTAAAATACTTTGACACTGCATTTTTTCACACTGGTAAAATGACTGTGTGCAGGTTTATGTCCCGCCTGCTCCACATTATGTTTCACTTGTGGAACCGCAGAGGTAGTCCAGCGCCCCCGACCACAGCCATGTTAATGCCTCGCTCTGCCAACTGTGCCACTGAGGAACACAACTGAGGTGTGTGTGGCCTTGTCTGCTCTGATGAGCTGCGCTTTCTCTCCTCAACCAAGCCCAGGATTGATAGAGTGGCAGCGTGACATGTAAGAGTGTGTTGCGACGTGTTGCGTTGTTCGCCTGGGCAGCGGGGGGACAGGGGGTCCTTCTCTAAGACTGCCTGGGCTGTCACATTGATGAAGGACGGATTGGCTCGGGCCTGATCTGAGTGCTTCATCATGGTGATGTATGAAGCAGTAGGACCAACTCCAGCTCTGGGACGCGTGTGTGTGTACACCTCTGTGGCTCTTTGGCTAAATGTTTTCCCTCCGTTAAGTGCCTGAGCTGCTCTCTATTTCTCTCCGCTGGATCTACATCACAGCGCAGGTGGTTTGCATTATCCTCTAAATTCCATTCATGACTTCATGGAGAATCACTCGCCAAGGTGGAGTTGTTTATTCTCACTCTCTCACATTTGAATACACAAGATGAAGACGGAGAAGGAACTAAAGTTACAGTGCATAAGGTCTTACTGCAAGACTTTTTCTTTGTTCACTTTGTTATATTTCTAGAGCAGGGGTTTTCAAATTGCGGGATAGTGATCCTCCCCTAAAAGAACTCAGAAGCAGCCCCCCCACCCAAGAATAATTTTTATAGGCATCTTTTTTATGTATTCTTAAACCTTTTTTTCTTTTTACATTTTAAACCTCTTTATCTTCATCTCTCGATGTGTGTGATGTATCTTTGTATGTTTTAAACATTTTTTTAAACCCAACTATCATCTATGTGTGTTTAACATCCCTTTTAACATATCTTAACATTTTCATGTGTTTTTAATAGTTTTTAAACACATTTTCACATCTGCATATGCTTTTTAATACCCCCCCAATTAAATAATTGTGGGTGTTTTCATTCACCAAGCTTCCTATTGAGAAACAAAAACCCCATTATAACTCAACAACACACTGTGGGGGCGGAACCAATTATTTAAAGATTAACTTTAAATAATCAGGCTCACACTTCCCCCGTTTGTCGCACGTCCCCGACTCTGTGTCCTCTCTCACTTTCACTTTAGGTGCGATTTTGGTTTGTCCTGTCATTGGCTAACCACGTTTACACTTTTTTATTATTCAGGTTTATTTTTTCTCATGTCGTGCCTCCTCTGATGTCGTCTGGTGCCCCCCAGAGGAGTCCCTGGCCTCACTATTTGAAAACCCCTGTTCTACAGGATGATATCAGGTACCAAGAAAGTGTTCACTAATTTCAGAGAATGAGTTTTTTACTGAATAGTGTAAAAAGTCAATGATAAACTGTTAAATGCTGATAATTCTGTTAGTGTACAGTCAAGTATTGAGAAATATTATATCATTGTGACCAAAGTATCACAAGGTTTAGCAGTTTACGGCCCTGGGCAAGACACCAACAATACCTTAGTCCTGATAAAATCATTTGAGACTAAAATAAGTTCTCTATGCCTGTGAGATACAATAAATGGAAAAAACATTTAAAGGTCGCCACATGTCTCTCTCTCTCTCCCCCTGTCAAGGCTTCTTCAAAGACCAGTTAAGTCATAAACACTGTGTTCCAGACAATGCTGCATCTCTGCCATCCTGCCGTCTGTCCCGTCCCCTCCCTCCGTCCCCGGTCTTGCTCTGTGGGCAGGGTGTGGTTCTATGTGTGTTCCCCTGGGTTGGGGTCCAGGACTGAAATCAGATCAGAGGCTCATTGTCTGGCGGGTAAGACAAGGATTATTTTCCTAACCTTCTCATACCTTCACGCAACAATGAGAGAGGACAGAATGAGTAAGTTGTTTAGAAAAATCTCCGCTTACACCGAAAAACACCTCCATCTGCTCCTTGTGTTCTCATCTACATCAACTCAATGAGCCGGGCCCCTCTACTGTGCATGCATATGTGTGTTTGTACGTGCGCTTTTGAGTTTTAACAGAATTTTTGTGTATCAGTGTGTCTTAAAAGGGGCCAGTGTGGGGGGAAAAAGAAACAACCTCACACCACAAATAACACCACTTCAACTGGGAGGAGAGGCCGTACTATGAGACTAAATGTAGCATCGCTTACAGGAAACCTGGAAGATCAAGCTGCTCTTTCTGTTCTCCATTTGTCTGAACACAGGATTTCACCCCATTTCCCTATAAGAGCAACATCCTAATAAAAACCTAAATAAAAAAAGCCCTTTTGGAGCATGTTCGTCACATGCACTCACATCCCATAACCAGTCTCACTAGTAAACAGAGTGAGAAAATGTTGTGTTAGTTGATGCGGCCAATTAATTATATTGCAAGTCATTTAAAAATCTATAAAAGAAGTATAAACCGGTTTAGGCTGTTTGAGAAATTGTAAGTATGGTATTAAAAAATGCAATACGTGTATTTCAATTGCCTTGAGCAATGTTATATTGGAGTCTTTTTTTAAAAAGGAGCTGTGTCTTAAAAAGGAGTAAAGCGTAAATTATGCATATAATTTTCCCCCCCTTTTCTATCCCTCTTTTTCATTTTTTCACAGGAAAACATGGCCGCAGTCCACACCATCTTTGTCCCGCTTGCTCGGCTCTCCTCCCTGGAGGTGGTCTCTCACACTGGCAGGAGGGAGGTGGAGGTGTCAGAGTGCACTAGCCTGCCTGGAAGAAGCTCTCCTTGGGTGCTGGAGGGGCCACGGCTCCTCTGTGTGTTGGCCTGTTCATGGCTGTGGGCACTGAAGTGTGTTATATTGAGCCTGTGGTGTGAGGTTGTTATGTTTCCCCCCTATTCTCCCTCTCACAGACCTCTCTGGGTAAGATAACTGTAAAACTCAAGTTGATTTTCAATATGTTGCTGCTATATAGTAAGATTTTATTTTATACTGCTTATCTCACAACTTTTCTTTCCAAAATTGTGTTCATGATTGGGCTGCATAATATTAGAAAGAACTGACATTTGCAATTATTATTTTTTTTTTTTTAACCCTGCAATATATATTGCGATATGAAAGAATACTCAGGAGTGTATAACAGCTGTGTGGTGTCAAACAGATTAGTGGTTGATACAGAACATACGTCTCAGTGTCATCCTTCTTGCAGCCAAAATAAAATTAAGTAAATAAAAAATAAGTAAATATTTTTTTTAAATAGAATAAAAATAATTGATTAATGAATGAATAAATAAATAAAAAAGACAAGTAATAAATTAATAAATATATTAAAATACATAATAATGAAACCTAAAATAAAATTTATCGCAGGACCTGCCATGTCACTATTGCGACGTCGATGCTTAAGAAATATATTGTGCAGCTCTAGTTCATGATAATATACGACCTTATGCCTGACTGTTACACACAAGATGGAACGTAGCAAAGAGCAGCCTGGCATTAGGAATCACTTCCTATATGACAACAGACCACAACACACAGGCTCCTTCAAAGACACTTTGTGCACCTGTCATCTTATTTGGAAAGCTCTTCACAAACTCACAGTGGCTTCATTAGAGCGCCTATCATCCCCACTCAAGCAATATGCAGAATAAAAACCACAAATCATGCCAAGTGCCTTGAAGCGAAATGATGACATAATAAAAATCCAAGTTTCAAACACAAAAGAAAGGCAAAGAGCACAAAAGTAAGACAAAACTGAATTGTGAAGTGTTTATAAAACCCACAAACTGACAATGATGGGCTCCGATTAGAGCCAATTAGATCCTCTACTTGTAAAATAATGTTAACAAATGAACCTGCCATTGAAAACCAATGTCTGTAAACCCACAGATTATATAGACTTTGACCTGACACTCATGACAAACTGAAATATTACAGCAAGAAAATACTGGATAGAAACCGTGAGACTATTTGGATGTGACACATTGAGCTACATTTAAATTTGTGAGAACATGAGGGCTCATCTTTACACATTTAATCATATGTGCACACATCAGGTGTTATCAAGAGTCAAAATTAACAAACCACATGCAGAGTTATATTCAGATGCTCCTAAAGTTCCTGTTGACACTAAGGAATTCCACCAAAATAACTCAAAACCACTGTGTTCTGACATGAAAGGAAAAAAAAAATTAAAATAATGCAATACTCCCTGTACAATGCTAATGGACTGCATGTAAAATACATACAGTATATACAAAAAGCACTGTGAACAAAACATATTTAGTGAACATGTACAGCAGATATTCCAGTGTGTATGTAGTTCATGTACCAGTTTTGACTTTGACTTTACATAAGAATGTTGTTAGACCATAACAATCCAAGGTAACATTACACGCAGTCAAAACGTGCAGGTTCTTAAGTTTAATTATATCAATGATTCTGAAAAACGTGATGGTTAACATCTACTGAGCTGATAAACTTTACTATTAATCTAATGTAACAGTTAAATTTTAGATTTTTGGGCTCAGGAATGCATTATACTACATTTCATATACACTTTTACAGCAAATATAATAGCTTTCTGTTAAAAAAAAAAAAAGGTGTTTGGATCCACATTCAGGTGAAAAAGCATATTAAATAGAAAAGACAATCATCTTGAGTCTTGCTGTATTCACTTAAGATAAACTAGGTGAGATGTGTGCCCTCTAGTAGATGTTTACAGTGTTTGTGAACTGCTAAATATATGTTTAGGTGGAAACAATACACAAGAGAAAGAGGAAATATGCTGCACACATACAGAGTGTATTCAGTGTTTATCATTACATTCTACAGCATCATTTAGTTCTATAATTAAACCTGTGCCATTGTGAAAACCTACACCTTTCTTTTTTAATTATTATTCATTTAATGCTTGTTATAGTTTTCCATTGGCATGCATTTCTTAGGTTACAGCTTTTCTTGTATATTTACTTGCATTTACATGTACATTGAAAGCTTATTATCACGTGTGTATCTTGTCTTTTCTAAAAACCCACACCTTTCAGAATAGTGAATTCATCTGATTGGACAAACTGACTCTGGTTTGGATCATCGTTGTCCAATGACATTCAGGTGTCCTGACGGATCCACATTCTGCATTTGTAACGTCAGGGTCACATAGAGTGTGGGAAATGGGTGCTGAGTTTCATGTGGTTTCCTGCTTTGAATCTGCACTCAGATCTGAACAAAAGCATCTTTATTGCTATGCTGTCTTTGTGCAACTCTGATTTTTTTTTTCTTAAAAAGAGGAATCTTTTCCACACATAGAGAGCACTTGAGGTCAAGTCATTTCGGCCTCCCTGCGGGCCGAGAAAATTGTCAATTTTCATCAATTGTAAAAATATCACTAATCTTGACAATGGATATTTGTTTAGACCCTAATGTGAATAAAAGTACATATAAAGTGTATTTTAGGGATACATTTAATGTTAAAATGTGATTTTTAATGTTTGCGGGGTGAAATATAAGATATTTTTAATCCCTGATATGAGCAATTAATTTATCGATAACTTTGTCTATTGAGCGGTAAGGCGGCCATGTTTGTAGTCTTTAATGTTGTCATTTTTCATGGGTAGCAGTATGACATTCAGGTGCAGGTCCATCTGCAGATATAAGGACACGTCTCCTTTCCTTTTGCGGTTTGACATATATTGGTTGTTTGAGAATCACATGGACCAGCTCAGTCTGCTGCACCCCCCCCCCCCCCACACACACACACACCTCATGAAAACACATGGACGTTTTTGGACTTTGTTGCAGTTGTTGTGTTTTAAATGTTTATTAGTTGTTTTGTGGAGTTCGTTATTTGCACTACTTTTGATATTTATATTTATTCTAATTGGATTTATTATATCTTTATTGCACATTTGTTTAACTTTATATTTGATGTTTACTAATGTGTATTATTATTATTATTTATATATCATTCTATAGTTTGGAGCAAGTTCTTAACAAGTCTGCCTTGACGGGGGTCTTCGCTCTGAGTGCTTGTCTAGTTCTATATATTGTCTGTCTGTAACTTTTTGTTACCTCTTGGCCAGGACTCCATTGAAAAAGTTTTTTTTTAATCTGTGGGACTTTCCTGGTTAAATCAAGGTTAAATAAATAAAATAAAAATAACACATAGCGCTCACATATTTCTTTTTTCTTCACATGCACTTTTTATTTTTACAGCTAATTCCATTTCTACACATGCAAAGACTTGAGTTTCTCAAACACTTTTGTTTAGTTTCGAGGTCTAGAACAGTTCATTACTTTGCCAAGGAACAGTGGAGTTATGTTTTCACCAGCGTTTGTGTGTGTGTTTGTGTGTGTGTGTGTGTGTGCGTGTGTTAGTTGGTAACATAACTCAAAAAGTTATGGATGGGTTTGGCAGAAATTTTCAGGAAATATTGATACTAGCACAAGGAACAAGTGATAAAAGTTTGGTGGTGATCAGTGGGGTGGGGGGCATGTGCTTTTCAAGTTTATTACCCTGCCCCCCTGTTTGTTTCTCAGCAACTTTACACATAAACTACTGGACTAATTTGTATTTCTAAATTTGAGGGAAGGTGTGGTGGTCCAGATTAGATCCTATTAAATTTTGGTGAATGTAGGTCAAAGGTCCAGTGTTTTAGCAGTGATAAGAGGTCAAATGTGTGCAAGGGGGCGGGGTTTGTAGTGGTGGGCACCACTTGTTTGTTAGTAACATTATCCCCAAAAATTATGGATGGGTTTGACTGAAAATTTCAGGAAATGCTGATATCAGAATAAGGAACAAATGATTACATTTTGGAGGTGATTGGTAGAAGTATGAGGGAGGGGGCACATGTGTGTGATTTGTAACAAGATAACTCAAAAGGTTATGGATGGATTTGGCTGAAAATGTTGATCCTGATGGTGATAATTTTTTATTTTTTTTGGGGGGGGGGGTGCACTCAGAGTGCTTTTCTAGTTTTCACTGTTAATTATTTCATATTACTGACTCTAATTTGAGCTCACAACATAAAGTGAACAAGTAGCAGCTGATAAAAGTCACCATTCAGCAAAAGTTAGTAACAGCAAAAGTGGAGCTGAAGCCAAAGCCTTGGGTCGACGGTGCAAATGCCAGACAGGTGGTTAGGTGTGTATGAAAATGAAGAAGGGAAGGGAAGGGTGGTGGAGGAAAAATGGTGTGCCAGCTCAGCAAAAACCTCTGCTGGATAAATAAGAATTAGAAAAAAATAAAAACCCTCTGCTGTGGCAACATGCAGAGTATATGCAAAGCCACAAATCATACTGACTGACTTATGGCACAGATTCAGAGGAATGTGTGTCCTACTGTACGTCTAACCTCAAACACAACTGACTCTGTAATATACCGACAGAGCAAAAATCAACCTTTAAGACGAAGGTGTCAAACTTACTTTAGTCTAGGGGCCACATGAAGCTAAATTTGATCTGAAGTGAAGCCAGACCAAAAAATATTATAATATAGAAATAAAACTTTCCTCAGTGTTTTTGAGCAAAAAAAAAAAGTTAAATTACAATATAAATTTCTTTTTTACAGCTACAAACTATTCTTTCAACCAATATGAAAAACATGAACAAACTGAAAACATATGTATAATTTTATGAGTGTTCTGCCTGTTACTAAATGTTTTGTGTATTTGTAGATCCACTCTGATCTGCATAATAAACTCAAGCGTAAAACTGTTTAAAAAAATTGCACTTATTTTATTTAAGAATTATCAGGTTGTTCTTATTTGTTCATGTTGCGTTCATGTACTGTTTGGTAGATGGAAACATTTTCATGACAGAATTTAACTTTTTTCACTCTTAAAATCACAGAAAAAGTTGGAGTGGGCATTATTTATAAATGATCCTTTTATTTATAGTTTTATTGGTCCGGCCCACTTTATATCATATTAAGTTGTATTTGGCCCAAAAGTAAAAATGTGTTTGACAAACTACACAAGCTTTAAATGTAAACTCAGGAAACGACCAAAGTATTGAAAAAAAAAAATCCACATCTGATTCTAAAACACAACAGCACCTACGTAGATGCATAATGTATTACCAAAACAAAAAGGTCAAAGCAGTTAAAAACTTTGTAGTGCCTTTGCTGAAGACAAGGTTAAATTAGGAAACAAATCACACTCCGTGCTTTGGGTGTCAACACTGTTGCTGAATATATTTGGGTTTGAGATTGATAGTTGAATTAAAAAAAACCCCACAGTACAAGTTTAACATGGCATGTGATGTGAACTGTTGGAACAGACACTACTCTGTTGTTTCCTGCTTATTGCAATTAACTCATCAATACAATAATGTGAACATCTGTTGAGAATGAAAATAGTCTTTACTTGAAGCCTCATTTAAATGCATGTTACACAGACATATTTTCAGCCTTTTACATGGTCATCTGTTGTTGTTTTATACTTCTTCCAGTAAATATTAAATGTTGTTTGTTTCACATTTGCCCTGTTTACTGGAAGTTTGTATTCTTGTTTAATTCTGAATAAAAATTAAGTCTGCTTTCAGATGCAATGCAAACTTAATTCCAGTTTTAAAAAAATGATACTTCCAAATTAAACTTAATTCTGAATAAAATCACTGGTTAAATCTGATCTTAATTCTAAATTTGATAATTCCACGTGCTGACGAAATTAATGATGCACATATTCCGCTGTCGGCATTACTTTGTTGATTCCTATGTTTGATTCATTCGAGCTACTGCTTCATAATCACCACAAAAATAAATGCAAACATCACGTGTATTATCTGGTCTAACATGTTGATAGTTGAAACAAAAGCAAAACAGGAAGTGGACGCAATCGTTTCCTTCCAGTAGACACCCAGACCGTTCTGTCCAATCAGAACCCTCTGTACCTACAGTTCTGAAAGACCAATTAACTAGAGCAGAATACACCCGTTTCCATGGAAACCTTGATTTGGAATTAACATGCCCATGTAAATGCAAAAGAAATAGGTTTACTTCTGAATTATTTTATTCCAAATAAATATTTTGGAATTAAAAAACACCATGTAAATGTAGCTATTGTGTGTCATCTATTGTTCTAAACTGTTTATTTGTCTGTCCTTAAATTCTGTAAATACATGTAAATAATTGATGTAGAATACAGTTCTTCATCTTTTCACGGTCATCAGATATCACCCATTTGGACATTCAGAGGTTTTGTAGTTGCCGTGCAAACACTGACATCTTCTACAACATTAATTCACCAATAAAACCCATAGACTTTGCAAAAAAAAAAAATTAAATTAAATTAAATTAAAAAATCTTCAGTTTTCCTTGGTTTTTGATTTAAAAACACTCAAATGTAAACGCCTCATCCTGATTAAAGTACATGATCAGTAAATTAAATATAGGAAAATAGCAGATTTTCATAGAAAAAGTGCAAAAATATAGAGGCTAATATAATATTAATTAATAATCTGCAGCAGACCCCTCTGTCCAAAACTAATTTCTCCCTAGGGAGACAAATAAAGATACTTTGAGTTTTTAATATAAAAAAAATATGAGCATGAATTAATTGGGGAACTTTCACAGAACAACACTGTATTTATAGGTTACGTTATAGTTGAAGTTTCATTATTTTTATATTTATTCTCTTGTCTATGTAGCACTTTGAGACTGTTTAAATGTAAAGTGCATTATAAATTATTATTATTATTGCAATAAACAAACCGGGTTTAATTGGTTCTAAGTTACAGTAGGTATTCTGGTTGGCAAACTGGATAAGCACAGCATATGTTACACTATAAATTACATTTCTTCTTCAGAGTTATTTTTATTACATTTCTAAATATACTCACGCTTTGGTATTTATTGTGTTAGCATTGATAACCCTTAAAAATCATACTTAATCAATGCTGTCTGTAAAATATGTTATGAATATGGATGTTTTGTTTGAACAGTAAAAAGTATTTATTTGTGTGTGGTTAAAGAACTGCCTACTATCTGTATGATTTCCAGTTTGAACCTGATATCAACCTGAATCAGTCCTCCACCTACAGATGAGTAAAGTGCTCAGTTTTTTTTTTTTAAATACAAAGAAAAGAACACCTACACAAAAATACATATCCACGAGCTTCAGTACTTCAGACATCTTAGAAATAAAAACATGACTTAATAAGGCTCATTTCCATCCATTCAGTTTGGCTGATATGTGTCTACTTTCCTTATGTACAAGAAATACAAGAAAATTAGATTTTTTGGAGGACAAAGGCTGTGCTGAAATGTAATAGCAGTTTTATGTCATTTGAAATAAATATATATATATATATATATATATATATATATATATATATATGGCTGTGTTATGCATTTAAGGAATATAGACTAAAATATATGTAGAATAAAGAGGTCAACCCTTATGGACTCACAATGATTTTTGTGGTGACATCTCAATACATTTTTCTCTATATTTATCTTTTCTACAGGTGATTTTCCACTGTTTATGCTAATGTGTTCATATGCACTTGGCAGTTTTTACTGAATATTATGGAATTTCCTATATTTCATTTACTGATCATGTAGATCACATGTGTCCAAACATAAGGCCCGGGGGCCAAATCTGGCCCACCATAGGGTCCAATCTGGCCCATAGGATAAATAACAATGAAGATATTAATGGTGTAAAAATGATTTGAATTCAGGTTCTACATACAAAATAATTAGATCTCACTTGAGTCAGACCAGTAAAATATGATCATAATTGCTTATAAATAATAAAACCTGCAGATTTTAATGTAAAAAAGTAAAATTACATGAAAATCTTAACATGAATAAACCATACTTTCACAAAAACTTTAATAAATACCTGTAATAATAATATTCTGCCTGTTACTAAATGTTTTGTGTATTTGTAATAGGTTGGTTACATTACTATAGTCATATGTGGATGTGAAGCTGCGTGAGTTTTCCACTGGGAAAATGTCTGTGTTTTGTGTAGTTTACGGTTGTGCCAATCATTCTGAGAGAAGGAAAAGACATTTTTTTAGAGTACCAAAGATTACCATTCACAAAGGTGAGAAATGGGTCGCGGGGGTCCCACGACACTGGTGAGGATAAAGCGGGTTCAAATGACAAGATGAGAAACAAGATATATTTACTTAGAAAAAAGGAAGAAAATGTGTTTATACTTTCTACCTAATAGCAACTTTACCTACAAGTGATGATTACAAACTTGGTCCTCATGAGGTATGGAAACCAGAATGTGTGTGTGTGTGTGTGTGTGTGTTACCTGGACAGAGTTGAGCCTGCAGTAGCCATTGAGGGGGAAGCGGATGACGTGCGTTGGGTCTTGGTTCCAGCCGGCGTTGACTGAGTTACACATAACGTCTCCTGTCTCGGGGAAGATCTCCTCAATCAGAACCTTCTCTCCACTCAGAGCGATCCTCTCGCCCAGGTCGGGTGTGACGCGGACCACCAGGCAGTCGCAGGGCTGCGCCATCCGACGCTGCTCACGCTCCTGCTTCCAGCGCTCCAGCTCCTTGATCATCGGTGTGAGCTGGTAGTAACGCGCCTCCTCGTACAGCAGGTGGAAGTCCTACACACAGAACACACCAATATTAACCCACACACATATACACATCTATCATCAAAACGGCACAAAAACATCCTAAACTACAGTTCCATATATGGAGACATAATGTTACTGCAGCTTTGGGAAGGCAGCAGATGGTATATTTTTTGCGTCTGCTGTTTGCCCCAAAGCAACTGATGAACTAATGACAAAGAGTCCTTGAGCCAGACACTTAACCTGTAATTACTGCAACAGCATGGATCCTGCTGCATCTGCCCTTTGACCTTTAAGGTAATACAGGCGTGCAAGTTGGAACAAATGAGGAAATTAAAGAGCAGCAAGTAAAATAACTTTTCTGTCCTTCCAAAGTCAACAGAGACTAGAGTTTAGATCTCAATTCATGTATGTTTTCAGTTTATAGAATAAAAGCGCTTTGGTTTATGTTAGGAAAAGATTGTGGTTTGGTGTTAAATAATGTTTATTTGATAAAAAAACAAAAATAGAATTATAGTCAAGGCTAATTTCCTGCTTTAGTCGCTGCATATAAATATATATTAAAAAAAAACTTTCCTTTGAGCTTTTTCTATATCAAACCAACTGTCTGATATTGTTCTGTAACCGTGAAGTACTGTTGTCAGTGCATAAATCCACCATCAAAACTGTTAAAACAACTACAAATGAACACGAACTTCTGACAGACCAACTTAAAAAGGATCATTGGCTGTTAAAACAGTTCAGTGCTGATATACATATATCGACAATACATGTCTTTGTGGTTCACAAATGTGCAGATTAGACATATTAGTGGTTTGTGAGAGCATAGAATATGTACTGATATTTGTGTTTTAGTCATTATTCTGTGCATGTTGGATACCGTTTTCTATTTCTATAGTCATATCATGGAGTGAAAAACATGTGTCTTTGACCTCCACAATGTTTTTCAGTTGAGCAATTCCACAGTGTAGGTTTTTGACTTAACTTCAGTGAATTAAAAAATCTGATCGAAAAAGGAAAATATTCATGCATGACCCGTTCGGTCCGCATTTGATAGGAATAATAACAAAAACACTGTGTCGTATAGAACATCTCCGTTCTTAATGTGTAGTGCATCTTCTGGAACGAAACAAACATTAAGCCAAGATCATTGATGATCTTTGATTGGCAGGACCACAGTCTCCATAAACAAAGCTTGGCCATGCTGCCAATGCTGCTGATGATGCTGCTGATGCTGCTGCTGCTCTCCTCTACAGTAGCTCTTGGCAGCACTGTGCTAGCCTTTAGCATGTTTTAGTGAGCTGACTCCAGAAAGGCCGTCAGTAGGGCTTCAGTGGAGTGGGATGGTGCATTCCTGTATGCAGTCAGTCTGCAGCAGATTGCCTGCCTCTCCCTCCTGGGCAGGGCTTGCTGGGGGCCATTTGCCCCCGTGCACTTGCCTCTAATTTCCCACAAGACCAGATGGCACAATCATTCACGGCTACCATAGAAAAAAAAAAAAGCAGGGAGACGGAGGTTCGCTATTGGAGGCAGACAGGAGGTGAGGAAAAGATATGTGCAAGTGAACATGAGGACAATCATCAGCCAAGAAGGATTTTAATGTATTCCTCGCATGGAGGGAATTTTATGTTAATGAAGCTTGTCCCGATGTTGAGCTCCTATTAGAGCGAGATTTAATTAGGTTATACCTAAACACTACAAATCTTTCTGCTAAACAATTAGTAATTAATAAATCTGTGCTCTAGTGTCTCGCTGTGACAAAGAAAGACCGTTTAATTCCTTCTGACTTTAGGAAGTGTCATCACTTTCAGCTTCCCTTTGCTCTCTGTTTTCGCTTCTTTTACTAAGTAAACATTAACTATTTGATCCATACTGACCATTATAGTGAACAGTTATTCTACAGCTGTTCTCTGGTGGAAGTGTTCATGGGTTTTATTGTTTTAGTTCCATATCAGTCAGTTCATATCATTACTGTAACTTGGTTGTTCTTAATACCTGATCTGCACTAACATGTTTACTTGTAAATCAATTGCTTGTTGTTATTAGACTGTAATTAGCAGCATTTCCATTACCTTTGGAAATTTGCAAAATATAAAAAAACTGGTAATGGAAACACCTGAATTTCAAACAACTCAAATATCGATAAATATTTGTTATGCTTTCATGACGTTTCGATATTCTAATATATCGCAAAAGCGCAATGGAAACACTTTTTCTCCAATTACATGTCACAGGACGTGACATACATGGTCACGTGACCACTTTTCTCTGAGTGAAAATGGCGCGATACACACGAACAGAGGAGGAGACGTTTCTTGAAATAATTCAGGATAAAAACATAAGTGGCATTTGAGAGACAGTAAATGGCAGAGAAATACAGCATGATATCAAGACATTTAAAGGTCCATCTTCCAGCAGTGAAATCTCACAGGATGATATTTCATGATAGTTACGACACCCCTGCCTACAACAACTGTCAATGGAAACCTGTTCAAAGTGCAAATATACTTTGTCGAAATGTCAGGAATATCGCTATTGTTTTGTGAAAAACTGAAATGGAAACACAGCTATTAACAGTAATTAACACTCTTCTTAAGCCTTGTGTGGTCCTCCGGGTCAAAGTGACCCAGTGGCCCACAAATGTGCCTTTTCATACATATGGTGCCATTGCTTACTACATTTGTGATTCTAAAAATGGTAAGATATCCTTGGGGGTGGGGTGATTAGTTAATCTGGACTTTGGAATATGGGTCTGTAAGACACTGCCTGTACGGAGGACAGCAACTACATTAAAAATGTTTTATTTCATAGTGTTCTGATATTGGGTTTTAAATGGTTCAAAGCCTAAACACATCTTTTCAGGCTCAGTGGGTATTGTTATATCTACATAATAAATAGATTCATTAAAAAGATTTCAATCACATTGCTTTTTATCAGGCCTAAAGATGAATAAAAACACTTCTCGACTAAGGTTCTCATAATTCATCCATCAAAGGGTTAATCAACCCAGTCACCACAATAAAATGTGACCATTGTTTCTGAAAACCACACATACATATTATGTCAATACTTGTCAACCAAAAACGACATCTCCCATCAGCATTTGTAGACACATAAATGGCTTATGATGCTTTTCAACCATGTGCCTCAGAAACTATAATCACGTGTAACTATATATTCTTTTTATTGTTAGATTCAGACATTAACAGAGGTTGGTTTGACTTAGACACCAGGATATGGTTTAATACAAAATAACAAAAAAAGTCAAACATGTTTAAATCATTTGTCAACATTTGAACAAAAATTGATCTGCAATGATTAATCAATTTTACAAGTGCCTGTAACTATATTTGTTCTTTTGAGTACTCTTGTTATTTAAGAAAAGAATAATTATTCTCAGTCCTAAAGAAAAACTGATTGTGTTATTTAAACCTTTAACACCTAGTGGGAATATTTTAGATTTTGTACTTCTGCCATCCACTGTAACCTCCTCCTACATATTGAAAAAACTAAAAAAAGAGAGAGAGAGAGAGACTAGCAGAGCAGTACAAAGTCTGCCTGATCATATACACATGTCTATAAATGTTGATATAAAACATACTGTCTCACAAACATTGAGATCATAAATATCGGCGGTTTTGCGGAAACGCACAATGGCAATTCGATTGACATTAAAACCATTACAGTGCGGATCGAAATTGTTTATCTTTGTGCAAGCGCAAAGTTTAAATGCCCTTGAAAAGTGAGACAGTGTGTGTTTGTACTGTGGAAACAACATATGTTTCATATAGTGCAACAGTGGTGGCTGTGGCTGTGGGTGCCGAAGCCGCCAGGGAGCCCTGATCTAAAAAAGAGTTTTTCCCCCTTCCCTTCTCTGGACCACTGCTGGGTACAGAAACAGAGCATGGCAGCAAACAGCATATTCATTAACCCTGCTGCTTCTGTCAGACTATTTGGCCTTGAAAAGCCTCCCTCTCTGGTTTACCCCCTTCATCTAAACTGCGCCTTCATCTGAGGCGTGTGAACGACACCCAAATACAACTCCATCTGCGCGAGGCGTTGACGCAACACATCTTAAGCTGACGGTCTAATATTTAAGATTGCAGAATGTGAAAAAAGGGGAGGGAGGAGGTCCTTTTTTTTCCCTTTTTCTCTCTCTTTCTCCCTGTCTTTTTCTCTCCTGGCCTTCTCGGTGCAGCTGACAAAACTCATACTGAGACGCATCCCTTCAGGCAGCTCTCTGTATCAAAGTGTAGCTCCTCATCCTTCACAGGTCTGAAGCCATGGATGGATATGTTTTTAACAGGGGTCTGTCTGCGAGGCACTTTAGTCATTCTGAGCAGCGCAGAAAACAACAGAGTAATCCTAAGCACCGAGGTGAGGATGAGAGGGAGACAGGGCCAACAGCTCCGTCCTGGCTGCTGGAGCTGCTACTGCTACCGCTGCCAGCTCTACCAGACAATTCATCCCCCAATCCTGTGTCCAGACAGCCCGTTTGAGCTTCAAAATAATGATCCGACCTGATCGCCCGTCGGCAAGGCAACATCTCAGGGAAGGACAGAGGGAGGGAGAGACAAGAGGGAGGTAGAGAATGAGAAGAAGAACAAGTAAATGATGGAAACTGTCACTAGGAGGGCTGCAGAGGACTCCAAAACCTACCGTATGTTTTGGGCAGAGAAACAAAAAAACTGAACCCACACAAGTGGAGGTTGATTAAACAGGCCACCAGAGACAAACCCAGCTGACTTTCACATAACATCCAGCCTTGTGGAAAAAAAAACAGCACTAACATTAGCTTTGTTTTCTTATTTTTTGTTATTTAATATCTGAAGAAACAAGGCAATATTGATTTAAAGTGAAATAGAAAAGCCTGAATAAACCAAAGCAGAAGCCGCTAACGCTTTATAACCGTACCCTCAGTATGACTGAGCATTGCTTACACTGTTGTGATTAATTGTAGTTTGAATAATGAGATGAGGGAGGATATTAATAGTGAATATTTTGTTCCACTGATGTAGTCTGAAGAAATTTCTTTTTCTATTCTGCTCAGACTTTCACATTGATTTAGCAAAACACACAGCGCTGTGGCTGCCAGCAGCAGAACAGACCCAGCCCTCGGGCGACGGCAAGCCTGATTGTGTTCAGATAAGGACATGCTCAATTCCGCCTCACACTATTTGCATTTTTTTTTCCCCGGCTTCACGCAAATTGAAAGGTATGCAGATCAACACTGGCTTATACGGAGGGATCATAATGAGTTGAAACAATGGAGTCCGTTGCATTCTCCTTTGACTACGGTGCCTGATTGGACTGTCAAGGCTTCACAGAAAAGGGAGGGAAAGCATGAATAAGAAGGGAAAAACTAATCGGTACTGAGTCAGGCCATCATTTGCCAAATATGCAGGGCTTTCATGTCATGTTCTGTTGTCTGAGGTTTGGCTCTTGTTCAGACTATCCGTGAGGCCTGGAGAGTTTGCCCCCGGCGCTGTGTGGCTTGGCTTCGCCTCGTTCCTGCTTACAGAATGATGAACAAGCGCCAGTCTAGTGGAAAGGTCACAAAAGTTAAGGTGGAGTATAAGTGAAGAGTGGAATACACAAAGGAAATATTACTTACTAACACCCTGAACTCCTAAAGACCCAACACTTGTTTTATGGCAGTTCCCTAATTTTTCCTCTATATTTAACCTTTCTTAAGTGAATTTATCACCATTTATTATTATATATTATCCTCTATTTTGAGACTTTTTTTTATCAAAAATGACATATATCCATCCATTTCTTGTACAGTTTTATTTCATTATTATTTCATATATACTTTATTTATACTGTGTTTATATTTTTAAACTTTGTCTATAATTATAAATGGACCACAGTACAAATGTCGTACCTAGGAAGTGAACTGGTTTGGCAATAAAGATACTTGAATTTAATTTACAGATCATGTGTTTATCACACTGAGATTACACTTGAGCGTTATGATACCAAAATCAGAGAAAACTGAGGAAACAGTGTAGTCTATCCGCGCTAGACGCCCCTAGCGGTAGCAAAATTTAATTTGCTACCGGGGACGGTCTAGTTATGCTCAATGTAACTTTTGGCTAGATTTGTCTGAAACTGGCCGACGAATAACAGTGAAGTATAGAGTCAGAGGGCGGGCCTAACAAAGTGATGATAGAGAAACAACCATAGAAGAAGAAGAACAACAAGGATAGATAGCTGCCGACTGGGTGGAGATTTCCTTTTATCAAAGATGAGTGAAGAATGTGAGAAAACGTCAGCAATCTTTAAATTCGCTCCATAATCCACCATTTTGTTTAGTCATTTGTAACTTTCTCTGGACTCCTCTGTGAACTTTCCGGCGCTCTAACTACTGTACATCATCCTAAAGATTACACTGATTGGTTGTCTTACCATCCTATTGCATACAGAGGGGTTTTCAAAATTTGAAAGACAACCTCTTAGCCCGCCTCCCCTGCCTATGAAGCACGACTAGACCCATACAGGAAATGAATGGTGATAATGTGGCTACGCTGGAAACAGTGTGTTTTTCAGTCAAATCTGAACATAAACACAGTGTGTCCATGCACTGGCACCCTGGGTTTTTACTGATGAACAGATGCAGAAGATGACAGTGTTTTATCCAAACGGGCCATATCTGAAGATTGCGAAAAGATGACAAACTGTATTTTACATCATTTGTGTGTATTGATTAGTGAGTCTAGAAGTTATTAAACATTTGAAATCAGTAGATGTTTATAGTTACTGGTGGATATTTGAGTCTTTATGGGTTAAACATGGTGGAGCTTGAGGCAGAATATACACACATACATCATTTTACCAAATAGAGGTAAAAACTATTCGTGAAATGATTATTTTGGGATACAAAGAACGTCTGTGTACATTTTAAAAGACATCATAGTGACAATTCTGAAAAGTATTACAATATTGTGTCTCATTTATTAATTTGGTTTTACATCTTCCTTCTGGTTAATTTGGTTAACTCTCATACCTGTTCATTGTTCTTGTTAACAGCCTACAGCAGGATTTTCTAACAAAGTTCTAATAAATAAAACCCATTGTTCGATACTTGGCATTAATACTCCTTTTACAGCTGCTGGCATAAAGAACACATTAACTTTTTTTTGTAAAAATATATTTGACTCCAAGGTTGGCGGCATTTGTTTGGCTTTGTACCATTTAGTGTAGGATAATTTTGGACGTACTGCATCTGCACTAAGGTCGTGTTCCGATAACAGGTCTTAATGCACAATTCAGATTTTTGGGTGAAATCCAATTTTTTGTGAGGTTGTTCGTGTTACATATTAAATTGGGAGTTCTATCAGTTTGTATGAACTGAATCCAACCCTGAAGTGACCTGCATGTGCAAAAAAAGTCCTGATGTAATACATGACCACACAGTCCACATTACCACACTGTTTACAGAAGTAAAGATACTAGTGATCGACCAATATGGATTTTTTGGGGCCGATACAGATTTTCATTTTTGTTTTACATCAGCTTTCGCTGATGGCCGATACAGGCTGCTGATAATTGTAAGCCGATATTTCAAGCCCATACTGATTTTTTTCTCTCTCAAATGATAACAAATGTAAGAAAATCTTCTTTATTTACAATTAGGAAATAAAAAATGCCACAGTTAACCTAATAAATATTACTACACGTTTGTTTTTTTCAGTGTGTACAGCAGGCTTTCCAAGTATACACAGCAAATATGGGAGTGTTAAATATGTCAGTGTGTCAGTGATGAATACAGTGTTGGTGTTGCATTCATATCACATTGATTTAAAACAACACTGCACCTGGTGCTTTTGTTAAATTAATGTTGTTAAATCAGGGTGTTGTTAATATTGGTGTTAAACTAATCCAGATTGGTGTCAAATCAAATTACGCCCTTACGTAAGAGTTCTAGAATGTTTGACGGATGGAAGAAAAATTTCCAAACCAACCATCGCCATCTTGTTTTTCAGTAGAGCTGGTGAAGTTGCTTGTTCTTACAGAGCCCCTTAGGGCAGTGTTTCCCAACATTTTTGAGCCACGGCAAATATTTTACATTAGAAAAATCATAAGACACACTACCAAAGAAAAATCTCACAAAAGGTGTATTTATTGAAATATAATGCAAATCTAGTCTTGATTTACTTATTCAGTGCAAAAACGAGCCTGTTGAGTTAATCACAAAGTTGACACTCTTACGGGAATTTAAGAAAGACACCCGCAGCTCAACAGCTCAGAGTGGATCAGTGGTGTGTGCTGTTGTATCTATAATCACACTGCTCACTTACACTACCAATAAGATGAAATTGCGTCATTTTTCACGCCACACCTGATGATTTCTCAGGGCACACTAATGTGCCACAGCACACTGGTTGGGAAACACTGCCTTAGGGGACACTGGGAGTGGAACAAAATTGGGTCAAGTATTGTGAAATCTCACAATACTTTTGCAATATAGTTATTGGGATGGTTCTGCCATGACTCTGCATAGTCACCATGTTTACAGCCTCCTTCCCTTTTGTTTACGAGGAGCAATGCATTGTTACCTCTGCCAAAGAGGAAATGTTTTTGCCAGTGTTCATTGGTTGGTTTGTTTGTTTGTTTGTGTACAAGATAACTCAAATACTTATGGACGGATTTTGATGAAATTTTCGGGGTAGGTTGGTAATGGGGAGATCTGGAAATGATTAGGTGGTAATCCGGGGGGGGTCTACCTTGGCGGAGTTTTCTAGTTAACAAATGTATTCTCTACTCCCTCTGGGTTGTGTGGCTTAACTTAACTTTACTGACCATTACTATATCACCATGGTAACTCATTGAGTGTGAAATGGATTATCCAGAGTAAAAATCATTTTAGCTCAATTATTGGATGATTGGAAATACATTCATATAGTTGACATCAAAATCACACCATTCAGATGTACATTGAGAAAGTTCCATTTTGCCGTTTTGAGCCAAACTGTGTTAGCATGGAAGTGATTAGCACATGTGTTTACGCTGACACAAAACACTATTTTTAGACTAACTCTTCTAAAGTTCTAAACAACATCACACTTACGTGGTAGTAAGTAGAGGGTCCCTAAAGACAAACTCAAGTATCCTGGTCTTCATGTCATCAGATAGTGTGTCCAGAGTTACTGATCTATAGCCAGTACCTTTCTGGATGCAGAAGACGTCTTTAGGAGGAAGTCTGCAATAATAGTTTGCCAAGTGCAGACTTCCTCCTAAAGATGGCTTCTGCATCCAGAAAGGTACTGGCTGTAGATCAGTAACTCTGGACACAATATCTGATGACAGGAAGACCAGGATGCTTGGGTTTCAAACAGAACATATGAGTATTATCCTTTTTGTTGCTGAAAGAATTAAATAAAATGAAATGATTAAAAAAAATACATAAACATTTTTAAAAAATATTTAAAAAATGAATACATTAAAAATTCAAATATAAATAAACAAATAAAAATAAATGCATTTAAGAAATGTAAATATATACAAATACATTTTTTTTAATTAAATTGCAGGATCAGCCATGTGACTATTGTGCACACGTACCTTGCAATGTTGATGCTCAAACAATATATTGTACAGCTCTAATGTTGGTATATATGACATCATTGTAATGACTAAACTTACTTAAAAAAAAGTATTTGAATACTGATCTTAATGTTGACTACAATGATGTTACATCCCTTTGGCTGCAGTCACACAGCTAGAATATACACTCATAAGACTCATTTGTGGTTTTGGTTCTTTTTTCCATTTTCAAATGTCTTTTTCTAGCACATTTCCAGACAGTGCAAAATCAGTTCAGCCGTTGGAATAAATCTTAGTTAAAAAAAAAAATCTGTATATTGCCTTACAAGGAGCCATCTGTATGTCTGGACCAGTTCCATGGTGTTTACTTTAAGAGCATAGTTCTTATTTGGTTGTTTTAGTTTAATTTGCACATTTGTTAGCAGCATAATGACAAAAATGGACTGTACTTATATATTGCTTTTCCACCTTCAAGGTTTTACATTAGTCTCACATTCACCCACTCATACACCAGTAGGTTTCTAAGGTTCTGTTAGTCCTACTAGGAGACTAAGTCAGGGTTCAGTGTCTTGCTCAATGACACTTTGACATGTGGACAGCCAAAGCTGGGACACGAACCGCCAACCCTTCAATCATTGGACGACCCGCTCTACCAACTGAGCCACAGCCGTCCAAAATTCATAAGGTGTACTACTCTGATGAAGTATGGTCACAGTATTTAACACATTTTTAATGAAATAACTACAGTATTTACCATGAAGTTGGAATAACATGGTTTTATTTCTTGTCATGAAAAGAAAGTGATTGATTCTGAACCTGTAAAGATGTTCACCACTGATCAAAATCATCTACTGATCTAAACTGTTTAATACTCGTTAATCCACTAATCCTATCAATACATGTAAATAATTGGTGTAAAATACAGTCTTTTCATGATCCATTTGGGTGTTCAGAGGCTCGGTAGTTACCATGGAAACACTGTTGTCTTCTACAACATTGATTCATCAGTAAAACCCATGGAGTTCAATCAATGACAGTGGACAGAGATGTTTGTTTTTACATTAGTTATTGATATATTTGCTGAAAAAGTCACTTTTTTCTTCAGTTTTATATTTTTGATATAATACCCCTCAACTTTAATCTGAGTTTTTATAAACATCTACATGACCATTACTTTAAATATAGGAAAGCACCTGATTTTTCCAGAGAAAATGCTAAATTACAGAAGGTGATATTATCATACATTGTGATCAATCATTTAAAGGAGATGTATAATTGAAAATCCACTTTGTTTAGCAATTAAATACATGTTTTTTTGGTACTTTGAGTGTTTAGTAGTGCTATTTTTTTAATGTATTATCTTCTGGTGCTGTGTGTAAATCTTTATATTCTTTTTGGGTTATATTTTTCAGTCTGTTTATTTTCCTTCAGTTATTACATTTTCTTGTCTAATTGTCGTGGATTTGGTATTTTTTTCTCACAGCGATTTTGTAGTCCAAGTTCAGTTATGCTGAAGATTGCTAATAGACAAGTCAAAATTGTTGGTTATTGGGTGGGTTGCAAGATGTTTTCCTGGAGCTTTTTTTTTCCATTATAACCCTTATAACCAACTAATTAAATGCTTCAACATACAAATAATTAAAAAGAAAAACTATTGTTGCCAGTGGAATGGACAGGACTGAAAAAACACCATCCGATCACTTTGAGTAGGTGCTCAAAATAATTGGATGGTGTTTTTTCAGTCATGTGATGTCTATCAAACTCAACTGCCATTTATCTGCCCCCTCTGTGTCTACCCCTTGTGGTGACCCCATCTGCACATCTACGCAATTTGAACCACATATATGTGGTTGGAACACTAGAAGGATGGAATAATAAAAATAAAAGAATAAGCGGATAACATAGGGAAGTGTGTATAAAATATAGAGTAGGGAATGTGCTGTCAGTGTGGACTATAATACTACTACTACTACTACTACTAATAATAATAATAATAATAATAATAATAATAATAATAGTAGGCTAATACATTTGCATGGCCCTTTTCATAGCACTCAAATATGCTTTACATAGAGTACAATAAAAAACAACTACAATGAAAACAACTGATGGAAATCAAAGCATTTATACATTAAAATAGTCAGAACCAAGTTTACACAATGTTTAACACTTTTACAAACCCCGAGACTCTAACCGGAAATAGAATATACCAACTCCCGGGATGAAACTGACATGATAACGGCGACTTGTTGTTGATGGCGTTCATGGTTATAGTTCATGGTGACCCAAGATGGACAGCAGTCAAGTGGTGTTTCGCCCATTTTGAGGCGAACACGTGAGCTGATTAACTCGGTTTTGTTGGTCAGTCCTTGGAGTTTTTAAATGGCTAGCCACCAACAACTAGTCCCCGTTATCATTTGCGGTTCAATCCCAGGGTTGGTACATCCCATTTCCGGTTAAATTACTTGTACATTTGTCTCGGGACTTGTAAATGTGTTATGGTAATTTTATTTTGTTCTATGATATGTAAAATATTTTCTACATTGTAATTTTGTCTCAAGGTTTCACCGTATATGGCTGACTTTAATGCACGTAAGCGGTGCAGACCGGGAAGCCACACCCCCACGTTCTCAGAGGCTGTAGCACCAGTACATGAAACGAAGCTAGGATAGCTATGTTTGCTATCTTAGGACGTAAAGTTAACCAGAAAACAGTTATGTCACGAACATAAATCAGTAGGAAATGTAACATTAATCAGATAGAATTGAAGTGGGTCTGACCAGAGCTCCAGTAGGAACCCGAAAAGAGGGTGGGGGGAAAGGAGCGCGTGCCGGACCGGAGCCAGGCTAACTATTGCTGTGAACCCTCATGAACAAGCATTGCGCATGCCTGTGTTCTGGAGGCGTGGCTTCGGGAGGAAGCCTGAAGAAAGTGTTTAGACTTTTGAATTATGTATTTTCAAACTGTGGCTGCGCGAACGATTTTTTCTAAGATAATCATACCTCCACCTTTAACCCACACAATTCCTTACATCGCCCCCCAGCATCAGACCCTGTTCAAGGTGCCTGGTTCAATTAGATTCACATTGGAAATTAACTGACGTGAGTGTGGAAAGTCCTCCTGTTTGTGGGAAGCACCTCAAGGACTAGTGCTTCAGTAACTTCCACTAGTATCAAGAGTGATTTAACCAAAGACTTGGTCTGACTGAGGGGTCACTTCCTTCTCTCTACGGAAATGACATACGCAGCAAAGCGGTAAGATCCAAATAACCATAAAAGGACATGAATGTTATGTGTTGATATGACATCCTGTCCATTGTTTTTATACACAAAATAAGATATATACTTAATGAATGAATGAAGTATAGTTACTATGAGTATCTTTTTTGTGGGTGTTAAAGAATACGATTTGGACCTCATGTCAGTGATCACATTTAATTTACTGACCCGTTTCAGTTTGGTGTCATTTGGAGTATGTCTGAAAATATTGCATTTGTCGAAATCCATATAACAGGAGTGGTCAAGATACTGACGAATGTGTTCAATTCTCAAATGTCTGTTGTGATATGGTTGTGCTATTTCCATTTCAGTCATCACTACTCTGTTATAGCCATCCCAATTTGGATATGCCTATTGATAAAATATACCCCCATCTGGAGCTCTAAACTGATGACATCATCACTTGGCTCCACTGGCATTCATTTATTGGGCTTGCTGCTGCAAGCTAAAGTTCTGTTAATGTGACATGGCAGAAGAGTCGTAGTATGAGTTTGAAGACGACTTTGAATACGATAGGCGTCCCTATGGTTTAAAACCTGAGTACACCGATGAGGAGGTATTGGAAAGGAGGATGTGGAAACAGGCGGAGGTGCCCAGATCATTTCTGTTATATGGATAACACATGGTTCTGCAGGTTCATATTCTTCATTCTCTTGGGTCAGACTCAGGCTTAAACATGTACGGTTGGATGGACATATCTGCTGTTGTTGATATTTTTTATAAACTTGGCAATAAAAAGTTCATCTGCCCGTAGATAATAGTATCGTTACCCTCAAAATACCAAAAATGGCAGAATTTTGTGGAGTGGTGGACATATTTAAATAGATCACACCAAAACATGGTGGTCTAAAGACAGGAGTTAATGAGAGGGTCTGTGGAAATTCAATAATGAGGAATTCAGACCAATTAGTATTAGTATTAATTTATTTTACAGTATATTTACTCTATAATTTCCACTTTATGGAGTATAGAGTATTGAAAACAGTTTATACGGTGATGTATTTTTATTTTAAGTTGACATATATGAGCAGGTCTCAGGATTTCTTCTTATTTGTTCTGAAAGTCAAAAGGTTTGTGCTGAACTCTGAACCTGCTCATTTTCTCATGGAAACGATGGAAAAATGGCCGTCAACTTAACCCTCACAGATTTATAATGTTTAGCAACGTTTGAACCACTAGTCCTATTAGTACATGTAAATAATTCAGGAAAACTCAGTATCTTAGCTTTTATCCGGTTTCAGATGTGACCCTGTTGGACGTTCAGAGGCTATGTAGTGATCATGCAAACATCGTTATCTTCTGGAACACCGATTCATGTACTGTACATTGTTTCTTGACACTTGTTTTTCTCTATTCAACTAATGATATATTTTCCCGAGAAACTACATTTTCCTTTCATTTACTCTGTTTTGATATAATATAACCTTTGAATTTACATTGAACATCTCAATACTAAATTAAATATAGGAAAATAAACACTTCCACTCATAGATTACCTTCCAAACATCAATGTAGTTGGATTTTAAAGCTATTTTTGTTGACATTTTCTTTTTGGGGGGGTAGTCCATCATCATTTTGAAGCATAGTAGAGAGCATACAGGCGATTTCACCTGGACTCACCTGTATGGAAACCACTCGGAGTGAAAACTAACAGCTCACGGCTTTGGCACACACACATGGCTGGGCTGTGCTCCAGTGTTAACCAGTTAGCATTTTACCTCCTCAACACTGCACACTCCAGATGAGTCGTCCTCCTTTTTTTTTTTTTTTACCCCAAAGTATATTAATTGCTGCTTGTACTTAGTCTACAGGTAATTCAAGTATTTAAAACAAAGGTGGGTGGGTGTAAAAGATAGCTTTGTAACAGTAGCGTAAAAAATATACAACTATTAATGCAAACATGTTCATGGAAAACGAGCCAGAAAAGGAGTTTTAACACAATGCAAGTGTTCGACCCCTATCTTGGCAGATGGTTTTGGAAAACTATAGCTTTTCACGTTGTTATGTTGTTCAAACTGTGCAAGCTGATGGAGCAGACAAGTACACACAATACAGTATGTTGTGGTGTGAATTTATACCTTGAAGTCATCTGGAAGGAGCAATTTGCTGGTCCTGAGGAAACTGAGAATGTAGCGGAATATCTCGCCATCCCGATCTATGAAGTAGTGCTGCTTCAAGCTGTCCAACACGATGGGCTCGGTGCCATTGAACAGACGACTGATTCTGAAAATTGAAATACACACACACAAACACGCACGCACGCAGGCAGACGGCCGCACACACAAACACACACGTACACACACATACACAAAATGGAATGAGCCAGCTTCCTTCAAATGCATGAAACAATTACCCTCCATTTATTTTTCAATTTTATTAGCACTAAGCTTGAAATGCATTAGCATCCCAGGTTGAAACAAGGGGCTTAAGGCACCGTTCCTCCATTCCAGACTTGTTTGAAGTGTCCCTTCTGCAGAGAGATTACAACAACACACACGCTTGCTGCTTGTACTTACAGAAATTAATGGCATGAAAGTAGCATTACAGCTCTATTATTCCATCTGTCAGAAAGGTGGAAATGCAACAGTGGTAGGAAATGGTAAAGGGTTGTGCAGTAATGTGAGGAAGACATCTGGACCAAGATATTTTTGTTTTTCAGTATGACTCCATTAAGAATGTAAAAAAATAAATAAATAAATAGGTTACTCACATAATGGTATTAAAAGTTTCTTTGTGGCTACTGAATAAAAATGCCACACGATATAATAATTAATTAGTTTTTTTTAAATTAAATAAATAATAATAATAAAAAACATTAAACAGGTATGAAAATAATGCTGAGATCTGTATTTCCTCCTCTTATTTAATCACAAAGTAAATATATTAGTGTTATGATTGCATTAAACAATCACTGCATTATTTCTCAACCAGATAAATTATTATTATGCCCTAGATTAACTTAGTCTTGATTTATTTTTCTGTCATTTTATTTTACACATTCAGGCCTGCATCAGCCTTAAAACATAAGAAAATTGGCTTAAAAAAAACAAACAAGTTTTTGCTATTTTTTTTAACATATTCTTCTGAAAATGGACCATCTGATAATGAAGACAACTTATATCTGCACTTTGACCTTCTATGGTTTTAACATCACAACAAAATTTAAGTAGATGCTTAATCAAACTACAATAATCCAAATTGTATTTATTAGAAATGGCAGGTATATATAAGAATTAAGTTTCTACCAAATGATGACATGACAGTGTCATAATAGTCAGACACTTGTTGCTGTTGAGCTTCAAAAGGTTAACCCTTTCAATGTGCACTGCAAGATTAAGGACTTAGTTGAAGTTAGCTACAGGGCTTCATCAAAGCAAAGACTGGAAATTGCTGTTATCTTTAAACTTTCATCACATCTTGTTGCCTCCAGATACCCTCAGACAGATATTCATTTCCCCTCCTCTTTGTATGCTTTTCCTGATGCTTACCTGCATGTCTTTTACTCACTCTCTCTCTCTCTCTCTGGTCATATAATTTTGCCTCCACAAATGCTAAATTTTCTACATTTCAATAATTAAAACCAGTTTTGTCTTTTTCAACATTTGGGATCTCTAAAATATTCACAGTGTAGCTTCATACTAGGGTTGTGTTGAACTAGTTCTAAATTACAGGAAGCACAAATATGTAGCTGCAGTCATTTTCCTAAATGTGTTGAAGACTTACTCTAAAACAAACCTTTTGTCTTCTACAGTAGAGGAATGTGGGATGCCTTTGCAGTGTAAATAAGCCATAATAGTGATTTACACAAGGAATCTGTTGCATGTAACCTCCTTAACGGTTTCACTGAACATTTCCAACGTCTTTTTAGAAACAGCTCTTGGCAGGGCGCTGCGATGCTGCTATTATCATCATTTTGATGTAATCAGCTCTTTAATCACAGTAACAGCTTCTACGCCGGCTGACAAAGTTGTATGACAAAGAAAATTGTAAAACCTATTGGAAAACACACGGACCAGTGACACACACACACACGCACACACGCACACACAAACACATAAACAACGACACTGCCTCAGCGATGCCATTGTCAAACTCTATTACTAGACACTGGAAGGGAGTCGCAGTGGGAATGTCAATGAACAAACAGCAGGGCTGGCGTCTCACTCAAACTCATTTTACTGAATTTACAATTACAACCCTCCGCTTTGTAAAAGTGTGAGAGCTTGTATTCAATGGCGCTATCAGGTATCTGTCGGCTCAACACACTGAACTATCACATCAAATCCATCCTGTTTCTTTTCTTTGACTTGACTGTGTGAAAAAGAAGAACAAAGATGGTTCTCCTTCTCTGTGTCCTTTCGCCATCCTTTCTTTCTTTCTTTCTTTCTTTCTTTCTTTTTCTTTTTCTTTCACTCTCCATCCTTCTCCCTCTGCCTTACTCGCTTTCTCTCTGGAAATCGATGCAAAATGCTTTATAAAAAACCAATACTCATCTCCCTGTTTTGCCCGAGGTGTTCCTTTCTCATATGGTCTTGCAATTCTTCCAGCTAGAATTTCACCATACCCCTTCGGGCTAACTCTGTTTTTCATCTCCACTTTTTTAAAAAGCAATTAAAATGCTGCCTGTTTTTCTTTTTCTTTCCCTCTCTTCTACGCACCCCCCCTCCTCTCTCTCGCTCTCTCTCTTTCACTCTCTCTCTCTCTCATTCAGTGTTGGTCTCCTCATTTTTTCCCTTCTCAGTTAAATCCCTGAACTGGAGGGGGGGGGGGCTTTTGAACAGGTACAGAGTTAGGAAAAAAAAAGGGTGCATAGAAATTAAGAAGGAAGGTGGAAAAAAATACACATGGGTCAAAATACAAAGAGAGTGATGGAGAATAGAAGAAAGAGGTTTGACAAATGGAGACGGTGGAAGCTACAGAGTAAGAAAGAAAGAGAATATGGAAAATATAAAACATGCAGAGAGAGAAACAAACAGAATATGAGAAGACACAGGAGACAAAAAATATGGAATATAGGACTATACAGAAAAAGACACAGAATGAGAAAGTCAAGGAGAAGGAGGGAGGTTGTGGGTGTAGGAGGTTATCAAGGACGGTAGAAGCTCAGATCTCCCACCCCAGCGGTGCCAAGTGAGGGCAGGCAGGGGGGCAGTAGGTGGGCAATATCTGGCAGGATGCTCGATGCTGCAGTAACAGCGTGCCAGCGGCGAAGAGCTGGCAGAAACATGTCTGCAGGAGGTGGGAGAACCCAACGCAGGGAACACCGATCCTCCTGCAAACAGAAACTAAAACTAATGGACCGTAAACCATCGCAAGACATGCTCACTATAGTAAAAAAAAAAAAAACACACCCACGGACCAAAAGACGTCACAAACGCTTGGGTTAGAGACGTCACTTAAATAAAGGGTGACTTCCAAACAAACCAAAGTTAACTTTCACACAGGCGTGAAATGTATTTAAAGACTCTGAATTCCATATTTCAACACTAAAATGCCAATAATAAAGCCCAATCTAAACGCACTGCTTGCTTATCCAGACCCATAATTGCTCCCTGATAATGGGACTGCATCAGAATGTGTTAATATTTCACCTAAACAACCACCTGTACTCACAAAATGCACAATAACACAGTGTTTATCTGCACTTTATTGTTATTTTGGAGCTGCATTATCCTGATAGGTTTTTTTTTTTTTGCATAACTGCATTTAATTAGCATTATTGTTCCTTTAAATCAGGGGTGTCAAACATGAGGCTTGGGAGCCAAATCTGGCCCCTAAAAGGGTCCAGTAAGGCCCTGGGATAAATGTGTGAAATACAAAAATGATGGTGCATACTGTATATTGATAATTTTAGTTCAGGTTCCACATACAGGTTAAATACTATCATAATAACCTGTAAATACTCATAACTACATTTTGCTCTTTGTGAATTTAAACAAAAACTATTTTTTCACAAAAAATGTGCTTAACCTGAACAAATATGAACATTTTGAAATATCTGAAGGGTAGGTTTAACAATGTTCTGCCTGTTATTAAATGTTTTGTATATTTGTAGATCTATTAATAAGCAATCTGTATGTTGTAATTGATATGTGTAAATGATAAAGTGAGACATGATCTTGTTAAATGGCATTTAGTTTTCTGAAGAAGTGTCAGTTAGTTCATGTTATTCATTTGTTTTAAATGATAGTTGATAGATTTGAACATTTTCGTCACATAATTAAACTTTTTTTGCTCTAAAATATAAAGGAGAATTTGGAGTTGACATGATATATATTATGTTATTATTTTAGTGGTACGGCCCAATTCAGATCAAATTTGGTTTATTGTGGACCCCTGAACTAAAATTAATTTGACACCTCTGCTTTAAATTATAAAAATAAAATAAAATAAAATTGAACAGAGGACTCAAATGTAGTTCAAACATTAAAATTAAAATAATGAAACTTTGTAACACTTTAACACTTGTCATGTTTAGAACAACAATGAGGGTTAACATTAAAATCAAAATAATGAAACCTTACTAGTATTTTAACATAATATTAATAATGTCATATTGTTTTCGGTGTTTAATGAGGTGAATTTTACATGCAGCAAAACATATGTTGCAGCAGAAAATAAAGCATGAAGTCGTTACAGATTCTTCGTATCTGGACAGTGAAAAATGTCTGTTGGCTCTTTCAAAATAGTTTCCTTGTCTCTGGAACATTTCCCCTAATTTCCTCAGCTTCTGTTCAAGTGACTGCTGAGACTGTCCTCTCCGAGAGCTACACAGAGTGTGCATCAAACTTTCATGACCCCTGTCCCTTAATATGGCCCACACAGAAGAAGATGAATAACCACACATTAGTAACTAGACTAACTTTCTCTTGGCACGCTGCATTATTTAGCGACAATCTATTAAAAGTAATCATCAACTTTAAACTCTTTAACCCTGTTCTTTAAATGGTCACATTTCCAGTTTTAAACATAGCCTTATGGAGTCTGTCTGTCTGTCTGTCTACCATGAATTTTACTACTCATTTTACCTTTATTTTGTACATTTTAGACACATTTTTAATCCTTCCATCTATCAATCTGATTATTTTATCAATTTTTTGCCTATATTTTCTTCAGGTTTGATTGATTTTCTCACATTTCATGAATTTAGCTACTTATGTTTGTCCATTTTTCCTTTATTTTGTACATTTTATCTATCTATCTATCTATCTATCTATCTATCTATCTATCTATCTATCTATCTATCTATCTATCTATCTATCTATCTATCTATCTATCTATCTATCTATCTATCTGACATACACACACACACACACACACACACACACACATATATATATATATATATATATATATATATATATATATATATATATATATATATATATATATATATATATATATATATATATATATATATATATATATATATATGGCAATGCCAGTGTAATTGTTTTGCTTTCTGCTGTCAGCCATTATCCTAATTCACACAAAAGGGCCCCTCCTTTCACTGGCTCCAGTGGAAAGTGGAGCCCTGAGGCCAACTGTACACTGAGGAAAGAGAGAGAGAGAGAGAGAGAGGAGGAGGAGAGGGTGAGGGAGTAAAAGAGGAAGAACGAGCTCACCAACTACCAACATTCACTGATATGCAGTTTGTACTCTGACTGTAAAAACACTGGTTGGGTGCTGTGACGTGACTGTACTACATTTGCATAGTTCCCTGTGTGCATCCTCTGATGAATGTCCACGTTGTGAAGTTACAAGCCTTAAAATAAATCTCATGGTAACTGTGAAGCCCAGAAAAAGAAGAACAATCAAATAGAAAAATCAGCTTTTGCAAATAAAAAGTCTTTAAATGTCTAAATGAGTCCCTGCAGTTTAACCCTTGGATGCATTTACTAGTATTAGTTTGTTAAAATGTGAGGAAACATCAGATTAGCTGATTTATTTATATTTTTAGATTCACTTTCTGATGTTGGGTTTTAAATACATAATTCTTTGTATTTCCAGGAAAAATAGGACAATATATATATATATATATATATATATATATATATATATATATATATATATATATATATATATATATATATATATATATATTTAAAAAATTAATTCACTTTGTGTTTTTCATGGCTAAAGAAGAATAAAAACACGAGAGAAATATTGACAAAACTTCTCATAATTCATGCACCAAAGGGTTAAAACGACACCCAAATCCTCCAATAAAGTAGCTCTACACTGAACTTTTCGAAGCCCTCTTGTCTAGTGGCTACTGGATAAACTCAGCATAACAGTAACACACAGTCATAGTTGCCAGAAAAGCGTCTTAATAAAGAAAACAAGCACAAACCCTTGTCTGGGATGAGCTTTCTACTTCTCATGACATCTTACAGTCAGGAATAAAAGGAGAGTTGTCAGGGATTTCCTGTCAGCAGACTCTATGAATATCAAGACTTTATTACCAGGGGATTATGTGGATTGTTTCCTGTAGCCAATTTGGCAGAATTTCTAACAACCTGGTATATGTTTACCTTGGCCCACATGGGAACCTGTCAGCTGGTGCAGAATCTGAGGCTGAATAATGTAATGAATGACATACTGTTTTAGAGGGAAAAGTAAAAGGGGTCTCAAACACCACCACACATCTCAAGAGAGAAGTATAATCACACAGTGGCGATCAGTGTGGAACAAAGAATTTTCCAACGTACTTTTGAACAAGTATATTTACTTTCAGTGCGTTCAGTCCGACAGTGTCACCTCGTTTATGGTTAGAGGCGAAAAACATAATAAAGTGGTAGGTGGATTAGCAGGAGTTCTCACACAATCTAAAGCATCATGACTAAGTCTTATAATAAAAAAAAAAAATGAAGCAAAAATAAAGACCTTATGCTTGTCCACAGAAGTCACCTTAGCAGACTCCTTACATAAAATGTTTTCTACTTTTAAGAAACAGTGGATAAAACAATATTCTCTCCTAAATTGGGATATATATACCACAAAATCTAATGACAAGTCAATGCTGGTTCTTAAACAGCAGCGAAAATCAATATCTAACACCACTGTGGGTTAGATTTTAATCAAATTTGATGACAGGACTGGGGATGTTTACGTCATTGCCTTTCCTCCAAAGACTCAACAACTCTTTTCTACATTTTAAAAAAAAAAAAAAAAGAGGGGAAGTGGGGGGCAGGGGGCAACGACGATGACACAGAAAACAGTACAAGTACATTCAGATATAATGTAAATTCAACATAATCCCTC
Source organism: Siphamia tubifer (assembly GCA_020466265.1). Classification (NCBI taxonomy): domain Eukaryota; kingdom Metazoa; phylum Chordata; class Actinopteri; order Kurtiformes; family Apogonidae; genus Siphamia; species Siphamia tubifer. The sequence goes on along the minus strand of CM035785.1, from coordinate 55,709,130 downwards.
TTGCACCAACATGTGAAAGGTGCTGTGCCTGCCAGCTTGACAGCAGCTGATTTTTTATTTATTTATTTATTTATTTTCAGAATCCAACTATTGTGTGAAAGCAGATAAAATAAGCCTCAGAGCTATTTGCATGTATTAAACAATTAAAAATAATCAGGCCTAAAACAAACAAAAGCAATCAGCTTCATTATTTTTTTTAAAGCTATGAGAGGGAAAAGTAATAATAATGAGGGGTGGGAGAAATGTTCTCAAAAGATATGAAAGTAAAGCTTTTGAGGCTAATTGTCAGTATTAAAGTTGTAGTGCAGTTATCCTAATGCCAGGCAGCTAAATGACTTGTCAACAGCATAAATCCAATTAGAGTAAATTAATACAAACACCAGTAATATAGTGTAGTAATTTGACAACGGATAGAAGGCAATATTGAGCTGTATACAAACCCTAAATCCTAAATGTGCTTCACATACACTCACATTTACAGCCAAAAGAAAACATCAACGTGCACGAAAACTTAATTTTTTTGTTGTTGCAAAAACAGGAATGAATGCATGAACAATCTCCTGTTTTGGAGAACAGGGGAAGGGTCTTTCTTACCTTGAGTCTGGGTATTTGGTGAGGGTCGCCAGGCTGCTGGTGTACATGTGTCCACCGACATCGATGTGCACCGGGGCGTTCGCCTTCGTCAGCTGAGCCGGCAGAGGGATCCCCTGAGCGGCCAGAGGAGAGACCGGGGACCGGGTCAGAGACAGCCGTGACATGCTTCTTCCCTCCTGAAAGCAAGTGTAGAGAAAAGCCATGGGAATAAAGCTTTATGAAAAAAAAAAACACTCTAAGGTTGGTGATCCTACACAGGGAGGCACAAAGTATATTTTCTGAATGCTATCAGATCACTTCCATGTCTGTCTGGTCGCATATTTAGCCTGGAAATTATTGCCACCGCTCTAATTAAGTAGGCCTATGTTTGCATCTTTTCATGCAGCACCGGAGGCGAGGATAGGAGGATGCTTATTAGAGAACCAGGGAGAGAGAGAGAGAGAGAGAGGAGAGAGAGAGAGAGAGATAGACAGATAGAAGGAGAAAGAGGGAGGAATGCTAGGTGTCAGCCTCCAGGGGAATAAAACAAACTGCTGCTGCAATATTCTAATTAAAGGTCGCCTTATGTGTTAGACGTGATGTGCCCAGACACACCAACCACCAATCTGAGAGCAAGAAAACACTGCGAGGAGGAAGAGGGAAGAGGAAGAGGAGGAGGGGGTGCAACTTTTCTTTTTACGCACACACAACATACAGGCACACTCACACGCGCGCGCACCCCCTCCACAAAAAATAGTATTCTAAACACTTGTCAATACTCGTGACATGTGTTTGACTTGTGTTATTGTCTAAAAAGCACATGGGAAATAAGTTTAAACACAGTATCAGCTCAGGTAAGGACATGGACATGTTGTTTTTACGCACAATAACCGATTAAGAAAAAAGTTTGAGACCCAATACCAGGGATATTCTGACTGAAATAATTATTTTAGGAGTTTTTAAGAACCCTACTGAGCCACAGCAATAAGTTGCGAGGAAAGATGCTGATGAATCTGAGTGGAGTTTTTAATGAAAGTGCTGTGGAGCTAATGTGGAGCTGAGCTGAGTTTGATTAGGAGGAAAAAAAGAAAATATTTTTGATTCGTTTCGTTACGCTGCCATTAGATTCAGTCTGATGAAGAGGAGGAAGAGGAGGAGGGGGTCCAGGGGGCATTTGTTTCAGACTTATTTGTTGACCAACAGGAGGACATGCAGGTTGGATGGATCCGGTGCGTCAAAGATGAACAATGTTGAAAACTTTAGAATAATAACTTAATTTGGGTAAAAAAAAATACTGATATCATACACAATTACGCAGTATACTTTGGCACACATAGGTCAAGTTTTTCTTTTCCATTTTCTGTGGATAAAGCCAGGGCCAGATCAGCCCTCAGGCTCTGGTCTGTAGGTGCCTTCAGCTCCAAAGTGAGACAACTGGAGCTTCTTTTTTTTAAACAAGGGTGTTGCCTGCCTCACAGCAGTATCGTGTTCATTTAATACGATTACAGGAGGACGGGGTTACGTTTCAAATCCCAGGAAAGAGAGAAAAAAAAGAAACTTGGACAGACTTAAGAAGTTTAGGGTACACAACGGACGGTCCCATGTACTTGTACTCTGATACGTGGACATTTAAGGAACAAATGAGG